>CM060609.1:13181220-13241220 GCA_030578255.1 Tiaroga cobitis | reverse complement strand
ACGTTTTCCCTATTTAAATGCAGTTACACGAGTAGTGTAACTCGACCAAGAATGGTGACACAAAATAAAACGTTGCGCTTTTCTAAGCGTGTAAAGTGGATAACTATAATGTATGGCGGAATACCACAGCAAGTGCTTGGGAGCACTTCGACTATGTGTAGTCGTGGCCCGCGGGCCGTAGTTTGCCCACCCCTGGTTTAGAGTGTAATCTGGCTATTCAGGACGCAGCGCCTCTAGGTAGGCTACGCAGTAAACCAGCTCTGGCCAACTCTTAAGCCGAAAATACATAACTCGAAATATTTTTTAGTGATGTGAATTACACTGCGCAAACCAAAGTTATACTACCCACCGGATGAAGAAAAGTTCGCTCTCAGTTTCCACAGTAAGCCTATATAAAATATTAATTTTATTTTATTTTATTTTATTTTATTTTTCGTGTTCGCATTTATGACGCGTTCTCCGTTACGGACGTGAGCGCTCTGAAAGCGGCACTAAAAGATGCTTTAAAACTTTCACAGAAACATCAAACAGAGAGCACAAAACCAGAATTTTTGCTTTAACCAGAATTTCGTTTTGTATTAACTGTATCTTAATTTTAATCAATGCGTCATCAACCAATTGCCTGGATTTAATAAATAAGGAGTAAATAGCCTATAGCAGACGATAGAAGAAACGGAGGCGCCAGCGCGTGAACTGGCTCGTCTCATAAATGAACGAAACTCAGCATATAGCCTAAGGGATAGCCTTGGCTCACATGTCTACTTTTAAACAGAACAATTCAACCCAAAAAAAGTCTACAGACTGCTCTCTGTTTATGTAATACTAAATGTGCATTTCTCTCTGGCGCATTCACTAGAAGATCGCGAGTCAGCATTGTCACCTTCATCTTAGCCGACAAAGAAAACACTTGTTTATTAATAAACAATTAAAATATCTCCTTGCTATATTTTACATATTCATCATCATTACTTTCGCCGGTTCTTTGTGACAGCTTTTAGGTGCTTTATTGGCAGCGCCGCACCCTTAGCCTATACATGAGTCGCCAACGCATCACCAGAATAGGCCTGTAGCCTATATATATAAAATTCTGGCTATTTATATTGCCCCCTCATTTAAAGACGGGAAAATATAAAACATAAAATATCCAGTAAAATATAAAACAAAAAAATGGCAATAGCCAATTCTATCTCCATAGCTGTTTACTCAATTTTATTAAATGAATGATCAGGATGGCATCTGTACTCTCACAGCGTTGCTTGGCGCCAGGAGCGGTAATCGGGAACACCTGGTTGCGCAATTAGGAAATCCCACGAAGGCTACATGGTGCGTCCTTCGAAGGACGAATAGGCTGCATCATTCGAAGTCCGCGGCCTTCGAAGGATGCAGCCTTCACATTGGGACACAGCCAATATAGCCTACTAGCCGAGACTCCTTCTTTATGTGTACAGATGTGACGTAATGACGCAAAGACATTGAATTTCCCGCAGAAATCCATCAGTAACACTGGAATTAAAAACATTATTACAAGCTTACCATTTTGAATCGAGTTAAGGCAAGTAGATAGTTTTGATCACTGGCTGGTTATGTACTAGCTCAAAAAATTATTTTGGATAATTTTTAACCCAAAAAAGCTACAGACTGCAGCTTTAACAATTTAATTTTAAATGAAAAAATATCACACTAATAAGGGTTGTATTCGATGTATTTTTGGTAAAAGACCTCATGTAAAATTAGTAGAAAATAAAACTGCTCATAATATTCAGACCTCTTGAGGTGATGATCAACATTCGCTCTATAGGCTAAGCACATCCTTTCACTGACTGTTTTTTTTTTTGAAAAAAGATATTTAGTTAGTGTTTCAGACCCTATTTTGCACCGTTTATAGAAAGTGCCTCTGGCTATCAGGACGGGAATAAAGTCTGCTGTGTGGGATGATAAACGTTCTGTTATCTTCTGTTTGATGTTGTTCACCCAGTGTTTGTAGTGAAATTAAAATTGCCCCAAAATCCATCTGTCCTCGGTCAATGTCTTATGTAAGACTCAGTCATACTTATGTTTCGTAATTTTTTCGTATAATTATGTGGCGCATTGAATAACAAAGCTTGTCAAAGCAGCCTCTACTATCATAATACCACGATGCTACATATAATATGACCTGTCATGAATTATGTAATGCATGTTTAGCTCTATTACTCTTGACAATATCCATTAAATAATAGAAATAGGGACATTTAGAGTTATTATGGCGCATGTACTCCATATTACTCTCCTTGTATTTCTCTTCAGACAGCCTATTATGTTTGTTACTTGATCAGAAAGGGTAACTGTGGCAACACCACGTACCTGTATTTTTGGACACATACCAGGTTTTCCATGTTTTTTTAAGGAAGCCTTCGCTTTTCAGTGTCCTTGTGCCCATAAACACACATACTGACTACAAAGAAACACTCCTGTTGCCCCTTTCCATGAAATGTTGATGCTTCTCTCTCGATAGTGGCTGTATTAGTTCCCAAGAAGGTCTGGTGGTTATGGGTGGCTATTTGAAACAACATGCTCACAAACTAAACGTACATAAGGCTTAGACCCTTTCCATTACTGACATAAATTTACCCTTGTGTTCCTTGGGTTGCAGCAGCCTGAGAGTGTGCTAAGGGAGCATATGAACTCCCTGAAAGGGCCTATTACCTGAGCCACGTCAAGCTGAGTTTATCACATTGGTCTCAAGAGTACTGGCAGTGCAGTACAAGAGAGATTTACTGGAGGTCGGTCCCACGAGGTTCTTGTGTACTGAGTTTTTATGTACACCATGTGCGCAGTGTGATGGTATGGTGTTGAAAGGAAATTAAATGAAAAGTTTGTATAGTGTTCAAGAACACACCATAAAGACATAAAGATGATTTATGGTAAAAAATTACATAGAATTGATTTTAAAAATATTGTAGGATTGACAAAACATAAAAATAATACTATAGGCCTAAAGTGTGCTTAAATGTAATGTGTGCACATACAGTATGTACACACACACACACAATGCAAACTGTCCTTTACCGTGTTTCTGTGTGCTGTCAAGGAAGACATAGTCCGATTACAAAAGTAAAGAAGAAAAATAGGTCGTAATTTTTGGCACGTTTTTCACTTTCGAAATCATTCAGTGTTTAAAATGGCTTGTGATTCCTTTGAGGGAACATGTGACCTCAGAAACAGGTGGACATGACCTTATGTGCACGGAAAAGGTCTTTCAGGTGAGGTTATTTTGACAGTCTGATTGTATCAAACCCTTTAGGGCCCAAGACCACTTTTGAGCTCAAACCCATCTAATTAAACCTGTACAGTGGAAACAAGCTGATCTAGGATCAGGATTTCTCAATCCAATTAAAGGTGTCTGTCCTGTCCTTAACCACAGAGGTGTGGTGGTTGACACAAAAGAAAGCACTATAAAAAGCAACAGTTTGTTTGAGCAGTCATGTCAACTTCTGACTTAATGCTGTGAGTTTGGGGTGAGACTTGAGATTTGTGCAAGCAATAAGACAGAGGACGGAAGGGAGGACAGTCATTATTTTTGCTATTCCAATTGGTGCCACTAGGGGTGAACAATTTACAGCACTTTTGGAATATGAGCTAATATGAATTATACATACTAGAATAGTGTTAGCATTGACAATGCTGAAATATATTTGTTTAAAAAAGTAACTAATTACGGAGCCACGTAATTAAAAAAAGAAGAAAATAATTAATTAAAAACCATTAAATTAGGAAAAAATTAAGAATGACTTCTCACGACATATTTATTTGTTTCCTTGTGTGAACTAAATCATGGCCACAATTTGACTAAATTAAAATGAGGGAACGTGTTAATAAAACGTTCTGCTAACTCTAACCATCTGCTATGAGAAAAGACTCTTTTAAATGGGGAAAAACAAGGATTCCTTCTAAGGAAAATGCTTTGATTGTTTATGAACTGAGTTTTAAATCCAAATTTCTAATTAATTCACATTGTCGTTTGTCTGTATTTTTGATTGAAATATACTTTGAAAATATTCCTGTTATTACAATAAATCTAAAGTTTAGAACAATATACAATCATATTAGTACAATAACAGTTAACTAAAAAAAGATTTGCAATGATAAGAAAATGTATAAATAACACATTTAGATCTCAAATTATGTTATTATTACCTTAAAGCAACATTAAGTAAGATGTTTTACCTCAAAATAATGTTTCCAAAATTGTTTCAGTGGTTCATTAAGTCGTAACAGGGTGAAAGGCACTTCTGGATTCGCTTTGCGGTCCTATATCTGCTATAACCACGCTATGTAAGATTGCCAGATCGGGTCGCGTTTCTGTTGTTCTAATGAGACATCAGAAAACTACAAATTTGACTTGCTTTACGCCAAGCGTTACAATAGTCATTATTTTGTTTTTCTTCGTTTCTGATGTCGCAATACATCATACTTTCATGAAATCATGCAACATACTCTACCTTGTCTATGGACATCGTTCATTCCAAAGCCGGTGCTGGATAAACAACGAACGTGCGCGTGCGACAGTACGCTGCGGTAGGCTAAATTATTTACTACAGCGGTAATGGACAATTCCGCTTCCAACCAGTAGGGCGACCGCAGAGGAAAAGTTACTTGGTGTTGCTTTAAAGGTATTGTAGGTAGGAATTTTATAAAAACTTTTTTCCAAATTTGTTTAAACTTTCTGTATATATCAATGCATAATTAAAATGTAAGTACTCTGATAAAAAGAGTATAAAAATCGAGTGACTCTAGACCGTTTAATCTGCACTAAACACAGCTTATTATTTACATTCGGGACGAAACAAAGGATTGGCTTAGGCGACTGTCACTCTCTCGCAACCATGGCAACCGCCCTTTTGCCACACAGGACCTGCCCACTTGCGCACGCATCCGTTTGATTTGAGGAATTCAAGAGGCACGGAACCTAGGAATAGCAAAACAAGAGATTAGAAAGACCAATCAAAATTCACATATGCAGTTCGCGAAGGCAAACCAGGCAAAAAAAGGAAGACAGTAACGTTACTAGAAAAGGTATAATGAACAAAAAGGATTTTTTAATAAACAACAAAATAAAACGCATGCCAATATCGACGTGGCTTTCCAGCGATGGCGAGAACTGAGAGACCTCAAGGGGCTGAAAAGTGACGCCTGGATGGCTATATTTCTGCTGGACAGGTAAATCTTTCTTTTTGTATTTTGATCATACATATTTTTTTCTTTATGTTTTCATGAAGCATGTGTCATTAGCACACGTAGCTGCCTAATATAGCTAACATAACATTACTTAGCGAGCCGTAATAGAGATGATAAATCATATATATGCCTAGCTCAAGATGATAGCTATAGTGTTGAATTGTGCATAATTTTGCTTTAGATAACTAAATACACGTTTAACAGATAGTAGGCCGATCCGCATCCAGGAACTTTTCTTAGAATTATATTTACCCTCTGTCTAACTCTTTTACCATGTTCACCTGGAAGTTTACCTGCACGGTTTTTTCGCCTTTGTTTTGTTTTTAAACAAAAATCCCTCGACCCCGGATCTGTCCTCGACCTGACGATGCGGTACTTGTCTCCGGAGTGTAGTCCTCATCAGAGTCAACAATGCTTTCATTATGGAAACTCTTACATGCACACCATAAATGTTATGAATGTTACACGAAATTCATCTTCATCACAGTGTAAATGATGGCAATGGAAAAACGTGTATCATGCAACCTGTTTTTAGCTTTGCCTTATAGATAACTAGCTCGTTAGCGAATCAATAAATATATATTTTAATCTTTACCAATATCAATATGCTACTTGATAGTGAGTACTAAAATACATCTTATTTGTTTATCTTCATAATGATAAAGTTAGATTTTTTTATTACATGTGATTCTGACATGATGTCACTACATGCACTGCGCTCTTTCCTCTCCGCTCGTCTCAGGTAAATAATGCGTCTTCAGCTCAGCGGTCGGACTCGTCGGAGTCACGCGTTCATGTGTTTTGGAGGCGTGGCTTTGGGAGGAGCCCAGAAGGGAGGGGGTGGAGTGAATGGAAATAATGAGCTGTCTTTAAAACAGTCGTGAGAGGTCTTCAGACACTCGATTTTTATACTTTCTTTTTCAGAGTACCTACATTTTAATTATGCATTCATAAATACAGAAAGTTTAAACAAATTTGGAAAAAAGTTTTTTTTATACAATTCCTACCTATAATACCTTTAATTACTTTGTTTTGATAACTGACTGATGATGTGTCTCAAAGATAAAGATCAATTATTGAAAAAAAAACTGTTCTTGAATATTGAGCGAGTAATATTGATATTTGTTTGGTAAATTATGCATAATTGTTTTTAATTTTTTCAGTAAACATTAGAAATGGCAGCTTGAAGCGTTCTTTGACAGGCATCAGGGGTTTTATTAGCAAATTTTTTCTTTGGATGAAAATTATTCAGATTCTCAGCTGAATTTATAAATTATAACAATTAGCACCATCGTTTGGAGAGGTGCTTAATTGTAGCTTAATTAACCCTTGGTGACAGAGGCGTGTGTAGAATCAAAAGCACTGGCCCAGGGCAGCAGGAGCTGTGTGGGCCAGCAAACCAGCTGCTGTCTCTGAATGCTTGCCAACAGATCCCAGACTAAGTTCACATGTTCATGTAAAAAAAAAAAAAAAAAAAAAAAAATTATTCTTTACAGTCCGGTGCTTTAAATGTATATTATATAATATGGCTTAAGCATTTGCAGGCATGTTTGTCCTCTGGGGGCCAGTTCAGCAGGTCCTGTGTACTAGGGATGTGAACATTTTGTCTGTTGTTTCAGAGAGAGAGAGAGAGAGAGAGAGAGAAAGAGAGAGAAAGAGGGGGTGGGGGGTGGGGTGATATGAGCAATATTCACCAAGCACACTGTTCCAGTCCTCTCTCTGCTCCCTGCCCGGCTGTACTGCTGGGTGCCCATCTGCAGATAGGGTAAGAGGATAAATACACCCTGGATGCACTCCAGTCACACCCTGCATACTTGACTAAGAACAGATTTGGGACCCAGGCTGTAATGTCAGTGTATAAAACTGAGAACTGTAGTATAATGATGTCTGTTTGGTTTGGCTGTTTCTTATTTACATTTACACTTGTGTTGAGTGTGCTGTAGTTTCCATGTGATACAAATAAATGAAATTCGTATGATGTCCTACACTAAATCTTCAGAGAATAAGGTCTTGGCCTTGTGTTGGAGTGTATGTGGCAATTAGGGGTGAGTAAATAAGTTCTTTTATTTAAAAAAGACAATAATAGACAGGTACAAATATGAATACACAGAAAATATAGCTGGTGGATATTTAGCTTACTTACTAAAAAGTGGCTCAGAGTTATTTTTTGAAGCCTTAACAACAGGAACACAAAAAATTATAGGTAGGGTTAGGGTAAGAGAGATTGAATTGTGTCAATAAATGTCCTCACAAAGATATACAAAAATGTGTGTGTGTGTGTGTGTTTCAGTTCATGGCTCAGTGATGTCACATTGTAGGAAATGCATTAGTGTCTTGTCACCCCTTCTTCTCTCCATTTTGCCTCAAAATCTCTTCTGTGAGTCTTTACCGTCTTTGACGTGTTTTATAATGGGCTGTCAAGGCGAAAGCACCAAATCCTGTTTCATTTGCTCTTGTTTGCTAACACAATTTTAAAGAGGAAACCGTACATCTTATTTGTTTGCATTCAATTACACGGCCTGTCACAAGCACGTCAGTGTAATGGTCCCTGAGCAAACAAACTGATAAGTTAAATTCATAGACACACACGGAAATAAAAAAAGAATGCGATTATCTGAGTGTTCTGCCGAGTGTAATAAGGACTTGATGACTGTGTATACTTGCACAGACAAATCATTAGTGCCTATCTATTGTAAATATTCCCTTAGTGAAGAACAGGAAGTCCATTCTTTGCATAAATAAAATCTCAGCCTCCATTCATCACGGATTATTAGCAAAGTGAATAAAGCCTAAACAGCATAAAATCTGTGTGGGTGCAGGATGGGGGAAAACAACACATTTTGCAGGCAGTGGGTGTTGCTACGACAACCATTACTTGTGACTGTTAAATCTCCTTCAGTCTTGTTCTTTCCCTTTCAGTCACCCCATCTTTCCCCTTTTCTACCGGCTTCTCTTTCAAACTGACTGCCTTTCTTTCTCTGTTCTGTTCCATTGAGTCATGTGACTTTTCGCATTCTCCGTCGAGGCATGGAGCCTCGTGATTGGCTGGTACCGTTCCAAATCCAGTCTCTACATTTAGGTTGGGAACACAAACAGACGCATGGCGGCAGATGAACAGATGGAGAGACAGACGCAGAGAGATGTAACTATTTATTGAGGTTGCACGCTGTTCACAGCACACATCTTTTTCCTCTTATAGGCTTGCTGCTGCACGTTTTGGAAATATTAAACTGTTATCTGTGGCAAAAATGTCACTCTGTCCTTTGACTGCACATTAGCAGATCAAATGGCTCAGCTGGTGGCTTCCCTTTCAGGGCTTTTCATATCTTAGATTAACTGTCTGCACTTTGTCTCACCGCACTTATTCGGTTCATCCTTATGTCCGATAATTACATGATTAAAAGGTCAATATGCCCGCAGCTTACTTTGACTTTTCCTAGAACATGAGAAAAATACTAACTCCTTATCAAAAGCATTGATGCTGTTTTCCCTGTTTAAAAGACCAGTGACTAAAATCAGTTTCTATGCTGATCGGTGCCAGTTTATCTTAATTAGTGTTAGTCTGGTGCTGATATAGTTGGCGAGGCATGGTGCTCACCCAAAACTAGTTTAGTCTTTCTAATAAAGCTTTTTAGCTATAGTTAAGATGGACCATAGGCCTGTCAAAAAGTTTGGGTACATGAGTTTGCCAAGTTGCATGCTATTAACCTTCAGTGTTTCCTCTAGGATTTTTTCCAGCCGTGGTGGCAGGCCCATTTCGCCAGGGGGAGGGGGCGTGGCCCATGAGTGATATTCCCATTGACCACGCCCCCTTACCCCAGGTGTTTAAACCTTCCCTAAGCATTATAACATGAAAGGCTCCAACAAGAGCGGCAAAGCGATTATGCGCATCCCGTGCGCAGAATGAAGCACTTGAAGCAACGTGAAGTCACAGCGCGCAGCGCTTCGCATTGAAAAGTTCAAAGCACAAAGCGAAGAGATTATATCAATCTATGCTTAATGTATTATATGAGACTTTTCTTTTAACAGTTTTAAATTTCAGTTTCAGTGCGCATGAAGAACAATTCATAACGCTCTCTACTCCAGTGCTGTAACGTTCATCTAACAGACACCCAGGAGAAAGGAATATGATTTAGAAAGCGCTATAAACTCCAGTAAGATAAAGTCATTTTATGCAAACTATTCGCCTTATTCACCTCGAACGTTCCACCGAGCCTGAGGGGTACACTTACCACTTCCGGTAGTTCTCACAACGCGATTTCTCTCAGTGCAATGGCGCTTCACTGCTGTGTTCACCGCTGCACCTCATCACACAGGAAAAAATCCAACAGAGGACAAACGTTTCAGCGTTTCCCCAAAGATCAGTAGTATATGTTATTAAAATCTACCACCACAGATTCACTAGTATAAGCATATTCTGAGTAGGGTGAAACGGTACATGTATTCGTATTGAACCAAAACGGTACGGGCGTCACGGTTCGGTGCACGAATTTACACGGACAATAACGTTACACGGTATAAAAAGGGAGGCGCGGGCGCGATCGAACTCTGTGTGTGTGTGTGTGTGTGTGTGTGTGTGTGTGTGTGTGTGAGAGAGAGAGAGAGAGAGAGAGAGAGAGAGAGAGAGAGAGAGAGAGAGAGAGAGAGAGAGAGAGAGAGAGGGGGTGATCGGTGTGTGGTATTTAGCTTCTAGTCACAAGCTAACCTAGGGGATACATCACATCAGTTTTCCTAGCTAGAAGGAGGATTTACAGGAGTCAGATTGAGTCTGATCAATACAATTATACATGGAAAGATTGGTGGTCCACACTGGGGTTTCCATTGCTGGTGCTGCTGCGTCGGAGTCAAACTCCCGGGTTTGTGTACCCCTCAACGGCGTTCAAGTTTTCAAAATGGCCGCCAGGTGAATAAGGCTAATAGACCTTTATCTACAAATAAAGTATAATAATGAGAACATTGATCCTGAAGAGAGTGTCATCGTGTTACTGTCGTAACTGGACGCGACGCGCTGTTTGAATGCTGAATGGAGAATGACTGAGGAGAGATGAGTTTCCATTATCTTTAACTTAACGACTTAAATATTCATTTGTACCTTAGCTATTGAATGACTTTAGAAGTCTTGGAATATAGTGCCAAAACTTTATGGTGCTTTACAATGTTTTTTTATGCCTTTAGCTTAACAATAACACAATAGTATGCACAATATCGGACCTCACAGAGAAGCTGCAGCCGTGGCGGGATGATTTTTGGTGTGGCGGCCCGCCACGGCAGAATGAATGTAGCGAAACACTGACCTTAAAGGGATAGTTCACCCAAAAATTCAACATTTGTCACCATTTACTCACCCTCGGGTTGTTCCATACCTGTATGATTTCTTTTGTCTGTGGAAGACAACAGAAGATATTTTGAATAATGTTGGTAGCTAAACAGTTACCATTTACTGGACAACAATTGTGTTCCAATAGGTTTGGAAACAACATGATGGTGTGTAAATGATGATACATTTTTAGTTTCTGGACGAACTATCCCTTTAAGATCAATAGTTTTGTGGAGTTTTTCAATGACAAATTCTTAACATTTTGCCTTTTATCCTCTCCAGTCCTGAGTATTTGGCAATGTCCTTGTATCTTTGTACAGAAGTGCATTAGACTGCTATAATGCGGTGAGTGAGTTGGTGGAGCGCCTTTTTAGTGCGCTCTGGAGACCTTGAACACTCTGGCCCCTATAGGCCTCCTTAATTGATTTGCCTCAGCACTTTTCATGCTTGAATGCTTCTCTCTGGGAGGGACCTTTTTATACTTACAAATAAATACTAGCTAACCAGAAAAAACCTGATGTCAATTTTTTACTTTCCTGGCAAGAAATGAAATGAGAAACACCGGTCATTATCAGGTCTATTTGCTGGGTGTTTATGGTTGCTAGACTGCATTTAGATAACATGATTACATTGGGTTGGATGAGATTGAATAAGACAATCTCATAAAGTATACAACTGGTCTGCAAACAGAAATCAAATCAGTTTTTCTTTTGCAATCACCTTCAAATCAAATAAACAAATGGCAAACACAATTAAATCTGCCATTTACATCCATTGACCAGTCGCCAACTTCTCATTGCAAACAATAAAGCCATCAATTACAGTCAGCTTGATGCGTAGCTCCATCATGAACTATCACGTTAGATGAAATTATTTCATTAAAACCTGAGAAATTGTCAGTATAATAGATTCAGGTCATTCTCTTGTGTTCAACAGAATGTTTAATTTCGGTAAAGAAATGAATGATCATTATTATTTCGTATACTATAATGGAGCATCTCAGGGGAGTGTAAAAATCACTTCAATGCATTCATAATGAGCACGTAATTAATGTTTTAATGTAATGAGTAACCAACATATGTGTAATATTCATGCTGTTTGCCTTTTGCTCCTATTCATCAGCTTGTTTAGGTCTAGCCTTTGATAGCCTTCATATTCTAAATAGTCTTTTGTATTGCCATGGTTAATAATGTCAGAGCAAATGCTGAGAAATCACTGAATAATCTAAGGCTCTCCACTGTCCTCAAAATAACCTTTTACATTAATGAGGCACATACATTTTAATGGCTTTCTGGCCCCCCATGGACTAATGTCATGAAATGCAAAACTGAAAGTGCGAAGTACACATTTTTATTAGCCAGTATAGGCACATACTGCTACTTCAGTCTGAAGGTGAAAAATGCTTCCAGAATACCTTGTTGATGACAACTTGAATTAAATGGGGGTGGTGTGTGGGTTATCTAGATGAAATCTGAATCAGAGGCGATGGAGTTGAATAGAGTATGTGGGGAGATTGACAAGCCAGTGACCATGAGGCTCTGTGTATCCACAGAATATTATGTCTCACAATCAAGATTTCTGGCTGTGGTTGAATCACCAGTCCTTGTCTTTCTGCTCACTCCTACACCTCACATTCCCATCCGCACAGAGAGTAAACAAATAATCTTTTGTTTAGGGCGGAAACATTGGCATGTTAATATGCGGTTGGTAATAATAATAAATAAAAGCATAATGCATTAAACAAATAAATGCAATTAATCATGCGCTCTGATTCATAAATTAGGCAGTGAAAGGATTTCAAGAGCAATTCAAGCCTGAAGTACCACAATCATCTTAATATAGGTAAGGGGTGCATGGTTATTTTTGCTAAATAAACCCCTTAATGGCACTTTACGACTTCTATTTTTTTTTGCAATACTGTCCTAAGACACTTGCCCCAGTTTCACAGACAAGACTTAAGCCTAGTCCCAGACTAAAATACATGTTTGAGCTGTTTTAACTGAAAGTAACTTGCACTGACATATCTTAAAATATTTCATTGCCGTTGTTTTTTCTCAAAATGCACACCAGTTGTGTTTTTGTTTTTTTCTAATGCACGCTTATAAAATCTACTTATATGTTCTAATTGAACTAAGGCTTAATACTGGCTTAATCTAAACCATGAAACTGGGCCTTGGTAAACTGTGTTTTAGATTGTATATTATACAACACATACTGTTTTTCGGCTACTATAATAAGGGAGTATGCGATTTCGGATGCAGCTTTGAATTAGAGATTACAAGGGGACGTGAATTAAAAATATATATAACGATGTGCACAGATAAATCATTTACAATAAATGGTAAATGGACTGCATTTATATAGCGCTTTCACAGACCCAATGGCCACCAAAGCGGTTTACAATTTGCCTCACATTCACTCACTCATTCATACACTGACGGCGGTGTCAGCCGTGCAAGGCACCATCCAGCTCGTCGGGAGCAGCTGGGGTTAGGTGTCTTGCTCATGGACACCTCGACACTTGGTCTGGTGGAACCGGGGATTGAACCACCAACCTTCCGGTTTGTAGACAACCTCCATGAACCACTGAGCCACTGCCGCCCCAATAAAGGCTGAAATATTCCATAAAAATAAGAAATGTCAATTGTGATTTCATGCTGACTTTAAATTCTTTACAATTCCCATCCATATTCAAGACTCCTCCACTTGTAAGGGTGCTGATGACCCTGTCAGGGTTTATTTTGCAATAATGACCATCTGACTTTATGTTATTCTATACTTACTCATATTAAGCATACAAATTCCACAAAGATCCATTTGTGGATGGTAGAGCTTGTTCTCGAATGAAGGTCATAGCAGAGGACACATAATCTGACAGGAAGACAGCGAGATGCCTCAGTGGACTGCACAGAGACAGGAAGTCACCGTCTATCACGCCTCACCCCCACCTCTGTCTCAATCAGGGTCACGGGATCAATCTGATTCTGACATTTCCTTGCTGCCACAGAAAGCATTTCTAAAATATGTGGGATGGATGAGTCTAATCCTTAAAGTATCCTTTCTAACAGTTATGGCAGACTGTTATCTCAAAATACAAGGGACAACACTCACCATAAATCTGTTTAATTGACTGAGCCAGTAACTTTACTTGCGACAGGTTTGATGAATTGTTGTCCGGTCTTTCCTCTGCTCATTTGAAATGGCTCAGATCCTCTGGTTCTTGCTTACCTGTCATCACAATGCTCAGTAGACAGACACTTCAGTCATTTATGTAATGGAGGCTGAGGGAAGTTGTTACACTGGGAATTTATCACAAGAGCTATATGTCTCGGGAATTATTCAGTTACACTTTACAATACGGTTTCATTTATTAACATTCGTTTTGTATGTTTGTGTCACAAGATGAAGACGGAGGAAGACAAAGGTACACAGGATCCGATACAAGTGATTTTAATTAAACAATAAACACAGGAACAGACAAAAGGTGTAACAGTGCGTGTGTGAAACAGGGGTAGACACACACAACACGCAAACATCGACCGACAACTGAAAGGTGAAACAAAGCAACTTAATTATACAGTGATGATGATATGATAAACGAGGTGTGATGATCTGATGAGTGTCCATGACAACTGATGACTGGCGGGAAAGTGTGACAGTTTGAATGTAATAAATGATGATTTATTTATTTATTTATTTATTATTTTAATTGTCCTCAAAATTTAAATTCCAATAGCATTTCATATTTTGTTATAGCTTATAGCAGCTTATATATACATTCATAAATGTCATGTTGAGTCATATTTTAAAAGCAACACGCTGTCGCATGATTTAATTGTAATTTTTATACAACTTATTATATTTTAAAATAAATTTATGAATTACAATTTCCGATTTTTAGAATGTCAGGTATTTTTAAGAATTTTTTTAATAGTTTTTTCAGTCATATTTTTTTTATTTTAACAATTTTAAATTTTTACAGTTTGAATATTGCTAAAAACTGTAACTGGCTATTTAAAGGCACGTTTGTATTTGTGACTTGGTTCCTTTTGGAATCACAAGTGTTCAGCTGTATCTTATTTCAAGGCCAATAACAGTGGAAATTTGCTTTTTTGTAGCCAGGACTTTCAAAAATTAACCCATCTTGAAAATATTCAAAGAAGTGAAAAAAAAAAGAAGAAAACAAAAAAAAGAAGAAGCATAAAACTGTCCTTGGCTTCCTCTCTATGCAAAGGCTCTACGTAACATCTGCTGTTTATGCTGTGCGAATTTGTGTTTTGCCACCTCAGCTACACTGGGGGTCGCAGCAACATGGGACGTTTGGGATCAGTCAACTACTCTCTGGCTAAACTCACCCCTGCCCTATACAAATCCCACAACTGCTTGTGCTACAGCAATGGCGTTGCTCCCAGACCCAATACAAACACTCACAACCTTTGCATTGCATCTCCTCAATGTAAAAGTGTGTGTTTGCCCAGTGTAAAACATATTAACTATTGATTTTTTTTTTTTTATCCATCTATTTCCATTTGTTAGGATAATGACAATTATAAAGTCTCTGCACATATTTGGATCTGACATTAATGACATGATAATTTGTTTAACCTTTAGGCTAACAAACCTGCAGGTCATTTAAAACTGAATTCTTAGCTACAGTGAGGGTTTGTGTGGAAAATAAATCTTTTTGATATTATAAGAGAAACAATCCATCATTCGAATGTATGTTTTGTAATTTCCTGTATAGGTCTTATCATGGCTGGTAATCTCTTTCTGTTTTAGTGTGTCTGACACCATCTAGTGTGCACAAAGAACTGAGCATGGCAATGTAAATCCAGTGACATTTTGAATTTCTTTCAATATGGAGATGAATGGGGCACTTGTAATTGTGGCTTCATTTTGCTCAGTATGCTATCTCAAACTTGTATTGTTTTCACTTTATTATTTGCATTCAGAATCGTTTTGCCCTTGCTGTCCATGACCCCATCAGAACAGTATAACCAGTAGTGGCTCACGACAGTAAATTTAGGTCTGGGTCTCAGCGTTAGTTTATAATAAACATTTTGTAAGCTCTAATCGCTGGACAAATGCAGGCACACTTTTGGCAGAGGTCTAATGTCTTTGCGTTATTCAGCCTGAGGATGGTGCTATAATAATGATTGACAGGCACGCATAATGCTATCTTAGAATTGCCTTAGTATATTGTCTCTGAATGTTATTTTAGAATGTTACAATTTGTGGAGGAATTCCGATGACGAATATACAGTCATTTCTATTCTCAGAACAAACATAAAACAAACACAACAGAATAAGGCTATATAAAAACTATTCACTTCAGCAGGTTTAAATTTTAATTAATTTGATAAAAACAGACATGCCAACTAGTTACTGACCTGATGCAGAATAATATACACAGCTGAAGCTGACTGATATTGTCTTGGTCTGGAGCGAGGTTTACAAAAGGTAATGTGAAAATAAGTGGGGCAGTAGTATTTAGGGTAAATTATGTATGTTGGTATACAGAATGCAACTGGTGCTACGTTTTAACTGCCAGTGTGTACTAAATATCTCCTTTAACTGACAAACCAAACTAAGGTGTCAAGACTTAGATGGCCTGTTAGCTTCTGCTGTCATATTTGGCTGCAAAAGGCACCTTTTTCCATTGACATATTCATGTTGTCTGATAAAATATATCCCAGAATATTCATTGTATCAGGGCGACAGTGCCCAATTTATTTGGGAAAAACATGTAAAATTGATATTTTTCTTAAATTTTTCCCCATCTGCTGCTTGACATCGTTTTACTGTGATTAGTCACATGATATAGGTGAATGGCTAAAAAAAAAAAAAACAAGCTGCAAAACTGAGCACCAACAAGCAAAATTGGCAGATTTTAAATTATTTACTTTTTGGAGGTTCTGTGTCAGCTAAGCAACTGCCATTGAGGTGAATAGGAATGCTAACGGATAACTTTCTCCTGGTAGACCTTCCTGGTCCAAATGCTACTGCCGGCTCACTTTAATTTCCCTCTTCCTGCATTTTAGAGAGCACCATTAGTCACTGGTTATGTTGTATGAAAAGTCATTACAAGGATTTCATGATTATTAGACACTGAGACTAATTTAATGTTCATGTAAATGCGGACATCATATAGCTCTCTCCGTCTAGCGACACTTCTTCTGCACTGAGCTCAGACGTCCAGCTCTTTACAGAGGAATCAGGACGCAGCTAGAATTAGATCAGTGGCCCCATGGGGAACACTGTGAGAAAGAACCCGCTGTCCTCTATTGCCTGATGCTGTCTTTCCGTGTGTCCTCTCAAAGACCTGCGTGGCAGCCGTGCTCAGATTTTCGAAGTCTTTTGCTACAGCGACTTTCTAGTGCTAAGATTCAACCTCACAGTCATTTTAAATCAATGCTTGTAACCTCCTAAATTTGTTTCATCAGGACTTGCAGTCAGAATCAATATAATGTTCACTGATTCAATATAATGTTTCATTTCTTTTTTTAAAGGAAATAAATCAGGTTTTTTTGCAGGAAATTTTGTATTTGTGAATGTGAAATTCGCCAGTAAAAGAATAAGTTATTTTACCTGAAAAGTATGAAAAAAAAAATCTCTGCGTTTAGGTCCTTCAAGGGAAAGTTCACCCAAAAATGAAGATTTTGTCATTACTTATACCCTCAAGTTGTTCCAAACCTGTAAGAGTTTCTTTCTTCTGCTGAACACAAAAGAAGATATTTTAAAGAATGCTGGTAATCAAACAGTTGACGGTAGCCATTGACTTCCATATTTTTTTTCCTACTATGGAAGTAAATGGCTACCGTCAACTGTTTGGTTTCAAGCATTCTTTAAAATATCTTTTGTGTTCAACAGAAGAAAGAAACTAATACAGTTTTAGAACAACATGAGGGTGAGTAAATGATGACAGCATTTTCAGTTTTGGGTGAACTATCCCTTTAACAACCTGCTGACAATCACGTCATAACTTTACAGCACAAGCTGATTGGTTCCCATTGCATATGTAGCCAATGAGCTTGCTGCTCAACATTTAAATAGTTGGTCAATGTTTGCTGTAGGCCTAGCATTTTACAGAGAGCTTTTAGAGGCTATCACCGTCCCCAGTATAGGCCTAGATCTTCTACTACAGGTAATTTCATATGTGCTATTTGTGCTGCAGAAGCATCTCTTACATGCTCACAGGATTCTGTACTTGCCCTGCAGCAGCAGCAATAATCAACAGAAGCAGCGTAGCAGATCTATTCCTCAGATACCAAATGCATTAACATTGTCATATCCATTACATGATAAAAATCTTTCGAAAGTTGTCATGATAGAAATACCTTTACAATTTCATGCATGGATTGCTTCCGTCAGTAAAAATCCAGCGGCTGTGAACAACAGCCTTAAAGCAGCACTAAGTAGGAATTCCGTTTTTGTCAAACAGCGACGCAACCCCTAGAGTTGCTGTGGAGTACTTGTACTGTCGTGAATAGCACTCAAGCAGAGATGGCTCGCACTCACGGCCGGATCCCCTCCCCCCGTACACCGGTACCTGTTCAGTAGGATGGAACATAGACATAATAAATACATAGACGCCCTATTGGCCGCTGGAGCGTACGTCAACGGCGCCGCCATATTGGGGATGGCAACTTTCCCATACCTCTCATACCGTCTCATACTGGGTGGCAGTGGCTCAGTGGTTCATGTAGGTTGTCTACAAACCGAAAGGTTGGTGGTTCAATCCCCGGTTCCACCTGACCAAGTGTCGAGGTGTCCATGAGCAAGACACCTAACCCCAGCTGCTCCCGACGAGCTGGATGGCGCCTTGCATGGCTGACACCGCCGTCGGTGTATGAATGAGTGAGTGAATGGGTGTGAGGCAAATTGTAAAGCGCTTTGGTGGCCATTGGGTCTGTGAAAGCGCTATATAAATGCAGTCCATTTACCAGAATTGAGAAAAATCAGGCCTGTTTTGTGCGCTGCTTGGGGCTGTACAAATCGCCACACAATTGAAAACAGCTTTCGAGGAATACCTTTCACAAGCAAGACTGAACGTTTGTTTTTGGTTGTATTTGGTCATGATTTAATAGTAACGTTCAGAGGATACATTTAAAAATACTATTATTGTGTCACGAAATGTAGTTTTAATAGTTTTTCGGTCGACAATGTAGTTGTTTAAAGTTCAAATATGTGGTTTGTTTATAAAGATAGCGCCTATTTAAAAATTTGATCTGACGTTTTCGGAGTTGTAAGATGCGAACACCGGGTGTTCAGCGCTCATGTACCCCGCCTGGAACAGCCTTACCTCGGCCAGTGCTTCTGACATTTGCCGCTGGCTCGGATGTCTCTAGTCTAGTGGTTAAACATGAGATATAATTCGTCTTGTGTATATCTAACGGGCGATCTTTGGTCTCATTAATCTATAAATACTTCCCTGGTAAATCGTTTTGTCTGAGGGCAAAGTGAAGTTTCATAACTTTATATTTAGGCTATTAACGTTGTATCCTGCTGTATTTGACTGAAGCTACTTCTGTTATAATGGCTTACTGATCAATAAAACTGAAATTTAACAAAAATAGTTGAATATTAAATATAAGTCACTATTTAACTTATTTTTTTATTGTGTATATTCTGTAATTGACATTTCTTATTCTACTGCTATTATTATAGTATTATTAATAAACTATATGCTATTATCAATATTTTTATGATTGTATTATTGTACTTATGATATAATATAGTTATACTATTCATTACTATTTTATTTGCTGTATCCTATTTGTTTATTTTATTGACTAAACTATTTACTATTACTTCTCACTTTATGTTATATTTACTATTTGCATTGCACTGTAGTTGTACCATAACATAGCCTATGTATTATCATAAAGGATCCATCAGTTATCTTTGTTATTGCTAAAATCTGGTCAATCACAGAAAATGCTTTTTTCCACAATAAGAAAACTTAAATTATATCTCAGTATGGGTGTCTTCACCATTCTTATCCAAGAATAAAAAGCCAGATACAAGCCTGAGATTTGACCATTCTTTATAAAAAAAAAATATTTTACAAGTCTAACTATCAAGATTTTAAATAAGATGGAACTTTTTGTACACCACATACAAACCACTGAAATCGGTTGATAAATGTAAAAACAGTTTTTGTTTTTATCCAGAAAAAACGCAGCTCACCCGTTTACTTGTATTTGATTACAGTGCAGTCTTGCCCTCCGCAAAATGGCGGACCCGTTGACGTATCGCAGCAACGCATCAAAGCGGCCAATAGGGCGTCTATGTATTTATTTTATCTATGGGATGGAAGCTGTAACGAGTTGAAATAAAGTATGGCCCCTTTAAGAGCTGCACGCGCCCTGTTTAACTGTCGGCAGTCTGTATTGTATGTGCGAAGGAATTCGTTACCTCGCGAGACCTGATATCACACGATACTTCCTAACACTGAGGCCGGCGGGCCCAAAGTTGCAAGGGTGGTTTTGCGGCTCACAGGCACCAGGGGGGTGCGAGACCACCATTCAACACGAAATCAGTAATATAAACATTACAATGACTCCAAAGCTGTTCGGTTAAGGTAAACAAGTTAGTTCACCTAGAGCCGATCCTGACCTCCCTGGGGCCCTAAGCAAAAATCTGTTAAGGGGCCCCTACCTGACCCATGAACCATGTAAACCATTTGCCATTGCCACACAGTCACACCTGACACCCCAGTTCTCCCACTACAATCCTCCCTCGTTTAGTTAGTACTAATGAAAATGTAATTCCTGATATCAGAAATAGACATATTTTATATTAATATCAATAATTCACATTTTAAATAGTACAAATTTAATTATTGATATCAAAAATGCATCCTGTGAATTAATTAAAGCTAAAATGGCTTGCCATTGCATGTCACTGTGTTTTAAATGATAAAAGCAATAATTGATACTTGATGGTTATTATTTACTGAGGGATGTGCATCCATATTGACCAGTATGTCCAGCCAATCAACATTTTAAATGCAATATAGTCAATGTCAATAGATTGCTTTCCATCTTGCTTTATTGCAGAGTTGTAACTAAACTGACTTGGAGACTAGATAATCAATTGTCTTGTTTTAAAAGTATGAGCGCCTATAATGAGGAGTGCCATCACGCCCATATTGTACTGGTAACTGGTCCCCATATGTTTCACTGGAAAGTGCGCGTTTCATTTCCTGCACGCGCATATGAACTCATGTTAACGCACGACGCGGTTATCTTTTCCGAGCTGCAGTTTATAAACAAATAACGTTGTCCGTTGCCCTTTGTATTATCAAACGTAATCTCATGAAAGTGCGTATCTATACCACGAATTTAATTTCTCGTGCTATTTATACGCCAAAAATGTTTTTTTTGCGTGCATAAGCTACGCACTGTAAATTTCTTGGGTAGGGAGTGCGTGCATATTATACGCCAAAAAGTGCGTATCATGCACGCAAAAACTATTTTTGGCGTACAAATGGCACAAGAAATTAAATTCGTGGTATAGATACGCGCTTTCAATTCACTTACATGGTGTTTTTCTCAGTCTCTTTTCGTGACCAGAAGGATAGCTCCGCTTAGTTATCTCATCGATGTTGTAAACTTTGATTGACGCGCTTTGACACGAGGGGGAGGCGGGGCCTTGAGTTATTTGCGGGGCCCTACGCAACTTGCGTAGTGTGCGTATAGGGAGGATCGGCTCTGAGTTCACCACATCTCAAGAAATGGAAAATCAAAATGTATCTGATATTTACACAAATAAGAAGTTACTTTAAAAAAACATACTAAAAGTTGTATACCTCAGCTAATTCCAAAGTATAAATGCATTGTTCATGTTGTCATTTCTCCACACACCCCTTAACGTGCAAATAAAGACACGCTGAGGTAATCTGGTTTGGTGGTGGATGTAAATTGCAATGGTCAGTACAGATCAATGCTAGGATAGGTTCGGTCAGAACAACATGTTCTCATGATGTAAAGATTAGCCTACTTAAATTGTGCTTCCACTTCCCCTGAATTTAGATTTTTAGAAAAGACTGAAAACTAGTTTTTAGTGTTTTATTTTATTTTTTGTTATTGAACCATGTTACAGTGTGTTACAATCACACTAGCTCTATAGGCCAGAGTGGATTTCCCTGTGCTCTGTGTGAGAATTATAGTTAAGCATTTGCTGCTCTCTTCAGCTCAGACTGGATCATTGCAGATCAAATATGCCTATAGTATGTGTAACTGAAGATTAATGTGTAAACTATGATCTTGCAGAAAGTAATGTAATCCGTCACAACTATGGTACTTAATCCTTGTGAAAAGGCATCTCTTTGGTCTCCACAACATAGAATATGTTTTATTTAACATAATACATAGTGTGTATTTGTCTGTGAATTTATAGTGCGAACGGTTAAATTCAGTAACCATAAAATATCCATAACTATAAAATCTATAACTATAATATCAGCTGTCTTCTGGTGAATTTAACATTCACTGTAAGAAAAATATCATGGATTTTTTCAAGGACATCAAGGACTTTTACAGACTTTTCCCTTCAACATTTAAACACAATGCAATGCGTAATTCAAAATACGGGTAAAATACCTGTGAAAAATCAATACATAAATTCCTTCCTATGAACACTGCACAGTGCAGCATATTTTTACAGACTTTTCTTAGAGTAAAAACTGGTTTCAGATGTATGATCATACCTGTCAAGTTTTGGATTTGAAAATAAGGGAAATTTTCCGGCGCCCACCGCGAGCAGTCCCACCACCCCAACCAAGCTCCAGTATCCCTTACATTTTAAGACAGGTGTTATAGCCTAAATGAAAACACACACACACACACACACACACACACACACACATATATATATATATATATATATATATACATGTCTTTTCTCATACATCCTTCAGCTGAAAGAGAGTGAACCTGAAGGCTTGTGTTGATGTTCTGTCCTCTGTTAATAAATTGCAGGTATGTTTAACAACAACAAGAGGGGAAAATACCACTATACGATCAAACAAATTGAGGCATTTTGGCTATAATATTAATGTAAAAATATGTACTTTTTATGGAATTTTATTTCTTTAATTTAGTTTCTGTGAATGTGAATTTTTATAAGACATGAAACGAAATTGATTGTTGTAATACAAGACTTTATTGTGTAAAATCCTGAGAACAGCCTGTGACTGGAGAGAGTCAGCTGAAAGAGAGTGAACCTGAAGGCTTGTGTTGATGTTCTGTCCTCTGTTAATAAATTGCAGAGTGGTGTCGTTGGAGTTTCTTTGTGGTGTGAGACGAAGTCCGCTACATAGGGTATATATTAAGAGCATTTATTTAAAGGCTTATTTGCATATTTTCTGTTAATTTAACATTGCTTGTCTTTACATTCACATTTTATTTTCATCCCACACATTATTTTTATTTCATATTGCTTTTCTTTTAGTTTTTATTTTCATTTGCAGTTTTTATTTTCATTTCACATAACTTTTCTTTACTCTTTTAGTAAGTTATTAAACAAATTTGTTGCAGACTTTGTATTAACTGTTTTGGAAGGAGTTTATTTGTGGGCTGGGCCAGAGTGGTTAATTTTACATGAGAGTAGAGCAAACAGTTCCGTTGTCTAACGTCATCCTATTCTCTGTAACAATCTTTCATACTATGCTAAACACCCTTTCTCGTGCTGACATACATCATTCCTTCCCGTGTGAGATGCTAAAGGTCGCAGAACAAAACTTACAAAACGCGTGACTGTCCCCCACCCTGCTCCTCTTCAGAAAAGTAAATTCGCTATCCCATTGATCGCGGTATTTAGTACATGAGGGTTTTGGTTTTTTGGCAGGAGTGCCTTGCTCTAATGCTCTGTCATAGCGTCCATCATCCGTCTCTGTTCTTGTTTGTTTTTTGTTTCCCCCGCGTTGTCACTCATCATCTGACCTCACACACTAACCTCGCGACAACTGCCACCTACAGTAGGCCTACCAACCTGTAGTTATCGCGAGGCTAGTGACAGAGCTCAGATTGGGAATGTTTTTTTTACTCCGCCCGGGGTATTATTATTTTTCAATAACGCAGGTTAAAATACGGGAGATTTACGGGAAAATCCTAATACGGGAGGACGGCGGGAAAGAAGGGTAAAATACGGGACTTTCCCGGCCAAAACGGGATACTTGACAGTTTAACATCTGGTGTTATTTAAACCTCCTCAGGATTTTGCTGAAATTGTGATTAAACAGAATGTTTTGTACATTCAAATAATTGGTAAAACTGTTTTTAGTTTCATCAGCCAATATCAAAAACAAAGAACAAATATATACTTTTAAATAATTAAATGCTGAAACTTTCACTTTTTTATTTTTTAGTTTCAGTATGGTTTTGAATTAAAATTAAAATTGAATTAAAATTATTTAATTATATTACAATTATTTAAACATCTTTTTATTTTTCTATCCTTTTTGGACCTTTGATAGATCTGGGCTAGATCCAGCCTCCTTTAATTACATTGGGAATTTATTTAGTTAATTTAATGTGGCAGGCGAAAGTCCCACTCCATTATTGTTGTCTAATTGAATTGATTAGTTTTACCATGAATTGATACAATATCTCAAAACAAGTTATATCCAATTAAAATTATATTTCTAAAATAAATCAGAAGCTGCAGAAGTCAGGAGTTTGAGTGAGAAAATTTGCTTGGAAGGATAGAAGAAATAGCTGATCTGCCATTGCATGCAACATTTAGAACAAGAACTACAACAAAAACGATGGAGAATGATATGCTGCTTTGTTTAAAGGGTTAGTTCACCCAAAAATTAAAATTAAGTCATTAATTACTCACCCCCATGCTGTACCAACCCCGTAAGGCCTTCGTTCGTCTTCGGAACACAAATGAAGATATTTATGATTAAATCTGTGAGGTTCATGACTGCTACATAGGCTCCCTAAGGGAATGAATCCTGACGGCCCAGAGAGTCATTAAAGAAAATGTTTAAATATTCCATGTCGCAACAGTGGCTCAACTATAAGTTTATCAAGCGACGAGAATACTTTTTGTGCGAAAAAACAAACAAAAATAACAACTTTATTCGACTATTCCTTTTCTTCCTTGTAGGCCTGAAACGAGACTTCAAGAGATTTCCACGACGCGCACGCGCGAGAACTTAACTGAAGTAGTTAAGGAGATCGCAATTCTTGCGCATGCGTCGTGGAAATCTCTTGAAGTCTCGTTTCAGGCCTACAAGGAAGAAAAGGAATAGTCGAATAAAGTCGTTATTTTTGTTTGTTTTTTCGCACAAAAAGTATTCTCGTCGCTTGATAAACTTATAGTTGAGCCACTGTTGCGACATGGAATATTTAAACATTTTCTTCATTGACTTTCTGGGCCGTCAGGATTCATTCCCTTAGGGAGCCTATGTAGCAGTCATGCACCTCTCATAAATATCTTCATTTGTGTTCCGAAGACGAACAAAGGTCTTACGGGGTTGGTACAGCATGGGGGTGAGTAATTAATGACTTAATTTTCATTTTTGGGTGAACTAATCCTTTAATGTTCTTGGAATAACATGCTGTTTTGTAATTCTCCTTATGCACTCTTCTTTGACTACTGCAAAGTACATCATAACTGCATACTGCCACCTTAGACTCTTCTGCCTCAACATTTACCTTGCGCATGCGCTGTATGCTCACCGCAGACCCTCCTGATGACCAAAGGCACGTCGCGCGGACCGTCGCAGAATACCTTCCTGTCCTTCTCCTTGTCGAGAACCTAATATAAAAGCTGTCACCTCGTGACCTTAATGTCGTGTCTGTCTATAAATACCTCCTTACATGTCATCACTTCCTCTGAAGTCTTCTTGTTGACCCGAGTGACCTGAGGCTCTGGCGGTCTTCTGTGATTCATAGAACCATGATTGTAACCACATTCTATTTCCTTGGCTGCAGACCACCCGAGGACACAATTGAGTGGAAGACGAATATCAAATCTGTCACAAAGGTCTGATCTGCACATATCTCCCTCACACTTAACAATAAAGGCCGTTCTTGTAGTGACATGGTTAAATGTTATATGGTTAATTACCGCCCCCTAGTGGGGAGTTGGGGAGAGTGAATAAAGCTGTTGTTATCACGTTTGTCTGACCGGGTTTTACATCAGCATAATACATCGATAAATAGCCATCCTAACACAACATGGTGTCAGAAGATTGCACAATAACGGCATAGGAGGACAGAGAGAGCCCTTTTGCCATGTGTGATGCGAAGAATTCACGCTAGGAAGGTGAATAATTGGAAAAGAAAAGATCGTTCGTCACGTGGAGAGGAGAGAGCCGCGTGAGTGAAAATGGATCGGTTTCAGGTAATGCCACCACAAAAGTTTGACTTTTTAAAGCCAGAAGAGTGGCCAAAGTGGAGTAAAAGGTTTGAAAGATATAGAGTTGCATCTGGACTTGAGTTACAACCAGAAGAGAACCAAGTGAATGCACTCGTGTATACAATGGGTGATGAGGCAGAGGACATTCTCACATCATTGCGTCTCACTCCAGAACAGCTCAGTGATTACAATACTGTCATGGAGCGACTGAATGAACACTTTGTAGTACGAAGAAATGTGATATTTGAACGTGCAAAGTTTAATATGAGACAGCAAGAAACTGGAGAGTCTGCAGATAATTTCATCACAGCACTACATTGCCTAGCTGAGCATTGTGGCTATGGAGAATTATATAGTGAAATGATTCGAGACAGATTAGTGATTGGACTGAGAGATAAAAGATTGTCAGAGCAACTTCAGATGGATCCTGAACTTACTCTAGAGAAGGCTGTCACACGTGTACGCCAAAGTGAGCTGGTAAAGAAACAGCAAGAGGAGTTGAAAGGCAATTTCAAAAGTGACACAGCAACAAATGTTGACATTGTTCATGCACAACAACGACCTTACAATAAAGGACGAGGTATGATGCAGAGGAAGCCTGCTAGGATGGCAGAGAAACAAACAGTGTCAGAAAGGTCCATCTCATGTAAGTGGTGTGGAAGAACTCCATCTCACAGCAAATTTCAATGCCCAGCAAGACAAGCATTCTGCAACCTTTGTAAGAAAAAGGGTCATTATGCGAAAGTTTGCAGGTCCAGAGGGATAAGTGAAGTAAACATGACTCATGATGAACAAGAGAGTGACATAGCATTCTTAGGTACTGTGAGTACAGAGCAGAATGATGCCCCCTGGCTGATTAAACTAAAAGTGAATAATTCTGAGGTGTTGTTCAAAGTGGACACGGGAGCAGATGTCACGGTGGTTTCTGAAGAACTGTATAAGGAGGAAAACTTTGGTAAACTGCAGAAAACCTCAAAAATACTGCTGGGACCAGGTCAAGATTCACTGCAAGTCAAGGGTAGGTGCACAGCTAAACTCAGCACGAAAAATAAAACCACTACTCAAGACATATATGTGATATTGGGGTTGAAGATGGTACTACTCGGGCGTCCGGCAATCCATGCTCTAGACATCATCGCAAGAATCGATACAGTGAACTTTGATAGTCTGGAGTCAGTAAAAAGACAGTTTCCAGAATTATTCCAGGGCCTGGGAAAACTGCAAGGAGACTATGAGATATCTCTAAAGCCTGACGCTAAGCCTTTTTCACTGTCAACACCCCGTCGTATTCCAATACCCCTCATGTCAAAAGTGAAACAAGAATTGGAACGCATGGAAAATCAAGGAGTGATTACCAGAGTAGAACAACCGACTGACTGGTGCGCAGGTATGGTCGTTGTTCCGAAACCAAACGGTGCAGTGCGCATCTGTGTAGATCTAACAAAGCTCAACTGTGCAGTAAACAGAGAAAGATACATTCTTCCTTCAGTGGAACATTCTCTTGGTCAACTGGAAGGAGCCACGGTCTTCTCTAAACTCGACGCCAACTCAGGATTTTGGCAAATTCCTTTGTCACAGAATTCAGCCCTCCTTACCACCTTTATTACTCCTTTTGGTAGGTTCTGCTTCAACCGACTTTGTTTTGGAATATCGTCGGCTCCAGAACATTTCCAGAAAAGGATGTCGCAAATGCTGGAGGGTCTAGAAGGAGTCTTGTGCCACATGGACGATATATTAGTGTTCGGAGCGTCCCAGACAGAACATGATCAACGTCTCTTTGCTGTGCTGCAAAAACTGCAAAAGGAAGGAGTGACTCTCAATGATAAATGTGAATTCTCTAAGAAGAGTGTGAAGTTCCTTGGTCAGATACTGGATGAGTCAGGAGTTCAAGCAGATCCTGAAAAGGTGCGTGCAGTCACACAAATGAGCGAGCCAACAAATGTAAGTGAAGTGCGGAGATTCATGGGCATGATAAATCACCTAGGGAAGTTTTTACCAAACCTAGCTGAGAAAACGCAGCCTTTGAGAGATCTACTGCAGAAAAAGAATATGTGGGCATGGGGAGAGCACCAACAGAGAGCTTTTGAGGACATTAAAAGAGACCTAAGCACACCGCCGGGGCTGGCTCTTTACAATCCAAACGCCACTACAGTCGTTTCAGCTGATGCATCATCATTCGGGCTGGGAGCTGTATTGCTTCAGAGGCAAGGTGAGCAGCTTAAACCTGTTGCTTACGCGTCAAGAGCACTCACAAACACGGAAAGGAGATACGCGCAAATTGAAAAGGAGGCCTTAGCTGTTACCTGGGCTTGTGAGCGCTTCTCGGACTTTCTTGTAGGTCTTTCCTTTCATGTGGAAACAGACCACAAACCATTGGTACCCCTCTTGAGTTCAAAGAACCTAGACGAACTACCACCACGTATCCAGCGATTGCGGATGAGACTCATGAAATTCACTTACACTATTTCGCATGTTCCAGGGAAAAATATTGCGACTGCTGATGTCCTCTCTAGAGCACCTGGACAACGAGAACATGACGGAGAACATGACGGACAACAAAAGGAGGAGGAGATGAACCTGTACGTGAACTTTATTGTCACAAGCTTACCTGCAACTGAAAAGAGACTTCGCGATATTCAGCAACATCAAGAAGCTGATCCAGTTTTACAGCTGGTCAAAAAGTATGTCCTGGAGGGCTGGCCGTCTAAAAACAGAGTGGAAGCCATAGTGCAGCAGTACTTCCAATTTGCTGGGGAATTAACCATAGAGAATGGACTGTTGTTAAAAGGCTGTCGACTGGTAATTCCAAAATCACTACAGAGTGATATCCTAGAGAAATTGCACATTGCACACCAGGGCATTGGAAAGTGTAGAGAACGTGCTAAGCAATCAGTTTGGTGGCCGGGTCTCAGTGCACAGCTTCAGTCAAAGGTGGAGAAATGTGATATTTGTGCAAGTCAAAGGAAGAACTTCAAAGAGACATTGATTCCCACAGAATTCCCTGAGAGGCCTTGGACAAAAGTTGGAGCAGATCTGTTTCAGTGGAAAGAAGATCAATACTTGCTGGTGATTGATTATTTTTCCCGATTTGTGGAAATAGCCAAACTGTCATCAACAGCTGCTGCAGGTGTGGTAACCCATCTCAAAAGTATGTTTGCCCGACACGGAATTCCTACTGAGGTGATTTCAGACAATGGACCACAATTCAGTGCAGAGTTTTTCAAGAAATTCGCTGAAGAGTGGGGTTTCTCTCATACGACGTCCAGTCCCAGATATCCTCAAGCCAATGGGGAAGCCGAAAGAGCAGTGAGGACTGTGAAGGATTTTCTCACCAAAGCAGCAGATCCTTATCTGGCTCTTATGGAGTACCGGGCAACACCATTAGCTAATGGATTTAGTCCAGCAGAGCTGCTGATGGGCCGAAAGCTTCGCACGACTGTCCCAGTTATTCCTTCAATGTTGAACCCAGGTTGGATGGACATGAATCGTCTGAGAGCGGAGGAAAAGGTTAAGAGGGAGAAACAAGGGAAACAGTATAATAAAAGGCACAGAGTTCATGCCTTGCCACAGTTGCATCCTGGTGAGCTAGTGTGGATTAAAGACACTAAAGAGAAAGGGGCTGTGATTATGAAAGCGGAGACTCCAAGATCATACTTGGTGGAATCACCTAGGGGTATTCTTCGTCGGAATCGTAGTCACCTGGTGTCAACCCCAGTAGCACTGCCAGTAGAAACATCAAGTCATGATACACCTGTTCTGGAAAATAAAGATTCTGGAGTTGGACCAGATGGTGTATGTTCGGAGGATGCTTCAGTCCTTCTGGATACTCCGGTGAAAAGGTATCCTTCCAGGGACAGAAGACCCCCAACGTACCTGAAGGACTTTGTGTATAGTTAGCAGGTCCTGTTGGGAGAACTGAGTGAATTGTTACGGGGCAGATTAAACCCCCACACTCAGTAGAAGGCTTGGGCAGTCTACCCCACCCTTCTTAGAATAAAAAGAAAATTTGTTCTTTATGGAAAAAAAAAGAGGAATCTGTTTATCTGTTAATTATCTGTTAATCTGTTTTATTTGGGGAAAAGAAGAGAAAAGAAAACTGAGAAAATTGTTAAAAATGTTAATAAGCTACGATTATAAAAGTAATATAAAAGAGATAACAGATTGTTTTGTAGTAAACTGTACAAGGATGTCATTTACATTCCCACTCACACATATAGTTCTGTATCTGTTGTGATGTAAAGCATAAATCTCAGAAAGGGGGATGTAGTGACATGGTTAAATGTTATATGGTTAATTACCGCCCCCTATTGGGGAGTTGGGGAGAGTGAATAAAGGGGTTGTTATCACGTTTGTCTGACCGGGTTTTACATCAGCATAATACATCGATAAATAGCCATCCTAACACAACAGTTCTCTATACAGAAATATAATCCACCACAACTCAAGACTTGCATGATCAATATAAAAAGCAAAATAGAAACACATGAAGTTATTTAAATTTAATAAAAAAAATCTCAATGATATCAATTGATGTCTTCACTTACACAACATACACAATACATACAACAACAATACACAACCTCCACAACAACGTAGTCTAAAATTCATATTCATTCCTTCATCACTCGATTCCTACCCCTTATTCAGAAGACATTGCATATGGCACAAATGTTTGTTTATATATTGCTTTGGTTGCTTTTGCGGCGGTAGTAGTTCAAAAGCATAATTCAGTGAATTTATATCTCTCGTTATAGCCAAAGCTTTCCTCCGAGCAGCAATTTTATATAATAAATCTATTGACTTTTTGTTTACATAAAAATCCATTTGAGCTGAACACTGCAAGGACATGCTCTAGATGGAATCAGGAAGGTAAATGGAAACCCTGCAATATTATTTATTTATTTTTTGTTTTTAACCATTGGGTTAAATAAACCCGCATATTGGGTTTTATTTTTTTTAAGTATTTTTTAAAGTTAGACATCAACCTTCTTAGTATTCCTCAGTCAACTCAATATTAACAAGAAAAAAATAATAAAATTATAAAAGAATATCTGATAATTTTTTGTAAGAATTGTATAGGGTCGCTAATGAACTGCATAACAATAATTGAATCTTTGATGACTGAATAAGTGCAGTTCAACTTTATTTCACGAGGTGGCAATGTCTGATACATGTCATAGTTACTGCAGGCAGAAAACAAAAGAATATAAGGATCATCAGAAATGAAATGTCTCCATGATTTACTGCAGAGCAAGTGTTGAATGCAATCAAATATTAGTGTCACTGTCTCTTGTTGGTAGATATGGTGAAGAAGCTGTCAGCGTTCAAAATATTGATTTTGAAGATGTTGAAAATTATAGTTTTGAGAATGTCTGAGATCACGAATATGAGCCATATGCTGAATGGACTGGGAAATGAGCTCTGACGAGGACAGTGATGATGGTATAAAACATCTGCTCAAACTGAACCCTTCCAAACTCCAAAAGGTAACAAAATATGCTTTATTTTATTCTTCTGTAATTGTTACTCTAATATCAGGAGAGCTTAATATGATCGCAACAGGTTTAGATACATCCGTTCTAGATATAGACCCGGGTCGCTAGAGACCCGAATATGTAATAATGATTGGCAAAACATTCATACATTTAAGGGTTCATTTTTACCAGAGCCCTATGATAAACTAATATGTCTCTACTAGGTTCTGCAGGGATGCAGCTGTTGGAACATAGCTGCACTTCACACCGCTGCATGTTCTCAACTTCTAGACGAAAAGACGAAAGAGGAAGTGATGACGTGAAAGAAGGTATTTATAGAAAGACACGTCATTAAGGTCACGAGGTGACAGTTTTTATATTAGGTTCTCAACTAAGGACCAGAAGGTATTCCACTTAGTTACGCCCTCTGGCGGTCGACCCAATGAAATTGAACAGCTTTTACAAAACCATTGCAAATGTTTTATCGAAAGTATAATCTATTAAATGCAATGAACTAATCATCTAATATCATTAAGTATTAGGCTAACCCCCGATTTAATCTAAGCCCTGTCTGTGAACCAGGCCTAGCCTATAATATGTGTGCTTTTTATCATTTTTTCAATCAAGTTTTGTTTGTTCAATGGATGTTTCCTGCTAAACGGGCCAATAAGAGACTATTCACTATATTATTCATTTTAATTATGCAGATGTCTCATTAAAGCATCGACAAATGTATAAAAACCTTAGAGACTTGTTCAATGGTTCGCTGCTGAGGGGTGTTCTCAGTGAAGTAGAATGATTCATGGGTACCCAGATATCGCCCCCCAGCAGAGACAGGGAGAGCTGCAGGTCGAGTATTGGGTGTGCCGAAAGCTAACGCCTTCAACAGTCACTGACCCCATACTCTACACCTGACAGACTTCAAGACCATTGATAAAGATCTTTCTCCACGCCCCTACCTTTCGTCACGCCCGTTACTCCAACCTGCAGATACCCACACTTGGCCCAGCAGTGAACCATTTAAATTTCAAAACAGTTATGACGTAATGAAGCCACGTTAACTGAAATCAAATGACTTTGTCAGTTTGATACACAGTCCAAACCGCTGATTCGAAACAAAAGAGGTTTCGAAGCTTCATGAAGCAGTGTTTCGAAAGAGCCCATCACTACAGTTCAGATTTCTTACAGGTGAACTTTTGATGCATTCTGAAACATACCCAGTTCAAGATTATACAGTTCCCCTGTCTAACTGTTCCCTGAACACTGTATAGATCTATGTACAAAAAATAGGTAACACTTTATTTCAAACGTCTACTTTAGACATTCTACTAACTAACTATAAATAACTTTGCAACTACATGTCAACTAACTCTCACCAGAGTAGCTATTAGACTGTCTGCTTAATATCTGCTAACACTTTAATGTTCCCCAAACAGACATTCTACTTACTATAAGTAACTTGGCAACTACAAGTCAACTTATTCTCCTAACCCGAACCCTAACACCTAACCATGACCTAACAGTCTACTGACAGTCTGCTACAGTCTACTAATACTCTAATGAGAGTTCGTTGACATGTAGTTGAAAACTTACTTATAGTTAGTAGAATATCTGAAGTGGACTATCGAAATAAAGTGGAACCAAAAAAGGTTCAAACTTTTCATTTTTAAATCTAAGTGATCTTTAAAAAAAAACAAAAAAAAAACCTTTGCTGGCAGGAGTTCCTGCTTAGATCACAAGGTGGCAGCAAAAGATAGTGATATGTTAGAATAAAGGTAGGCTTGGGCACTATAAATACAAGAATGTAGATATTTTAACAAACTTATAATAAATATAATCACCATAATAATTTGTTGTACAGGTAAAAGCTATAGGCACAGTGTGGTGGAGATGCTATAACGTATAGTGATTGTTGAGCAGCTATTGGTTGGGAGGCAGTTTTTGTGTTTGACAGAAGAAAACATTGGCCTACATCTGAAGTTAAACTGAACAATGCTTTCAACAAATACAATGCACTGTACACTTGATGGATCTTTGAATGGATATTTAAGTGTTCAGATGAAATGCCTTTGCAATTGTTTGCAAGTGTGAAGCGTGTGACAGATGTTCACTCGGGTCATTCTCACGAAATGCCATTTGTGTGCTATGAATCACCACTGATAGAATCAACAACAGCATGTGGAACTTAGTCACTTTATTTTACTGTTTAATGTGTAATGCAAAAGAAATTTTAAAATATTTATATTTGACAATATTTTATAAAAAATTTTTTCATCAGAATATCAGCCAATTTAGATGTGTCCATCACAATTACATGTCAATGGGTTATTTATAAACTCTAAAAAATGCTGGGTTTTTCATATTTGACCCAAACATGGGTTGAAAGTTAAAACAACCAATTTTTATAAAAACCTTTTCACTGCCTGTAGTGCTAAAATGCTAAAAACGCTAAAGTTCTAAAATGCTTTATCCATTTTGTCTGTTATATATCTGACCTATCGCACATTTTCGTCTTTTGAATAGTTTTTTTATCCCATAAATACTACTTAGTATTCCTATTTAGATTTTTATCTCATAATTTTGACTTTAGGCTATATAAGACTTAAGTATGTTAACATTTTGACTTTTTATGACTTGCAGTATATATCGCATAATTTGAGGCTTCCCACCTATATTTTTTCTAAACAACACACTAAAGAAATGCTGCCTTAAACATCCAAGTTGATTACTTCATTTAAGTCATCTCAACTTAAATTACATTAAATTGAATAAAACAAATGAGCTGAATCTTGTATAACTTATAAAGTTGAAAATTGCTTAACTTATTTTCGATGAGTTAAAGCGATGTAAAAACATATGTTGTCATAACTTATTGATCATCACATTTTCTACAGTGCAGATTGAACTAAGAATGTTATTTATTGTGAGAACGTTCTCATTTAATGAATAACATGTGTCAAATAAACAGGTCTCAGATGCAGTCAAAACATCCTTGTTGTTCCATCTAAGGAGTAAATCCATATTTTGATTGACTGTCCTCACTTTTGTCTCTGATCACTTTACCTCTGAGTGTAAAACAGAGGCAATATGATAGCATTGTAGTATGAGGGATCCGGGTAGGCAGGGAATTCACTTACATAACAGGATTGTTTATTATTTTAAGACTTGCCTGAACATAACTGAATGCTCAGAGCTTATTTTAAGGGGTCGGGGGATGCATTTTATGTCTCATCTACCCAACTAGTCAACAGAGATAATACAAACTAAAACAGATAAACTCAAATAAGCAGTCTAAATAATAAAAATAAGACACCATATGTTCAATAGAATAAAATCTGGCAGTGCAATAGAATTCTGATACATCTTGTAAAAGGGTTGTAAGTTGTTGTAATCAATCAAGGAATCAAACAAAACAGACAACAAAAAAGGCATGAATGTCTAAGCATGTGTGATTTTCTTTTTTCCCAGAATGAAAGTAAAAAGCATGAACAGCTGCTGCCATTCTGTGAAATAGTTGAATTGACTGAGGTATTGCACATGACAGCAGCTTTATTGTAAGTTGTGATCTTTTGCTGAGAGTCAAGATCATTTCAAAAGCCTGACAGTGTGTCATGCAATATGTTGGCTGCTCTTGATTTTCTTCATAATAATTGTGGTCAGTAAAGACTATGTGTGGTTTGTGTCTGACTTTACTAAAATGGCATTAGTATGCATTGTGTACAGATTATGTGACCTCCAAAGCCTTCTAACTTTATTGAAATCACTCTGATGTGATTAAAATTGTTTTCAAATGGACTCATTTTATGGGTGTCTGCCAAAATGATTTCTAAGTGTCAGCTATGAATATTATACTTCACTATGAAGCAGAGTTTACACAATATTAAAGGGACAGTTCACCCAAAAACGAGAGTCCTGTCATCATTTACTCACCCTCGCACACACACACACACACAAATATTTTGAAGAATGTTTCATCTGCGTTTGTCCATTCAATGAAAACCAATGGGGTCCAAAACAACATTAACTTTCATTGTATAGACACAAAAAAAAAACCCCAAAGAGACATTTTTGAAAGTATCATCTTTTATGTTTCACATGGAGAAGAAAGAAAGTCATGCAGTTATGTAACTATGTGAGGGTGAGGAAATGACAACATAATATACATTTTTGTGTGAACTATTCCTGTAAACCAACTCCAATCCGAAGCTGTGCTTTTCTGGTTCTTATGGAAGCTTGTTTCCGCCATGGAATAACAAATAAAGTTAATTGTGACTTTTTATCTCACATTTTGACTTTTCTCGCAAGTTTATACGTATCTCACAATTTGGATTTTATTTCTCGCAATTCTGAGTTTATAACTTGCAATTCTGACTGCAATTCTGCAATTTCGAGAAAAGAAGTCAGAATGGCAAAATATAAACACATTTATTTGTAGCAATTTGGATTTATTTCTCAGAATTGTGATATATAAACTAGCAATTAAAAAAGGTACAGTGTAATTGCACATTTTTATCACAATTCTGACTTTTTTTCTTACAATTGCGAGTTTATATCTCACAATTTTTGGAAAAAAAGTCAGACTTCATACCATTTTTATTTTTATTCCATGGCGGAAATCAGCTTCTATAGTTTAAAAAAATTTTTTTTTTAGCAAGACTCCCATGTAGTTAACTCCAGTTTGCTCTAGGGGATTGGTCTTGCAGAAGTGTACTGTAACAAAAGTGCTAAAATGACTACTTAATAGTGTGTGTTTGTGTATAAGCGGTGCATATTGGTGTGTGTGTGAGAAAGAGAGAGTTTGGGTATTAGTTTGTCAGTCTTTCAGAAGAGCATGTCTCCTTCACAGAGCTCTAGGTGAAGGACTGTAAGATCTCAGTCTCACTTTGCAGTGCATCTGCCCAGACTGTTTGGGTTGGTATGACGTTTATTTAACAGGATTACAGATAACAGCACATGTGGTGATGGGGCTTGGACACTCTTCTCTTACACTTAGATATTAATCCTCTTTATGCTTTGGGAAACTGATTGCATCAGATAGTCCTGCGGAGCTTTGGTCTGTCAGGGTAACCTCAGGTTAGACCTGTAGTTATAGTGCAATCGTTACCTTGAACCGTTTTCTATTTTTGAAACTAATTCCAAATGCAAAGTCAGATGTCTCTCATGTTTTTTTCATGAGAGAAACCTATCCCTCTTTTAAACATTTGAACGCTCTCCCCACCTCGCTTTCTGCTTATTTTATTCAGTTATTCATTTTTTTTGTACCTTCCTCCATCTCTTCGTCCTTCACACCTTCTTGGTTTAATATATTCATTTCATGAAGCCTAGTCTTTCAAACAGGCAGCCATTTTATGTCTTATCACGGGTGGGCCACAAAGGCCCAGGCAGGACTAGCACCATTAGCATTAGCATAGCACAGAAATGCCTTAACATGACTGACATCTTCTCTAGCATCATTGCTTTGATTGACACATCACCTGACCAGGTGGACCCAAAGATAGTAATATTCCTTGTGGCAGTCTTGCATGAAAATGCAAAAATGCCTCATAAAAAGACCGTAATATGCAGGGCTTGCTGTTTGAAGCCCCATTTCACTGAAGATTCCTAATGCGTTATTACTTTTACTTTAATCTATATATCTGTTCTGTAGCCTGAATTATTTGTAAATAAATCTATTATTTTGTCTATCTTATATTTAGTGTGTTTTTCAGTTGTGGAATATTTCTGTTCATTAAATTTAATAATTTATGTGTTCGTTTTAATAGTCTATTTTTGTTGCCAGAAAATTCAGCAACCCAAGTGCAATGACAAATATATTGGTAACACTTTACAATAAGGTCTCATTTCTTAACATTATGCAACATGAACTAACATAGCATTAATTAACCTTTGTTAATGTTAGTTAATAGAAATGTTTGTTATTTAAACGGCACATCCTTTGATCTTAAAAATTTATTAAATGCTGAGACATTATGACATTGACTAAGATTAATAAAAAAGATGTTCACGGTTAACTTATGTAGTTAACTAGTGTTAATAAATTAAACCTTATTGTAAAGTGTTATCAATATTTATATCAGGAAACGGAAATAAATAAATTGATCACATACCGGGAAACTGAACAATAGCCCTTGACAAATGTGTATTTAAAAAAAAAAAAAAAATCAAGTCCTTTTGCCTTTTTATAAAACATTATACAATAGATATTGAAGTATGTTTATTTAACAGATAGAATCTTTTGTAATCAATTGCATTATGCTATCTTATAGTCATTGAAAATGATTTTTAAGTTCCACCAATAACATTTTATTCCATTGTTCATTAGAAAATCATATATTGCAGTTTCCAATGAAGATATGAGGGAACACTGAAAACAGATTATATGATCAATAAGTTATGACAACGTATGTTTTTACATTGCTTTAACTTATCAAAGTACATGGTAAGTTGAGCAATTTTCTTTTTTTATAAGTTATACTAGATTCAACTAATTATTTTTTACAGTCAGTTTAATAATGTACGGTTTAATGACTTAAACCTCCAAGTTGATTGTACTTAAAGTTACGGCAGCATTTTTTTTTTTACAGTGTTGAGTTCAATAATAAAAAAAAAATCTTCAATATTCAAAAATATACAAAACAAACTTGTAGGCTAACCTCCTCAAAAACCTTATACAGTGAAAACACAAGGAAAGTCGTCTTTGCTGAATTGTGCTGAAAACAACCATTGAAGAACCTTATGAGTTTAGGTCTGGATCCAAAATCTAAATAAGTCATAGATTAATAACATATTTTTTGACAGTTGAGGTACTTGCTTGGTCAGGTATTGCCACATATTTCTCGGAGTGATCAATTTTCACATCAAGCAAAAAATAGATAAATAATTTTCAAACAAGTGTCATTCATTTAATGGATCTGGTTTATTTCCCACATCACTCACTCTCCAAGTGCCCCATGTTCTTGGCCGCAGTCTGACCTTTGGGTTTGAACCTCAACAACAACAACAACAAAAAATGATATGGTTTACGAACTTCTCGCTGAGCACCGCGTTTTCATGAGTGTGGTTTTGCTGACGTCTTGTATCACGAAAAGCTTTCAGAATGTCTCTTTACTGATTTGGGATCATGTGTTTGATTAGGACATCCATAAATCAGTCTATTTGTCACACACCAAGAATGTGACCCGATCCAGATGTGCCTCTGTCACTAACTTCCCCAGTTTCCCTCTCTCTAAAATACTTTCTTTACTGCAGCATCTGCGACAGAGCAAACAGAATATAAACACACTTCCAAACACTGAAAATTAATTCACGTCTTCACATAAACCTTTGTTGGCCTGGGTTGCGGTTTATTTTCTCTGAAGGTTTGCGGAGGTCGTCGCTTCAGAGGTCCCGTGAGAGGTCCCTGTTTTTTAACGCTTGGTAACAATTTATAATAAGCAGCTTCATAAATAACATGAACAAACATACGGCTATAATGCTTAACAGAACATTATTGTAGCCTGTATTATGTAGGCCTATGTTATGGCTATATATTTTCATGTATGTAGCCATATTCCAGTTATGCTATGTAATATTTGTTCATGCCTTCATACAAGTCGACGTTGTGCTCTTCCCTCATGTTATGAAATCATATTTCGCCGCGTGTCTATGTTATCAGCAGTTAGAATTCTGCTACTTGTTGGTTCACAAATCTTTTTTATTATTATTATTAAAATATATGCCTATAAAACACACTTTTTTGAGTGAATGGCCCCTTTTCCTGGTGTTGAGACACCAGAGCACCGATAGTTCAGGTATAGATCAGTCTCCTTTTCTTAGGCTTTATATTGTACTTATCACTGACATAATCTCCATGCACACCCCACTCTCCTCCGAGTAACACACGCGCTGGCATTTGAACAGCTGCGATCCATATTCCTCTGTCTCCATATTTCAGTCAGCTGTCGGGGTTGTGTAAGGAGAGCTTTCGCCTTTCCCGTTGAAACCGCGCTATGAACTCTCATAAACAATTTAATCGTGCATAACTAGTCATTTGTTTGAATCTCAGCTCAAAAGTATGCATCCCCTCACCTTATTTTTTAACAAATCGTTGAGACCTTTAAGAACTTCCTGTCATATTCTGTAATTTCTTACAGTTGTCTAGGTCACAGGAAAAAACGAATGATGTTGCAATGATCGATTCTATTGTCTTTTTAAATAGTCTTAATTAACATAGCATTACATTATTTTGAATTTAAATAATGTCGCATTCCAAACATACATTTGAAAAAGTTGCCAATAGATGTCGCCGTTGCCTATTTCAAAGCGGTAACTTAGAATAAATGTTAAGAATAAATGTAGCCTACATTTAGTCATTATTAATAAATTCTAAATAAGTTAAGCAATTTTTTACTTTTTAAAATAAGTTATACAAGATTCAATCCTATTTATAGAGTCAGTTTATAGTAATTTAAGTTGAAATGACTTAAGCATCCAAGTTGATTGTAGCCTACCTAAAAATTTAAGGCAACAACTTTTTTACTGGCTTATTTAAGTTTTTTTTTTTTTTAAATGTCAGTAAAATCATATGCTTGTTTGCAATTGACTGGTTTTGATACATGATTTTTGAAAATCAACAGCTTATGATATAATTACCTAATATGTGGACACGTTCATGTCGGATTATCAAAGTTCTTAAAAATATAATTTGACCTTTTACATTAGTATAATTTTACATTTTTATAACATATCTTTGATTCCCTTATGCAGTTAGAAAAATCACATAACGAAACTGCTCAATGACGTATCTTAATTCAGTCATGGATTTTGAACAAATAACTCACAATTAATTAACTTATGATTATGCATTTCAGGAACACAATTCATCTCATTTTCTTTATTACACAAAAATATATAATTTTCACAATTTTTCTGACAAATAACTCTTATTAACTCTGTAAAAGAAATGCGGGCGAGCTACAGGGTAAACTCAAACATGCTGAAATGATATTAAATGACAATACAAAAATGATATTGCAGGATGGGAGCGTATTAAGAAATGCAAAAATTATTTTGGTCTATCTGATGAGGCTATGCTGTTATTGTATTGTCACATTTTAGTTTTTCCTTAAATAATTTAGAGGTTTCTGATAAGTTCTGTGTTCATGAAATAGTCTTCAGAGCGCGTTGTGATGTTTCATGATGAGACCTGTATGAGTAGAGAAAGGGCAGAAATTAGTCAAAATGTACTTCAACAAATGACAGCATCAGTAGAGTTAGCCTGTGTATCGATACAAATGACTGGTTTTCTTCGGTTAGACGTTAAATAACTTTAATTGGCTAAGCCAACAAACCACAGTATTGAGGATTATAAATAAAAATGTGTGAATCAAAGTTTCACATGCTATTTAAATGTAAATGAAAGTGTCTAATTATTTGAATGCATTAATTAATGATGAACTATAATGGTGATCTTTACAAAATGTTATTAGGAACATTGACGTGTGTGAAGTGAAACTGTGTTTTAATTATTAAAGCTAATCAAAGTTTGAAGTGACCAAAAATGTGAAAAAAAAAAACAAACAAAAAAAACAAACAAAACAAAAAAAAACCCCGATGTGTGCATGTATCATTTACCTGTCATGGATGACTGGAAACGCTGATCTGGACGCAAGTGTTGGAGATTCAATTCTCTGAACGTTTTCTTGATCTAAATAAAATTCAAAGGATAAATAAATGAAAACCCGTGCTCTTTGAAACAAACTTGCATTTAACTGCAACAGCAGCGACCAAAATGTTGTTGATCTCGAAAATTACTTTGCGTATTGAATACTAACCATTATGTTTGAGACTGAAACTGTCGGATGAGTTGTCGCTGTCTAGACATGGAGACCCAGAGGCAGACGAGGGCTTCTTCTCGGGGTTCGTAACGGGGCTGTGGTTTGGGAAGTTACTGTTTTGACTTAAAAGTGAGCGCACACCCATCAGAGAATTTGCGCTAAGGAAAGCTGCGCTCGCCCAGTTGTGTAGTTTCCCAATCTGGCAAGTATAAATTCCGTTAGTGGAGAGGAAAGCTGGATGGGTCGAGGGTGAGGCCCTGAGGCCTGCGGGCGTCGAGGGTACATTGAGTTTCTGCGTGTTATCGGGACTTGTCGCCGTCTCCGCCAAAGACCAGATTTTGGGTTTGCTGTTTCCAGGCCTCTGACACACTGGTCCACCAGGAGACACCTCACCAACGCTTTTGACCACACTCTGTTCTTTATTACTACTCGACAAAGGGCTGTCCATTTTAAGTGCTGGTGAGGATACTATCCGCGGTGTTTCCACGGTTTCTCTCTCAGGCTGATTATCCGAGGTTTCCTGATTCTGATCTTCCCTGGGCTCCTCTGACTTGTCAATATCGATGGTCTCCAGATCGATTTCTTCCTCGTCGTCATTTTTGTCCGCGTCGTCGTCATTGTCGCTGTCGAAAATCCGTCCGTCTCTGTCCTCGGCACTGCGACCCCAGGTCACTTTATTCTCTTTCTTAAGTCTCCGGCGCGCGTTGGCAAACCAGGTGGAAACCTGCGTAAGGGTCATCTTAGTGATGATGGCCAGCATGATCTTCTCACCCTTGGTGGGGTACGGGTTCTTTTTATGTTCCTGAAGCCATGCTTTCAGTGTGCTGGTGGTCTCTCTGGTAGCGCTCTTGGCCCGGGCCGGGTCACCGTACTGGTACTGGCCGTATGGGTAGAAACCGGGCGCTGTGTGGACTGCAAATCCTGGTGGGTGAGCCCCGTGATTATCCTTTAACTCATACTGCGACCCCTGTGGATTGCCAAAATTAACTATCAGTAAAAGTTTTTGAAACCATCAGAAATATGCATAAGGAAGACAAGGTGTGTAAAGCCTCATTCCTTGTTTTCGTTTCTTTTAATTGAGAAAAAGAGAATTAGTGAACAGACTATTTCAACTGGGGGAAGAACATGGCAACAAACTTCTTTGCAGCAGTTCACTTTTAAACAAACAAGTAAAAACAAATGTAAATTACGAAGAACTATAATTTCAAAATATGAATTGTTTTTAGAGTAAATTAGTTAAATAATAAAAGCTAAATAAACGTCGTTCTTAAAAAGTAGTGATGCAATAACTGACTCGTGATTATATCTAAAAGTGTATCATTTTGTGCGAGTAAAACATTTACAAATTATAATTAGTTATTTTTAACTAGCCATTTATGGATAATTAAAAAATATGGACTTCATGCAAGTCTGAACATTTGGTAAAGATGTCCTTTTTTATCTTTTCGAAGCGTTGCCAATTATTAAGATTTAGCCCTGACACAGTCATAATGTTTCATTCATCAATTCAAAACATTGTACAAATATTTATCCGCAGGAATGAACCGTAAAATACTTTTTTTGTTTAAGTCTAAAAGTATCTTACCATCTGAGACAGCAGGGCCAGCTCGGCACTGTTGTAAGGTAAAAAGGCGCTATAGTTTTGCACGGTCCACGGATTCGCGTACATGCCGAGCATTGGCGTGATAGCAGCCGCTGCAGTCGCGGGATTTGCGCCGTTCTCCGAGCTTCCCTCGCGTGGAGAGGACGGCATGACACCCGCGCGCTCAGCTCCGTACACCTCTTGGGAAGCGTTTAGGAACTGTGGGTAACCCAGCTGGGGGAACGACATGTCCAACTCCCGAGGAACTCTGACGGAGATATACAGGAGAGAAGGGCAATCCACTTTCAATCACAGCAATAACTCTCGCTTGGTGCAGAAGCGCGGTCTCGTCAGGAGGAACGTCTAGTGATGCGTCTACCCTCTGGACCTCTCACAATTTGAAGTTGACGGCTTGATTGGCATGCTACTTAAGCGCGAGGCCCCTCCTATCCGAGGCCACGCGATAAGTAGGCTGCAGTGTATGTTAGTGTGTGGCAGTGTAAACGAAGTACTTTAGTTAGTCTACATACGTCTTGTTTGCGTAAAGGTGTTGAATATGACAACAAATATAGAAATCTTTAAAAAAAAAATACAATAAGAAAATACAATTTAAAACAATATTAAAATCAAATCAGTGTTGCTGAACATATGTATCGTTTTTGACGTCCTGAACTAATTTTAAACTGACATTCAAAACAATAAATGGAGAAAAATACTAACTATTCTGTGAAATTGTTGATTTAAACGGATAAATAATACAAAAGTTCTACAGTAAAAATTGATTGTTAGTTGATTGGTTAACGAAGTTGTCTTACATAATATTTTAAAAGACAATACATGTATATTTATTGTTAAAATTATTAGAGTATAGGCTACATATGATAAATAAATAATTGTTGTTTTTGTTGAGATTGTTTTATTAAAAGTTATGTTTTAGGTAAAAGTACCATATTCCTAGAAATATGGAACTATATGTGACATATTTATAGTGCAAATATTACAAATTTCCCATGTCTTAATACGATTGTTTTCTCCAGCAGCCTACTTTAGAAACTGACTGGATTTAGTAGCAAATGCCATGTTGCCAGTTATTAAATAAACACTTTTCCCAGGGTTTGAGTAGGTTACTAAGCGTGTGTTCATTAAAGTTTGCCACTATCCATCCATGATTAAATGCATTTGGCCATTTATTGATCGTGCAATGCCATATAGCATGTCCAGTCAATATTCAATGTTTTATTAAGCATTTTCCACTCGCGCATTCTGCTCAGGAGTTTGAGTTTGTATAGAAGTGGCTTTTACTTCTGGTGTGGAATTTTGAAGAAAGTAATAGGAGCGTAATAGTGATTTGATGGAGCGGAGAGAATCATCATCATCACTCCCCTCCCTCTCACAGCGCGCGCGCGCGCGCGAACACACACACACGTTCACACGGCGTGCCAGAGAGGGTCTCAGTAATGTCCAACAGGGAAACAAACGATCCCGTTTATGGTAATTTGCACATTAGCATCACACAGGTTGTCCCGTGATAAGGTGACAGGTTAATGAAATGCTCCATTCAGAGGAGCCATTTGATCCCTCTGAGAGGTTGTGATAAGGAGCCAACCAGAGAAGCCTGCAATTAAAATCACAGCCTATCTCTCCATCCCAGTATATTTTCTCTCTCCTCCTCTCATCCACTGCTGGTAATGAGGGCTAACACCCCTGTCTGCGCTAATCCTCCCCCTGGGTGCACCTTGCTATCAGATGTTAGCTTTGTAATTATTTATCCAAAAAAGTCATAATTTCATGCTCGAGTAGCAAATGAGTTTGGCGAGCTGGTTAGGCGATTCTCTTCGTGTCCTGCGAAGCGGAGAGTGAGATTTAATGATTTAATTACAGCAGTTAGTCCTCCATTTGGCAGTAAGTAGTTTTACGTTTTAAAATGGCAATGGAATCACATGCCAGTGACGTTCTCAGGTGCATCCAAACACATTTCCACTAATACTAAGATTATCAGTCTATCATTAAGGGCAGACTTCACATTTATTTACACACTCTCAAAAAACAAAACAAAAAACAAAACCTCTCCCTGGGGCTGTACATTTTGGTACCAAATATTAGCTATACCTAAATGGTACATAGAACCGTTTTAAAGGGAACCATCCCAATGATAGCTTTTGTGCCATTTATTTTCTGAGATTGCACCTACCACATTTGGTTACACCTTTTATTTTGAGCAGTATCTACTGCAGTTCATGACACAGGAAAGAATGTTGTAACAAATGTATGCATGTTATACATTTTGGTCCCACTTCATATTAATTACTATGAACTTTCACAAGAAAAAGAGTGGTTGTTATAATGTAGCTTATTGTGTTCGTGTTGTATTACTGCAATATTGAGGGTTAGAAGTTTGCTGGTATGGATAGGTTTAAGCATGGGTTAAAAGATAGGGTCAACAGATTATAGGTGTAATAAGCCTATAATTACAGATGTAATGTATGCTGGTATTTAAAACATATATGTACACAATGAGTACATTGTATCAAATGATTCATTTTAATGTGATTAGTAAAGGCCCGGTTTCACAGACAAGGCTTAGATTAAGCCAGGCTTAGACCTTAGTTCAATTAGGTAGATTTTATAAACGTGCCTTAGAAAAAAAACATTACTGGCTTGCATCTTGAGACAAAACAATGGCACTGACATATTTTAAGATATGTTGCAAGTCTCTTTCAGTTAAAACAGCTCAAACATGCATTTTAGTCTGGGACTAGTTTGAGCCTTGTCTGGGAAACCGGCCAAAAGACACTAAATATAAAGTGAGTCCAACTCCAGCAAACAATGCCCACTTTTAACTATCAAATTAACAACTAATAGACAACATTAAGTTCTGCTCCACATCTTTTAGCTCATTCAATAATCTGTTTCTCTCAAGAATAATTCACAATACGGAAATAAAGTCCGTCGCAACTTTCATTTCATGCCGACTTTAACGCTGTTGTGCAAAGACTGCAAAATATTTGCTATTTTTTTATTTGCTATTGCAATCTTTTCTTTATTTGCATTTCCTGCCTTTACTTGCACTGGGATAATAATTGAAGGTTAGTCTCAGTTTACAAGCCACAAAGAAGATCAAAATGAGTCGACTCCTCGTGTACATAGATGTCCTGAAGTGTGAATTTCATGAAACGCCAGAGAAGGAGAAAATTACTTTAGGTGGTGAATCAGAAGATCTAAACTGAACGCCAGTACTGCTTTACCTTGATCAGTTTTCTGCTGACACAGAATCAAAGCATCTTTGAAGCTGGTGTTTTAATTTTTTTCCTGTGAGCACGTTAAGCTTTTTAAAAATAATCCTATTGCATACATGTGAGTGAAGCGAACTCATCCTGTGCCTCCGCCTCCAACTGTGAACGTTGAAACAGCACGGTTTTAATATGAAGGGTCTGACCCCGATTGTCATCTTTCACTCCATCTCCATCTGCCTCTGTATCTGATTTGATGACACGGGGGACCGGGGCTCATTTTGCAGTCCATTAACAGAGGGCAGGACTCCAGTTCCCATGGGTCCTGGTTATTCCCCCTTCCTCACCCAGCTACCCTCATCTGGTGAATCTCCTCACCTCTCTAACCTCCCCCCTCAGTTGCTGACCTTTCTAACACTGTTGGCTAAACATTGCCTCCCTCTGTAATGAGCCATTAAACTGAATGCATTAATGACCATTTACTGTGTGTGTGTGTGTGTGTGTGTGTGTGTGTGTGTGTGTGTCACTGCACTGTGAATCTGACTGCAAGGGATTTTACTGCAATAGATCAAGGGTTTTGTTTTCACTTCATATATGATGAATGCCATCATATCTGTTGTCCTTGGTTTGTTGAAGCGCTTTATTGTGTTATAATATCTAGACATTTTTAAATCCCTCAAGAAAAAAAAAGGTAATCCTAATGAAGAGGAGATTAATTACTCCCATTTGTGTGAATGTGTGTGTCAGAATCTGGCATCAGAATGAAGTGTGTGTGTCCTTTAGTTGACAGTACAGGAGGAAGTGTGTGCCAACATTTCCTTTCCTCCCGGATGTCCTCTCACAGACCACGTTTAACTCTACACACACACACACACACACACACACACAGACAGAGAGATGACAAATATTTCATAGATCACATGGAGTGGTCTTAGTGGCATTTATTTACCGTAATTCTTATCATTCTCTGCTTTACAACCAGACTAAATGTAACTATATAAACAATATAAAATACAATAATAATACAATAATAAATACCATCTTGACGAATTTGCTCAATTAGCGAATTCAGAAAATAAACCTGTAGACTTGAACTATCTAGTGAAGACGGTACAGTAACTCCACTAACACTTGTTGATGGGAGAAATTATTTTAAACCAAACCAGGCCATTTTGAACTTCAACTTAAATGCAATCAGTAGCAAAATCCAGCCGAAGAAATAGTCCATAAACTGTCAACAACCAATTAGAACACAGCAATTCCACCATTTAAAAAAATACAATAGAAGAGGAGTATGAATTGCTTGTTGTATCCATCAGTTGCTTTGGATGAAAGCATAAATGAATAAATGTAAATGTCACGCAATTCAAAAACTCATCAATTAATATTAAAACAAATTAAATATCAAATAAAGCCAGAGAATGTAATATATTTTAACAGTTCTGTAGAACATTCACCCCTACAGCATCACTGTAAAAAAATATTTTATGATTAATCACAACATTTTTTTGTGGAAATAATTTTCTAAGATAAAATATGGAAATCACACTAAAAATAAACCTAATTAGTCTCCAATATAATAAGATAAAACTATAGATAAAAATACAATACGACAAAACTCCCTGGAAATCAGTACAATATCAAATTGTCTTACTGTAACCTTTCAGGATTTCCTGATACCTCTGCACACATTGTCCTGCACCAATGAGCCAATTACCCCTAAAGTGTGTATTAGGAGATGACCAGATGACTGTGCAGTGGAGCTTTTGTAAGTGACAAAGACTCCGTGATAATGAGTGTAGGATCCATTGATGAACAGCAGTTTGATGCCATCACAGCTTCATTTCCCTACTTAAGGAAGAAGGACAAAAAAAAAGTGACGAAAGAAAAGAGATTGAGAGATTTTAACACTGATGACCCTTTTAGTGTGATGCTCTGATTGCGGTCCTGAAAGATTTAATTGACATAACATTTAAGGAAAATGAGCTGTTAGTTTAAACAAGTGGTTTTCACTTGGTTTTGCTTCAGGACCCAGATTGAATATTGACCCTCACACCAAACTGATTATCGTACAAAAGTAACAAAATGATAAAATATATATGTTGTTCTACACGATTTTGTTGTTTGCACCACATGAATGTGATTTGGTAGAATATTTTTTTTTTAATATATATTAATAAATTAGTTAAAATAAATGAAATCGTTTGGTAACACTTTATTTTAAGGTGACTTAGTTACAAGTTACTACATGTATACTTACAAGAGTAATTATTAATTATTGTATAATAATTACAAGTAACTAAACCTAACCCTATGTCTACATGTAGTTTATTAATATTAGATATTAATATTAGTACTTGAGTAAGCACAATGTAACTACGTCACCTTAAAATAAAGTGTAATCAAAAATTTTTGAGTGAAAACATGCTCAAGAGGTATGAATGTATTTTTAAATTTACTTTTTAATAAAATAACATTAGCATCATGTAATTGACCCAATCTATAGTTTAAAGCACACTATGGCAGTAAGGTCTTCATTAGGATTTGATAATGGTTATATGTTTGATTAAATTCTTCTGAGCCATGGTCCACAGCCCGAGGCAAAATGCTTCAGTTAATACCTCCTCATTATCAATTAGCGGGTGGGTTAAAGTTAGTATGTAATCGGTTCTTAAGAGAGTCAATAGGTGTCATTAAACGTCAGCGATCCTCTGATAACGCGAACTCATCCCAGGAAAGGTCAACCGCCTGTGGCCTGATACAGTAGATCATTGTCCAGACCTAAGTGTGGCTTGGCCGGTTCAGTTTCATCGGTTCACCAATTAACCACTTCTAATCCACGCTGTTTGCTGTTAAACTCAGCTCCATCATTTCCAACAGAGTTTCTGGATTTAACAGATGTTTTACACGATTGCTGACTACATCGTCAAGCCCCTCCGCCCACTTTCGCGAGGGCAACAAAAAGCTTTCAAGCAGGCCCATCTCAGAAGGCTTGCATTTGAATCCGTTTCACAGTTTATTTATTCCTTTGTTTCAGTGCTAGTCAGTTTAATGCTTAGCATGCACTATTAGCAATTAGCATTGCTTTCAGGCTCACTAGGTTGCTGATCTTAGAAGCTTAAAGCTCTGCCCGCTGCTTTGTTGTGGTCATTGATGCTCAGAGGGGGTTCTTGGGGTTAACACAATAGATGAGGGGGCAGGAGAGGTTGTTGGCTAGGTGGTGGGATGGTTGGAAAAGGTACCCTGAAGTGGGGCCTTGTTGATTTGGTCCATTCAGCGACATGCCTGGGATAAGCTTACATGCAAATGCATCTGATAGCTGTGATGTCATTGTTTTGGAACTATCATTATCATCATTTCATTCAAGCAACAGTCATTATAGAATGTTTAAAGAGATAGTTTACCCCAAAATGAAGATTCTGTCATTTACTCACCTCATGTCATTCCAAACCTGTATGACTTTCTTTCATCTGTGGATCTATAAAGGAGACATTTTTAAGAACTTTTTTGGCCATGCAATGAAAGTCACTGGGGTCGATATAGTCCCCAAATGGACCCAATTGACTAAAGTGTTGTCCAAAATGACTAAATGCACTTATACTATGCACTATGTACTCAACCTTCTACTGTATGAATTTTATGAGGTTATTTTGTGATCCAACATCAGAGTATGACAGCCATTTCCCCTCCTCTACGTAAGCAAATCTGCAACAGTTAACTGTCCAACATGCCACTTTTCAGTTAATGAAGTGCATCATCCATGAATTTGAAGTGCAATTTTTCTTCTTGGAATCTTCAGTGTGTGTACACGACTCACACTATTTATTCTACAAAATGGCATAGCGCATAAGCAAACAAATTGGGACACACCTTGAGACATTTCTCTAAATATCTTCTTTACAGATCAAAATAATTCAGGTTTGGAACGACATGCATGTTTTTTTTTTTTTGAGGGGTGAATTTTTAATTTCTCTTTAATTGATTCTATTCCTAGATTTGGTTCATGCTAAATAAAATCTGTTTATTTCAATGAATTGCATTAATTCTATTGATTCTGTGATTTTTCTTGCCATCTGCCAAATCATGTCACCATGGACCTACCCAAAGGAACAGTCTGTTACATTCATTGCTAAAATCCTGTCCGTGTGCGAGCGTGTTTTGGTTCGCCGAACCTCAGGGACCGGCTGGCTCCCCCAGGACTAAGCGCCCCTCATGGGGTGGGATAAAGAGGGTATCCTTTACAGAGCAGGCCTTCATCCACTCACCAACCCCCATGGAGCACAGGCTACATCAATCGACACCACCAAGCCTATTGTCTGCACCGGGATTTAATCAGGTATTAGTTACCCAAACTGCAAGAGAAAGCCTAAAGACGGTAAGCTTAAGTGATCTCCATAGTTACCTTACAGCTCATAGCCTTGAGTATTATTAGATTAAAGATGGCAAACTGCTGGAGCAATAGGACAGAGAGAATAGCTAAATCCTATAAAAGCCTATACAGCCTTTAGCATTAAACAGGCTATACGGGGAAACTTTTTGTTGGTAGTCAGGTAATCAGATTGGACATATCAGACACCTACATCTGGCATCTCATCTGATGAACTCTGAAAGTCACCGTGAGGTTATGAGAGCTCCTCCGGCCCCTAATGCAATGCTGCATACCAGGATTTCCCTAAGATACACACAGCGTCCAGGACTGTATCAAATTAGAGGTGCTGGTAGAAAGACAAACATATGTCAGGCAGGAGCAGATCGAGTATTTTAGGAGGAGCTTTAGTCTTTTCATCTAAGGAACGTGCCATGGTTTGTGTGTGTGTGTGTGTGTGTGTGTGTGTGGAGGCCTCTATAATATTCTCAAGAATGTCGGCATTACCTGGAGTGTGGCCCATATGTTTCTACTTCCTGTCTAAAAATATTCAAAACTTCCTGAGATGATCTCCAGCCTCAACCTGAGGAAATTTCAGCCCTGGTGTCAAAATCCGTATCCCACCCATACCGAAGGGTTTGTAATTACAAGAACAATATGTGGCGTGTGTGTGTGTGCGCAGTATATTCGGTCAGAACAGAGACAATGTTGTCATGAGATTTTGCAAGGGTTCAAGAGGCGGGCGACTCGGGCTGCTCCGAAGGGAGGTGATGATCACTGTACAGACGCCAGACTGTCATTAAGTACTCAGTGGCCTAATTATAGATTTAAACGTGGCTTATGTTAAAAGAGAATATATCATTAATTTCAGACCGTGACAAACTCATGTCATATTGCTGCATTTATTAATCATGGGATATCAATTATTTATGTTTAAACAGAATCCAACTGAGTATATAATATCTTTCAACATATCCCGCTGAAGAAATATTAAAAAAGCCAGTTGATTAAACTGGTCAGGGTAACACTTTACAATAAGGTTCCATTTGTTCACATTCATTAACTACATTAGTTAACATGACTAACAATGAAAAATACGTCTAAAGAATTTACTAATCTTAGTTAATGTTGATTTCAACATTTAGTAACACATTGTTGAAATCAGAAGTAATATCTGTTAATATTATTTAATGGACCTGATCTGACACAAACTAACAATGACAAGTTGTATTTTTATTATTACGTTAACAAAGATGAAAAAAATACTACAAATGTATTGCTCATTGTTAGTTAATGCATTCACTAATTTTAACCAGTAGGAGCTCATTGTAAAGTGTTACCCTGGACTGTTTGGATAAAGGAGATGCATTTTTAAATAGCATATTTTGGACTTAACATTTTTAGCATCATCAAAACCACCAAAGCACCCTGCTCTCCTCATTAAATTCTAGCAGGGATTGGAATGAACAACTCTTGTGAACCACAAATACAGAAACCAATTAGCAAGTCTGTGATTTCTTTTCCTAGTTAATGATGCTATTAACTTTTGATAGCCCTCGTGTTGTTTGCTTTATCACTTGCTTCCCTAAATAGTCCCAGTTGCTGCTCTAGTACTCTTTTCTCAGCCTGGTGTAAGTTGCCGGGTGTTTGCAGGGCTGTTTTCTGTGCCATGTGGCTCTTAACTAATCAGGGACAGACCAGTGTCAGTAAACACACAACACAACAGTGCTAGACTGAGACGGGAACCTCCGTTCCTGACATATGCACATGTTTTCCTTGCTTTCGCTATCTAAATCAGGACATACCACAGACTTGCATGTCAATGGCAAAGTGTCCATGATGAAGAAAAATCTTTAAATCGAGTCTACACACTTAACCCTTTACCCCTTTAAGTTCTAAAACATTTTTTTAAGTAAAAAGTATTTTATGATTATTTACAAATATAATTAAATGTTATCTAATATCATTAAGATTTTGGAAAGTCGCACTACATGACATTTTTCAAAAATGTTAAGATTTTTACAGTTACATTTGACATTTTGTTACTTTTTCAGTATTTTCAGTATTTTTCAATTTTCCAACTGAGGCCGCCTCGAGATTTCCCCTAAGCAAACTTTTGTTCAGATTTAACGTTTTTAGAGATACATTTGCTCCTTCCTATATCTAAGTAAACACACACACACACACAGTGAGATTAACTCGTAGAAGGGCAGTGTAATGAAGCTTAATTAAGGAGGCCTATGTCTATTGTTTTAGCAAATATTTGGTTAATGGCAACCCCTCTGCGATGCAAATAGATAACCAGAGCTTTTTTTCCCCTCACGTGACTGACATGGGTTGCCTAAAAAAATAAGCTAGTACGAAAAAGTCTTAGACTGGTGCTTATCTTCCTAATGAAGCAACAACAAATGTAGAGTCCACTGCCAAGTTAACAGTCATACATTTACTGTAATACAGAAAAAGATGGATGAAACATAGCAGAGAAATGAAGCAGGAGTGCAAAATGTTAAAGGGAAGAGCTGCTCTTTTACTCTCCAAATCTACAAAACCAAAGATGTGTGGGGAAGTTTCAGCTTTGTCTCATAGTGATACTATTCCCTTGAATAATGACAGCTCTATTTGTATCCCCCCCCCCCCCCCCCCCCCCCCCCCCCCCCCATCTCTCCTTGCACACATATATATAAATCTGGATAATTACTTAAGTCATGACAGATTGTCTCAGCGTAGGTCACTTTAAGGGGCACCTCTCCCCTCTCTCCTTACTCTGCCCAGCCCTGCTCTGAGTAGGACAGTCTCCCTCCAGTGTTAATGATTTCCGCCCCGGTTGGCTGGCACAGTTTCTGCCAGCACAGGTTGGAATGTGGCAGCAGTGTGGGTGACGCTGCCATCTGTCCCAGTAAAGTGCCCTGTGTGGTGCCCAGCTGGTGTGGAACTGCTAACGAAGGAGGGAGGTCTCATCTCACTCTTTCTCTGTCGTCTTCTTTCCTCCCTCGATCTAATTTAAGAAAACTGTAGACCAAGTCAGTGAGTGAGACCTTTTTCTGATTGTAAGGACGCTTCAAAATGTGATGTTCTAAGTAGTCCATGCGCATTTTACTCCGTCATTTAAAACCAAGCAATTGCTTTGTGTTAGGAAAAGACTGAAATGTATTATTTATAACAATAAAGCAATACAAATAGCAAAATATATATGTCTTTATGTGTGTATATATACTGTATATACACATACACACAAATATATATTTGCATAAATGTATGTCTACACACACACACACACTATGTAAACAAACTTTTATGTTACATGCGATTAATTGCAATTAATCAATTTGACAGCACTAATATATATATATATTATATATATATATATGTGTGGTGTGTGTGTGTGTGTGTGTGTGTGTGTGTCTGAACAAATATAAATATGCATATATGTGTATATATATACACACAGATATATATATATATATATATATATATATATATATATAGAGAGAGAGAGAGAGAGAGAGAGAGAGAGAGAGAGATGAGGAGAGAGGGAGAGATGAGGAGATGAGAGAGAGAGAGAGAGAGAGAGAGAGAGAGAGAGAGAGAGAGAGAGAGAGAGAAGTCAAATCGATCAATCACATCTAACATAAAAGTTTGTGTGTATGTATATATATATATATATATATATATTACTTATATATTTACATCTCGGTCTTCTCTTTACACAACACAACATGTAATTTGTTTTGTATTTTTTATTTAATATATACAACTTTCTGTTGACATGCACCAATATCCCACCCTCACACTGCTGTCTCAAATTTGACCAACCATTTGTTTGATTTTCAACAGTCCATTTCCATCCCTGCTTGTTTTTTTTTGTTCTTCTTATTCTTATTCTTTTCTCAATGTCTAACCACACAGCTCTCTCTCTCTCTCTCTCTCTCTCCTCTCTCTCTCTCTCTCTCTCTCTCTCTCCTCTCTCTCTCTCTCTCTCTCTCTCTCTCTCTCTCTCTCTCTCTCTCTCTCTCTCTCTCTCTCTCTCTCTCTCTCTCTGGCACCTCGTAAAACAGCTCTATCTAATTGCTGCCGTTGGCTTTTTGGCAGTGTGTAGAGAGTCTGTCTCTGAGGAATAGAATGAGGCTGTGTTTAAACTGTGCAAACACACACATTTGTGTCAGTGAGCGGAGGGTCTACCACATTTACTGCCCTCAGGGCTTCTAGAGGGAAGAGCTCAGCAGGTCTGTCTGAAGTTCAGCGCATTATCACCTCCTCTTCTCTCCCACCGCTACAACAGCACCTCTTAATCCACTTCATCCACTCATGATCTAGTGCCGCAGTATGTGAGGCTATGGGCTATTTTTTCACAGTCATGTTATCTCATGTTTGAAGGTAGACATTTTTAGTGCCTTTTTTAGGAACTACTATTTAGTCATTTTTATTAAAGGGGTCCTATTATGCTTTTTCAACTTTAGTTAGTGTAAGGTTAGTTTTATGGTAAGCGGCATGACATTCCCGAACACGAACTAAGTGGTGCCAATCAACACTCTGGTCCAGCCGACCAATCACAGCACATTTAGTATTTCGGAAAGAGGGGCTTTATCGAAACAGGAACTAACGACGCATTCAGGCCAGACGGAGAGAGGAGCTGTAATAATGTGAAATATATGTGAAAAAATATTAGTTTTTTTCTAACAATCAAGCATGAAAGCATATTCTAGTACACGCCAAAACAAAATCAAGACTTCGTAAAAGGGCATAATAGGACCCCTTTATACGGCGCCCACAGCCTGTTTTGTGAAACAAACATGGATGAAATGTCAAATCATGCAACTTAAGATAGTTGTGCTATTGCATTTCTAAGCAATCTGACTTATGATTTGGAAAAAAAGCCTTACATTGAAAAAGGGACCGTATATATCTAGACAAGAATATATTAGGTGGGCTCAAAGCAACAATCTAGAAACTACTAAAACACCCTAACAACTCCCTAACAACTACCAGAACAGCCAAAAACCCTTAGCAACCACACAGAACACCCTAACAACTCCCTTGCAACCACTGAGAACCACCTAAAACCACTTAGCAACACTCAGAACTCCCTAATAACCCCCTATAACACCAGAACACTCTAAAAGCCCTTAGCAACTGCCAAGAACAACCTAAAACCCCCCGACAACCACTCAGAACACCCTAACAATTCCATTGGGACCATCAAAAACCCCCCAGCAACCAATGTCAGGGGTGAGGTCTAAGCAACCTGATAGAAATCACTCCAAACACTTTGTCAACCCCCTTTAAACTACCCAGGACACCCTTAAAAACCTTAGCAACCACCAAGAACAACCTAACAACCCCCTAGCAACCACCCAAACCATAAAAACTCCAAGCAACCACTAAGAACACCCTAACATCTCCATTGGAACCACCCCAAACACTGATTTAAATCATTTGTAAAATACCTAGCAATCAATAGCAGGTGTGGGCTCTAAGGAACTAGATAGAAATCACTTAGTAACTATATTAATGAAACAGTACACACACAGAATACCCTAGCAACAACCAAGAACACCCTAACCCCTTAGAAAAGACACTCTGCACACATAGCAACGCCCTGGCAACTGCTCAGAACATACTAGCATCATGGAGTCATCTTTTGCACAATCAAGCATTACTCACATATTCTTCAAAAAGTGTAAAAACCGAGATTAATCTGCAGATTACATTGAATTAAAAAAAAATTAGACATCCAAATCCTTTCTTTAAGAACTAATTAAAATATCAGAAAATCAAATGGAAATGTAATTCACTGCGTTTTTAAAAAGGAAAGGCACCATAATAGCCTTAATGCCCTTAATAGATAGTTATTCATCTGTCACTGATTCTTTATTCTGTCTCTCTTCTCACACGGCTAGAGTGAATAGATCAAAGCTCGCGGACACATTGTTGACCTGTCATTTGTGTAGATCTGTCCATTTGCAGTCTATTCAGTTTATTCTCTTTGTCCAGTCTGCATGGTGCTGTTTGTCGAGACGCTGAGCGCTCCGCAGAGAGGTCAAAAGGTTCCGTTCAGCTACTGTGTTGGGGTCACCGGGAGCTTGGCTTGGGGTCAGAGGTTGCTGGGGTACAGTAGGATCGTGTGTGACTTGGCACTCCATCACAGAGCGATCTGTGAGAAAGCAAAAGCTTTCTTTGAGGCCGCATCCTCTCAATTTGCTTCAAACTCACCTCTCATTCAACCTGTTGCTATGAGATTTGCTGGCAAGCACAGGCGAATTCAACCCCCCCCCCCCCGGGTGTGTAAGAGGTAATCATTAGACACCATTAAACGGCGGGAGCGTTTAACAACTTATTGGGTGGCTGAAAAAAAGGCCGTCCATTCAGTCTTAACTCCCAAACCTGAGAAAGATGGAGACCGCGATGCTGTTAGCGGAGGGGAAAGAAATGAAAGAAAATACAGCAAAAATAAAAGAGGGCTGGGAAGTAAAAAGAGGGAAAAAACAGTGAAGACATTAACAACCGGCTGCATATTGTCTGTGTTTCTTTTGTGTTGGAGAGAATGGGTGGAGCTCATTCAGAATGATATAGGGTGAGAAAGAGACAGGGCTAGAGGAACAGAAACATATAGTCAATGTTAGCTTGTAAATCCCACAAATGCTTAACTTCATTACATGGCAATTATCATCAGTAATTGGGAGGACAATGGCTTTGGCGTCGTTTCAGGGCCGGGATTCAGGGCAGAGGAGGAAGGCATGAAAGGGTCAGGCCTTTTACATATTATTAACTGAATAGGACCCTGGTTACAGTGAGAACAAAAGCAATGCACCTATTCTTCTGGAGTGGTTAAACTTTAGGCTTAATGTGAGTGGGAAGTGACCAATCTGTAAATGTTTCAGCCATAGTTTGATTGGTGGGTGGGCGGAATGGGTTTAACCACTTTAGGGTCATGTATAGGTAAACGCAAGTTCACCTTGGTGCTCTACTAGTGTATTAATTATCTATTTAGTGCGATCACAAATGGCTGACATAGCCCCATAGGAAAGAGAAATCATAAATTAGAGCTCTTTCATATCTCATTTGTTTCTCCTAGATTTCATAGAATGCAATATTTAGCGCAAATATTAATCTCAAATGTCTCGTCAGGTTTCTGAGATCTCTACAATGTCTCAAACTGTGCAGTCTGCAGTCAAGAGTCAGTGTGTGTGTGTGTGTGGCTAGCACAAATCAATGCTTCTTGGATTTTGTTTTATATTTTTAGGATAAAGAAGTTTACTCTCCTACCTAAAATAATGAATCTTTATTAGGTGGGATAATCTTTATTTATTCATCTGTGGAAAATGTGGTCACAATATTATTGCAGTTGCCATATATGAGGCTATAACATTTAGAAGTTCTTTATATTAGCAGCACTATCCCACAGCACAGGAACGTCTTATTAAAGACTTCACTGTTTGCATAATGCTGGCAACCAATCAACAGCCTTCATCTAGTCACGGCCTTTAGCCCTAATCCAGCTCAAACATTCGGCTTTATCTGTTTTGCCGTAAAAGACGGCAAAATCCGATCCAGTTACTCTTGACACATGCCAGTGTGCTCACTCAGTGCCGGATGCTTTTTTAAAATGCCGGTGGACAGGTAGGAGGCGTAATAATATTTCGATTGATTGAGACCTTCCTCTTCTCAGGTTCAACCCAGCATAATAATGATATTGGCGGAGGTCAACAGTGCTTGGCTGCCATCATCACTAGCTTATTAACCCTGTGGCCCGCAGAGATCCACACAAACACATCGTACAAGAGGCTCATTCAGGCCTCAGGTTGGCCTGGCAGAGAGAGGCTGGGGTATTATAAGACCTAATCACGTCGAGGTCAAATATTTATGAAAGCTGCTTAAGAGAGAATGTGTTTTAAAGTCGATGCAGTTCACAGTTAGCATAAACCCTCTTTAAGGATCCTGAATGATCAGATCCTGCTAATTCTAAAATAATGATGCTAATGCTTTTTGACTCCAGCAGGATCATTTGAAATGGTACTTGTTGCAGTGAAGTTGTAGAGTCTGAAAAGCTGAGCTGTTTGATAGTATTTAGACAGATTAGGTTTGACGATAGATGCCATCAATGCGCTCAAGCCTAGAGGAACACATTTTTCGGCATTAGGTCTTGACTTAACCAGTTTGAATGTCATTGTAACAAGTCTTATTGTTTTAAATTAATTTTTCTCTTAATTTAATCAGTAAGAAACAAATGAAATATCTATTAACATTTAATTATTTATTCTACATGTATTTACTGTCTGACAAGGGCCATCCTTAGGTCGACGCAACCGGTGCGACCGCAAACGGACCGAGGGGACAAACCCCCAAGGTGAAACTGACCAACCGAGTGGGGCCCACATCCTATAACTCGCACTGGGACGGCCCTGCCTCTGATGCATTAAAAACAGTAAGATTGTAAAATATATTACAACTTAAAATGACTGTATTATGTTTTAATATTTATTTTACTTTCCCCACCATTTATGGAAATTTCCAGCTTTACGTGTTTTTCACTGTTTTAAGGTATGGGGGGTGCTATTACACATCCTCTGGAGGAGTACTGAATCTTCAGATCAAAAGACACAGAAGTGATAGCAAGCAGATGCATATGTAAAACAACACGAAATACGCGGCATATAAATCAAAACTGCCTAATGTTACTGAATTAAATGTTGACCCAGCACAGGGGTAGCCAAGTTCGGTTCTAGAGAGTCCTACAGAGTTTAGCTCCAACCCTGAAAAAAAACCTCACCTGCCTGTAGCCTTAGTAATCCTGAAGACATTGATTAGCTTGTTCAGGTGTGTTTGGGTTGGAGCTAAACTCTGCAGGACAGCAGCTCTCTAGGACCGAACTTGCCTACCCCTGACCCAGGATGAGCCAAAAATCTACGATCTACTCATTCTGAATGCGATCTGGACAAAGTATTTGACAAAAATGTTGCTTTTTTTTTTATAGAAACTTACCCACATCCAAATGCATTAAGCTAGAATAAAACAGTTGTGTTTGTTTTTTTAAAGCAGAGGGTCATTTCTTCATTTTTATATATTGCATGTTCAGATATTAGTACAACAAAATATTCTGGGGGCCATGAAAATTTTGTGTAAATGATGGCGATGGCTGGCAACTTAAAAAAAAAAAAATGCTGGCTGGGAAAGAGTTAAAATGCAGTTAGCAAAGTTGAATTTTCAGCATTATTACTCAGTCTTCAGTGTCACATGATCCTTCAGAAATCATTCTAATATGCTGATTTGCTGCTCAAGATTCTTATTATTATCAATGTTGAAAAGAGTGCCGCTCAATATTTTTTTGAGGAAATCATTATACATAAATTATTCTGTTCAGTGATAGTTATTTATTCTACATTTATTTAAGCCTCAGATGCTGCATGATGAGATGTCCTTTTAGAGTATTTTCTTTTACAGTAATTTCTGTGATATTATATCTAAACCAGCATAGGCAATGACCTTTGAACCTTACCCAAAATGCTATTTATATGCCCTCTTTATAGGTCATATAGACTGCATCCGAAATCGCAGGCGGAAATCAGTATGTGACAAAAGTATAACCGAATTCACAGTACTCATAAAAGAGTAGGAAAAAAGAACCTG
>CM060609.1:11691220-11951220 GCA_030578255.1 Tiaroga cobitis | reverse complement strand
AGACTTTCCCTTCTCCAAAAATCTTGTGTCCTGCAAATTCCTTTTGCGCTTCACCATAAAGCTTCACAGATTATCCAAGTAGAACATGTTCCTTGATCAACGCCCCTATTAGTCCTGTAACAACAATATTATCAACCAATCTTATAAGGACAGGGTGTGATTGGATTAAACAATATTCACAATCAATCCAAAATTTCACTCTAATAATCATTTTAATAACAGTAATTTTATAATATTATTTATCTAAATAAGATTTGAGTTTGAGATTTTGATTGAAGATTTGAGTTAAAAATATTGGGGTCAGTAAGATTGTTTTTATGTTTTTGAAAGAAATCTCTGACGCTCACCAAGGCTGCATTCCCGGGTGAAAAAAACAACAACAAAATGCTACAGTAAGTACTTGCATCCAGACTAATTATCAGTATACTTCAAGTGTGTTAATGATTAGTTAATTTGAAGTGTGCTATTTTGAAACAATTAATTTTGTACTAATTATATTTTAGTATAATTAGCTTGTAGTAAAGCATAACTAACTTTAAGTGTATTTAATATACTTTTGTGTACTAAATTGGACAAACTTCAAGTGTACTTAGTATACTTTAAGTAGGCCTATATACCTTGTAGAGACTAATTACATGCTTGATTAGTGGTATTAAAGTGATTGTGAGAGTTGTGAGATTTGATTTTGAAAAAAAAACTTTAATTACAATTTATAACAGTATCTCTTCACAATAAATGTTAACAATATCTCTTCACAATATAAAAACCATCAGAAAGAAAACTTCAGAAAGAAAAAAACAAATCACCTTCACAAACTATAAAGCACCATGACTGCACCATATCAATTGAAAAGTTGAAAGATCACTCATAGTTTTATAAAACCTAAAATCAATCAAAACTCTAGATTTGACCAAAGTTAAAAAACACACGTTTACATCATCGCTACCCTCTTGTTCCACTCTGTTTTTCCTGCTAATATAAATAGCCATTTTTGCTTGCCCTAAGATGAAATTCAACAATTGACAGGTGAAGCGATTTTTCTGAAAGTACTTAACACCCAAAAATGAAGGTCTCAATACAAAAAGTTTCATCAAACCTACAAAACAATTCTCTTAATCTCATAAACAAAGGTTCTAATCTAAAACAATGCATAAAAGCATGAAAAACAGTCTCCTTTTGAGGACAAAAAGGGCAAGCAGGATTAACCTTAGGATTCAACTTCGAAATAAAAGAATTGACAGCAATGGCACCATGAAGAATTCTCTATTGTATATCACCAAACCTTTTAGACAACGGTGGCTTATATAAATATCTCCATTCAGGTTTTACATCATTTCTCAGTTTAAAAACAGAACACCATTGTGTATTAGTTCTCTTTTCTAACATTTTTTTATTAAAAACCAAAACACAGGCTCTATACAGTTTTTTTCCTTCACTAGACAAGAAATCTAAATACAAAGATTCACCTGATTTCAGCAAAAAACCTGTACCCTCTTCAAGATTGGGTTGAATAATCAAACATGGAAAAGGATCATCAACATCAGGAGTACAAACTCCTTTAAAAAAGTCTCTTAACAAATGTTCCTCTTCACCAGTAAAACAGGCTTTAAGTTTGACCAGAAAACGAGTTAATAAACGAACAGATCTGATTCCTAAATGTTCGGATACAGCGTCCACATTCTCAAATTGAGGCCCGGTTAATGTCAACAAATGTCCCAATGTAAAGACCTTGGATTGCAGGAAAATGTTGCTAAACCCCGGCAAATAGCAGTGAATGGCAATGTCCAAACGGGCCCCAAGTATCAGTGTCTTCTGCAACAGCCAGTGGAGAGAATATGAGTTCTCAGTCTTATAAACACGAAAAAAACTCCACACCTTGAAAAGATTTCGATAGAAGGCAGGCAGTTCCGATAAAACCAGTTTAGTTGGATCCATTAAAAAGAGGGATTTGTCCAGACCGAACCCCCCTATGGTGTGCAAAATAGTACAACTCCCAGCACGCCAACTGAAATCTTTAGAACCATCAAGTAACCTTTTTAAAAACTGTAACCGAAAGGCAGCCATTCTACTTTGTAAGTGAATCAAACCTTGCCAACCTTCATCTTTGGGGAGGTATAAAACACTCTGTGGGACCCAGTGTAGTTTGTCCCAAAAAAAGTTCACCAGAGCAGCTTGAACTTCCGTTAAAAACTGTGGTAAAGGGTCTACACATGCCAACTTATGCCAAAGTGAAGATGCCACTAAATTGTTGACAATGATAGTACGCCCCCTATAGAACATATTCGGTAATAACCTGTTGTGGCTTTTTTGCTTCCCAACAAACATCATCACTGAGTAAGAGACACTCTGAGTCCAATTTAATAGTTTAAATAGTATTTATTCTCTTGCAAGAGAGATCTTCGTCACTCATACACATTTCGTGAGTCAGTGAGGAGAGATAAGGAGAAGCAGTGTCTGTCTTTTTTATATCTTGTGTCCTCCAAGGCCTTATTTCTGCCCTCCCCTCACAGGAGAGATATACTTTGTTTTTTCCTATTTCTCCCTGGCCCTGAGAGGTAAATGCCCCCTTAACCCTTTAGGCTATAACGTACAAATGCACAAGATGACCCCTTGACCACCTGCTTTTCCTTACCTCCACTGACTCCCAACCACAGTAAATTATCAATCAAAGGCCCCCTCGCACTACATTCGTGAGAAACAGATGAGGCCATCATTAGGAATCACTGAAATCAGAGCAATAATAGAAAAATTACATAACAAACCATTTCCACTTTTCCAAGTGCCCTTTAATTTTTTTTTTCACCAACCCCTCCCAATTTTTTTCTAACACACTGTCATCCCCTAGATAAACTCCTAGATATTTTATACCTCCATTTCCCCAAACCATCCCATCAGGTAGGCAAGGTTTACCATCAGCCCATTGTCCTAATAATAAAGCATTATTTTTTTTCCAATTAACCTTTGCAGGCGACAACAGTCTAAATTCTTCCATTAAATAAAATAAAATTTGCACATCACTTTGTCTGTTAATCATCACCACAATATCATCGGCATAGGCTGACAAACAAATCTTTTTATTACAAACTGGTAAAAACAAACCACTTGTTTCTTATCTGCTGAAGCAAAGGCTCAATCGCCAAGGAATACAACATTCCAGACAAGGAGCAACCTTGTCTGATACCCCTGAGAACCTGAAAAGGAGCACATAAGCCACCATTTATTTTCAGCATACTCTCAACGTCACTATAGACCTTATTCGCAAACACCGGAAGTAGCTAATCGCGGCCATATTGTTGACATGACATCAGTCCTGCTGCCCCTAGCCGCGCGCAGATTTGAGTTGAGGGGAGCAGTAACATTAGCCTAATGGCTTCATCTCATCGGTATCAAGAGAAGATAAGCTTGATTGGTGTGGACCCACATCAAATAGACCCAATAGCATTAAGTAAAGATCCGTCCTTCTTGCCAGCCGTAACTTATCCGGATATTTATAACTATCTCGTTCATACAGTCTCCGTATACAAACTACAATTTACCTCAACAAGGCAACATAATGAACGACACTCGTCTCATTCGTGGAGGTGGAAAAAGTTCTTTGTTACATGCAAGATTTGTTGTATTAAAATGTAAATGCAAAAGAAAAGGCATGAGAGTCGGTTGTTTTTGTCAATTTTAAGTTTTAATTTAAAATGTTTGCGATTTTAATAAAAGTACATGGTTACATATTTGACCACTAGCTTGAGCAACTTAATATATAGAAGTAATGCATGGAATAATTGGCTTACGTTGTTAAAATAGTGAGTAACGTTATGTGTTAAAATAAAAATAGTGAGTGCGGGGGTGTTTGTGGTAAGTTACAGCTGCGGATCAGTTACGCACTGCAAACGCAGCATATAAAGCACTATAGCGCGTCCTTCTTCTGTACCGTATACGCACCGCACACGCATTGCACACGGATTATGTGTGAAACCTGTGATAAAATGATGGGAACAGACTTTCCTGTGGGGAGTTGGCTGAAAGTTAGCCTATTTATCCTAGCTAGCCTCTCCTGCGTTGGCTCAACTCTGTCTCCTTCCCTTCACGTTTTCTGACAGTCGGTAACTTATCGCATTAAAACTAACTCCGGGGTTCTTATTGCTGTTGTTAGAACAGCCGTGTATTACACAACACACCATCACGCTGTTTAAAAAAAAAAATACAGTGATAATACCATGGATAATACCGACGCTGCCTCGCTTGTCAATTGACAGACTGACAGTTGCGTGGTTTCTATGTCAACAAAATGGCCGCCATTGATACATTGATGACGCAGATCGAATAACATCTATAGAGTACTCTAATCATGTCTATAAAATTTTTGCTAAAACCAAAAGCTGTTAAAGTACTCCACAAATATGAGTGCTCCACTTGGTCAAAAGCCTTCTCCTAATCCAAAGATAGCAAGCCACAGTCCAAATGTAACAACTTAGAGACATGAAAAATATCTTGAATTAAAGAAATATTATCAAATATTGATCTACAGGGACACAGTACGTCTGATCCGGATGAATAACCTGATCCAACACTCCAGCCAATCTGTTACTCAATGCCTTAGAAAGTATTTTATAATCACTGCAGAGAAGCGAGACAGGGCACCAGTTCTTAATATCTGTAAGGTCCCCCTTTTTTGGAATAAGAGTGATCAACGCTCTTCGGCAACTCAAAGGCAACCCGCCCTTCAACAAGCTGTCTTTTTGTATCTCCAGCAGATCTACACCCATTTCCAACCAAAAAGCCTTGTAGAAGTCAACTGGGATGCCATCCATTCCTGGGGCACTCCCAGACTTCATGGTTTGGAGGGCCTTATAGAGCTCTTCCAGGGTCAGCACCCCTTCAAGCTCATCATTGGCTTCCTCTGACAGCTTTGGTAAGCTGTCAAGGAAAATGTTGTCAACACCACACTCTGACTTAAGCTCGCTCCTGTACAAATTTTGATACAAATAAACTGCTCTTCCCCGAATACCGGCCGGATCTGTCAATAACACTCCATCTTCGGAGCGCAAACCATGAATAAACCGTTTCTGACCATTCTTTTTTTCCAGATTGAAAAAGTATTGGGATGGTGCATCCATCTGATCAATGCTTTGGAAACGTGAGCGGACAAGCGCCCCCTGTACTTTATGCCCCAGTAGATCAGCTAACTGAGCTTTCTTCCTTGAACAGGCTTCTACATAATGTGTCTTGCCAGTAGATTGTGCTAGATTTTGAGATTCAATTATCTCTCCCTCTAAAAGCTCTAAAGAACGAGACAACTCCTTAGTAACGTTTTGAGTATACTGTTGGGTAAACTGCCTTATTTGTATCTTACCAACATCCCACCACTGTTGCAATGAATAAAAAGAAGACTTCTTTGTTCTGTGAACATCCCAGAAGTACTTAAAAGTTCACCCAAAAACGAAAATTCTGTCAGTAATTACTCACCCTCATGTTGTTCCAACCCCGTAAGACCTTCGTTCATCTTCGGAACACGAATTAAGATATTTTTGATGAAATCTGAGAGCTGGATCACTCCTCCATACTAGTCCATAGGCTTCTTCAGGGATTGAACTTGCCGGCCTCGAAAAGTTATTAAAGACATTGTTAAAATAGTCCAAGTGACTACAGTGGCTCAATCTTAAGTTTATCAAGCGACGAGAATACTTTTTGTGCCCAAAAACAAACAAAAATAACGACTTTATTTCAACTATTCATTTCCTTCTCTTTGGGCCTCTAGTCAGTTAAACTAGTGTAATTGCGTAGAGCTACGTCACACGTAGGCTCACTATTGTCTGACGCTGGTCATGTGCGTGATGCGTGTGACGTACAACAACAGAAGCGTACGCTATTACACTAGTGAACTGACTCGAGGCCCACAGAGAAGGAAATGAATAGTTGAAATAAAGTCGATATTTTTGTTTGTTTTTAGCGCACAAAAAGTATTCTCGTCGCTTGATAAACTTAAGATTGAGCCACTGTAGTCACTTGGACTATTTTAACGATGTCTTTAATAACTTTTCGAGGCCGGCAAGTTCAATCCCTGAAGAAGCCTATGGACTAGTATGGAGGAGTGATCCAGCTCTCAGATTTCATCAAGAATATCTTAATTCGTGTTCCGAAGATGAACAAAGGTCTTACGGGGTTGGAACAACATGAGGGTGAGTAATTACTGACAGAATTTTAATTTTTGGGTGAACTAACCCTTTAAATGACTCCTTAAAAAATTTAGCACTTAACAAATTAGTATTAAAATGCAAGTATGCGCTTTTTGGTTTTATTGAGCTCAAAATAAGCTTACAGTGCACCATACTGTGATCCGAAAAACGTACTGGTGTTATATAACATTTATTTAAAATACTAAGATGGTGATTAAAACTGTTAAATCTGTCCAGCCTAGCTAATGACATAACCTTATCACGCGTGTGAAGTGTACTGTCTCTCATTACCATTTAAAGATCTCCAAATATCACATAAATCATACTTTTTAATAATATGAATTAAACGTTTACGCGAAGCCAAATGAGGCTCAATGTGATTCCGATCTAGATTATGCTCAGTACAATTGAAATCACCACCAAGGAACAAGAAGTCTTCAGAACAACAGTTATGTAGAGTTGAACATAGTATGTCTAAAAAAGACATTCTTTCAACAGGTGCAGTTGGAACATATACACAAATAAAAATAAACACATAGCTTTCAACAACAGCTCTCACTTTTAAAAGCCTACCTTTTATTATATCATCAACATCATAAGATATGTAACACAGGGATGCCATCAAACTCCCTTGCCCAGTCAGCAGCATTTTTTAAGTCGCTATGAGTTTCTTGTAATAAAACAACATCAATATTTTTTTCCTTCATTACTTCATATATTGTAGCTCTTTTTCCCGAAGCTCTTGCCCCTTTAACATTCAAAGCAGCTACATGAACTTCACTCATAAATAATAATAAGGAAAAGAAAAACCACCCAAAACGCCACAGAACATCAGCCATTCTTTTTTTAAATTAACTGACATCGTTGATTAAAGCAGTATTGAGACTCCTCACAATTTTCTTAAGTCGATAGACTTCTTTATTAGTAAAGCAACTCTCTGCCATTAAGCTTTTTGCCTTTTCAGCAAACTGTATAACATCAGGAAAATATTCCTTCACGCGCACTCCTCTTTTATTTTTTGTTGATCTGAGGAATAACTTAATATCCTCAAGTTCATAATCCCGACCACTAAATTCCCCTGAGAAAGTGTCACACTGGAGTCAGAAGACCCACCATCACTTTCTGTATCTTGATCCATGCTTTCTTGCATTTCACTCGTTTTACTCATTTTGGCATCAACCATTTTATCAATTATCTTCCTTTTATTGGAAGGTATTTTTAAAAAAAATTTCTTTCTACACACCATCCTTTACACATTCGTCTTGCAAAATCACTGAATTACTCTCACTTTCTATTTGCTCAACATGTTTATCTTCAGAAACCGGTGCCCCACACGGTAAATCTTCAACACTAGCCTCTAAAAGTATTTTAGTGGGCACCGTGCCCGACCCTGAGTGCTCACAGCGCAGTGAAGTCCACGCAACAACACTCTCACCGGGAACACCCGCAGCCGCCGCCACCCCCCCAACTAAATCAGTGTCAGCAACACCATCCGCGCCACCCTCGCCTTCAATACTCCCATTCACTGCGTTTACTTCCTTTTCCGCAACTTTGTCAGGACAATTACGAACTAAATGTCCAGATTTACCGCAACCAAATCACTTTGATTTCGCGGTGGTGACAAAAATAACATAATCAAAGTTGTCAATTCGAAAATTGAGTGTCATGTCTAACTCTACATCGTCCTGAATAATCATATGAACGAAACGCCTGAACGAAACAATTTGTTTCAACAACGGTGAACCGCTATTAATTGTGATCTTCTTGATCGAAGATACCAATTTTCCATAACGAGATAAAGACTGTGTCAAAATTTCATCGCTTACGAACGGTGGAACATTTGACAAAGTGACTCTCTTGGCGGGCAATGAAAGAGGAAGAACAGAGATAAAATCACCACCACCAATGACTATTCCGTGTTCAACTACTTCATTGACTTTATCTTCGCTATTGAGAAACACCACAACAGCACTATTCATACTGGAGGCGGATAACACGCTCCCATGCCCTACAACCTCACCAATGGCAAGACAACATTCCTCCACACTCACCGCGGCGGCTACTTTAACCGCATTACGCCGCGTGAGTGAACTCAAAACCTGCACGCGTGGGGCCAACATGCTTCCCAACAAAGTGGATAGCAAGCGGCCCAACAAATTAATCAATAGAAAAGACCAGAAAAACCAGCAAGGGGAAAAATAGAAAATGACAACTTCAGTCACAAGCTCTCCAGTCACGCTCACACTCGGTCAACTCGCACCCAGACACACCGGAAGTGAGTGAGAGAGAGAGAGAGAGAGAGAGAGAGAGAGAGAGAGAGAGAGAGAGAGAGAGAGAGAGAGAGAGAGAGAGAGAGAGAGAGAGAGAGAGAGAGAGACTTTTTACCATCCCTTTGTTCTACATTATAAAATGTAGACATCAATCCATCACATTCACATTAAACACATTTTTTTAAATAAATAAACATATGTATTACATGTTCTTATCAAATTCGATTATAATACACCCAATAATACATTTCATTACCAATTAAAAACCAACCCCCCATACTCATTTATTGTAACCAGTGCTTCCTTAACACCCCATCTCCATTTAAAGAAGGGGACATTTTTAACATGCTTATATGTATATTCTATAACCACTCATGCTTCTACTAAGGATTTGAAAACACGCACCATTCAAATATACCTGCATTTTTTTCCTGATGAGATTTAAAAATTTCTAATTTAGCCTGAGCAATGACAAAATTAGCAAGTACACATTGTTCTTGTAAAGATTTCCTATAACAACAGCCCAATTTAAATAAGCTATTAGTATACAGAAACCCTAATTTTGTTATTATTTTTCTCAACATTACAAAAATAGGATCAAGTCTAGGGCAGACACAAAACATATAAAAAATAGTGTCCAAACCATCACAAAATGGACAATTTGATGTAACATTTTCATTCATCCTTGCAACAAACTGATCTGTAGCTAGGATACAATGGATTAATCTCCAATTAAGATCACCACACCTCTTAGGAATTGGAGGTTTATACAAAAGTCTCCAAGATGGAAAAATATCATCAGATATAGAGAGATGAGATCTCCATTTAGTATCAACTTTTCCTTTCAATTGACCCATGTGTAAAGTTTTACCACATATGTGATACAATATTTTTTTCCCTATACAATCAAAAAACAATTTTCCATAACCCTTTAATAAGGAAACATAACCTGAGTCATCAATACCACATTATTTAGGAAACACCTTTAACTGAGGAAAGTTCAGCCATACAACACCATCCTCCAAAACATGATTAACAAAGTGATCAAATGATAGAGGAAAGGAGGATTTAAAACCCCTAACAAATCCTTCTATAATTCTAAGAGAGTTCAAGCCAATTTGATCAGCAAGTGACTCTTAAGTTCTCCATTGGCCTCTACTTAAATCAATCAAATCAATAACTTTAGTGACACCAGTATTCAAAAATGTATTGATTAAAGACTGAGATACATTTGATGGAAGCTCAAAAAGAGGATTTTTTTTAAAACAGGAAGCTCAAAAAAAAATAGGTTCTTCCACACCATAATGCTCCTCAACAGTTCTTAATATTTCAAACAAGTCCCATGATTTGAGCACTGAGACATAGAAACTAAAAGACAAATCAGAAAACGTTTTAACAAAAGTTTTCTTCATTAGGGATAATTGTTTGTCAATACCTATTCCACCAATATCTTTTAGTATAGATCTCCCAAAAAAACACCCAGGGCACATCATTTGAACTATACAATAATTTCTGCAATGTTTGCATCCTCATTGCCAAGATCTTTGACTCCAGATGTATGAGCCCTTGACCTCCCTCTGCCACTGGAAGGTAAAGGACTCCTGGAGGAAGCCAATGATATCCATCCCAGAAAAAAATAACCAATACCTTTTGAACACTTTTAAGCAAGTCTTTAGGAGGGTCTAGAACAGTAAATGTTATGCCACAACATTGAGGCAATTAAGTTTTTAATGACCAAGCATTTTCCTCTAAAAGAAAGCTGCGAAAGTAGCCATCTCCATCTCTGAAGTCTACCATTAACACGACCAACTAATCCCTCCCAATTCTTCTTTTCATATTGATCATTCCCAAAGTAAACCCCAAGCATTTTGAATCCATCCCTGCCCCATTTACACTGTTTTGGCCATTTTGGAGGTGCAAGAATTTGCCAATCACCCAGCAAAAGAGATGTACATTTTCCCCAATTAATGCAAGCAGATGATGCTTTTTGAAAATTATTTAAACAAGATGTTAACCTGTTAATATCCTCAGAACTTTTTATAACTATCGTTACATCATCCGCATAAGCAGTAAGTTTAATGGGGGCAATTTCAGGGGAATCAGGAATAGAAACACCACATAACTGTTTCCTAAGCATAATTAAAAGCGGTTCTATAGACATCGCATACAGAAGGCCTGATAGGGGACAACCTTGCCTTATGCCTCGAGTTACTGAAAAAGATCTAGTCAAAGATCCATTAATCTTAAGCATACTATTAATATCACTATACAGCAGCTTAATACAAGATACAAAGTATGGACCAAATCCAAAAGCTTCCAGAGTCTTAAACATGTAGTGGTGGTCTACTCGGTCGAAAGCCTTCTCCTGGTCCAAAGAAAGCAAACCAATGTCCAATTTTTTGTCTTTTTGCAATAGTAATGATGTCTCTCACCAAGAATAAATTGTCAAAAATTGACCGTTTAGGGATGCAAAAAGTTTGATCCACGTGGATTATGGTTGCCATATGTTGTTTGAGTCTGTTAGTCAATGTTTTTGACAAGATTTTAAAATCAACACACAACAGTGAAACTGGTCTCCAGTTTTTTAGGCATCCAAGGTCTCCTTTTTTGGGGATCAATGTTAACATTGCTCTCCGGCAACTTAAAGGCAGAGTCCCTCGATTAATGCATCCCAAAAGGACATCATACAAATCTTAGCCCATTAGTTTCCAAAAGGATTGGTAAAATTCCACTGAAAGTCCATCCAACCCAGGTGACTTCCCAAGGCTCAACTCCTGAACAGCCTGTGAAACCTCAGAGAAGGTTAAAGGATTGTCAAGCTTTATCCTTTCGTCCTCTGAAATGTTTGGCAAATCCTGTAAAAATTGGTCTGTTGTTGAGTCATAATAATAATAATAATTCATTACATTTATATAACGCTTTTCTAGGCACTCAAAGCGCTTCACATGGAAAGGGGGATCTCCTCAACCACCACCAATGTGCAGCATCCACTTGGATGATGCGACGGCAGCCATAGTGCGCCAGAACGGTCACCACACACCAGCTTACTGGTGGAGAGGAGACAGAGTGATGAAGCCAATCAGTGTATATATATATATATATATATATGTATATATATATATATATATATATATATATATATATATATATATATATATATATATATATATATATGGGGATTATTAGGAGACCATGATGGACAGAGGCCACTGGGCAAATTTGGCCAGGATGCCGAGGTTACACCCCTACTCTTTCGAAAGACATCCTGGGATTTTTAATGACCACAGAGAGTCAGGACCTCGGTTTAACATCTCATCCGAAGGACGGTGCTCTTTGACAGTATAGTGTCCCCGTCACTATACTGGGGCGTTAGGACCCACACAGACCACAGGGTGAGCACCCCCTGCTGGCCTCACTAACACCTCTTCCAGCAGCAACCTGGTTTTTCTCAGAAGGTCTCCCATCCAGGTACTAACCAGGCTCAGCCCTGCTTAGCTTCAGTGGGCAACCAGTCTTGGGCTACAGGGTGATATGGCTGCTGACATCACACTGGTCAGAACAATACAAGTCCTCATAAAAAGAAATTGCACGAGACTGAATCTCTTGTTGATCAGTTGTCACTCGACCATTTGGAAGTTTCAATTGATGAAATTGTTTTTGCTCCTTTGGCTTTTTTTCGAGTCCAAAACAAAATTGGTGGGGATGTCCATTTCATTAAGTTGGGAAAATCTAGTTCTTAAAAAAGCTAATTTTCCTCTTTCCTCCAACAGATTTTTCAACAGAAGCTTACTCTCTGTGATGTGATCAACAGAAGTTAAGTCATCACGAACATTTCTGATGCTTTGTTCAAGGATGCTTTGTTCGAGAATCTTCATTTCTTCTTTTAAGCTTCCAATACTTTGTGCAGTATATTGTTGGCAAAAGATCGTAATATGGACTTTACCAATATCCCACCATTGACTTAATGACTGAAATCTATTTCTCTCTTCTCTCCAAGCTTCCCAGAAAAGATAGAAAAATTTAAGAAAATTGTGATCTTGTAAAAGCCTATTATTGAAATGCCACTTTTATTTATAGATTTTAGAAGAAACAACAGAGACAGATATTGAACAATAATGGTGATCAGAGAGAAAGGAAGGAGAAATACAACTATTAAAAAAACTATCGCTATGTCTTTTTCTAACATAGAAACGATCCAATCCGGCTCCAGACAATCTATTTGAATTTCTCTTTAACCAAGTATATTGTCTAACCCCAGGAAAAGCCTCTCTCCATAAATCCACAAAGTCATGATAATCAATCAGGTTTTTCAAAATTCCAGCAGATAATGGATGGGGTTCATCATGATTCCTATCTAAAGATGGATTTATTGTACAATTAAAATCCCCCCATTACAACAACATTATCTTGAGGACACTGCAACAAAGCATCAGAAAGTTTTCCAAAGAAAAGAACACGCTCCTGACCAACACTTGGTGCATAAACATTAAAGAAAGTATAATCAATTTCACCAAGAGTAATATCTACTCGCAAAATTCTACCAGGCATAATTTCTAGCACTGGTTGGTTACCAATACGAGACGAAAAGAGCATGGCAACACCTGCACTTAGATTTGTTCCATGACTCAATAAAGTATTGCCCTTCCAATCTCTAACCCAGTGTGCCTGATTTTGTAAGTCTGTATGGGTTTCTTGAAGCAAGATTATATCAGCTTTTTTAAAGATTAAATAATCAAATAAAGCAGCTCTATTTGCTGTGCCCCGGCAACCATTATTAAATGTCCCGATGTTTAAGAATGTCATGTTGTAAATAAAAATGGGGCAAAAAAAAACCCCAGAAAGATAAATGCATGGGGAATCATGACTATATATTATTATTTCTTATGACAGATCTTCAATTTTTGCTTAACAGCACTCATGTGTTTCTTAAGTCTGTAACGTTTGGGCTGGTCAATTTCCTCAAGTGTAGCTTTTCTCATAGCCATAGAAACAGATTCAACAAAAAGTTGTAAATCAGGAAAAAAAGTCTCTAGTTTAGGCCTTCGCTGGTTGAAAGTGGCATCAAGGAAATTGGTAATCTGCTGAACAGAATAATGAGACTTCAGTTTAAAACTGGAGGCTTTCCCCTCAGAATTTCCTTGAGAATTCATCTCAGTCACACCCGTTTCATCCGATGTGGCACTGTCAGCACTATCATAATCAATCGACTGAGATTCACCTTGTTCTAGCTCTAGTGGTGAGTCTATGATATTCTGTGACAAATTTTCAACCAAAATTTGAGTCTCCCTCGCAAACTTAATCTGTCCATCAGAATCATCCAATTCATTTTTTTCCGCAGTCACCACAAAATCATTTCCAACTCCATCATTCAAATGTGCATCTTAACAGAATGTTCATTTGTACTCACATTGCTTAGTGACTCAAGTACAATTTGATGTTCTCTATCACCAGATAGAGTCATCGTTTCAACTTGCTCTTCATTTTTTCCCCTGATGTTCTCACCCACACTATGGTTTTCTGTAGCTGGAGTTACTTGCTGTAGATTAACACATGCGCAAACGAAAACGAGAGAGAGAGAGAGAGAGAGAGAGAGAGGAGGGATGGGATCAGGAAAGGGGAACTTGGGTCTCCCGAAGCATATGTCGGCGCACTTGCCCACGAGGGTTTCGTGGTGTGATATATTTGAGTAAAAAGTATAGGCTCATTAATACCTTTGGCTTATTCCAAATACTACAAATTGCATAATTTGTCTTCAATAACAAATGTACATTATTAGACAAATAAAACGTCTCGGTTACATATGTAACCCTCGTTCCTTGAAGGAGGGAACGGAGACGTAGTCGACGTGTCGACTGATTAGGATCACGCTTAGAGAGCCTGTCATCTTCGAGTACTATTCAAACGAGCCAATGTAATTGCCGTGTGTGAAATGCATTACACACTCTGCCCCCGCGGCGCGGGTATAAATACGGAAATGGATCCACGCACTAGTTGTTTTTCGCTGAGGAGCCGAGCGTAACTCGGAGTCAGCGGTGGTCCAGCAATAGTGGCGACGGGACTACGTCCCTGTTCCCTCCTTCAGGGAATGAGGGTTACATACGTAACCGAGACATTCCCTTTCAGTCGCTCACGTTCGACGTAGTCGACGTGTCGACTGATTGGGATCCCAATTAAATGGCCATCTAGTGCTGCCACCTAACAGTGCCTAGACAAAAGCCTCCAGATCCCCCCGCAGTTAAGGCGGGGAAAGGACAGGGCTCAGGCCAGGGAAGTCACTGCTGTTCCTACAGGACCACTGGGAAAGCGTTCCCGGAACATGGAAGGAAGGGACGCTGTGGAAGCTACATCCTGTCCGAAGGGAGGTAACATGTGGAGAATACACATATGAACTGGGCGGATGACCGGGCAGTACAACATATGGAATGTCATGGGGTGGCTTCAGCCTAAACAGGGGGAGACTCAACCGGACATTGACGGCAGAGCAGGATCTGCCAAGGGAAGACACGGACTCGCTGCAGGGAGCCGTACCATGGAAGAATACACATATGGGATCGCCGTAGGGATCACATCATATGGACCCAAGAAGAATCATTCAACGAATAGGTTCCACCTCTAACTAGCGAAGCACAACTGTCTTATCTTAAGGGGGTGCTTGCAGGAGTGATGGCCACTATCACATATCCTTGTGATACCGACCTGAACCTCCCCGTCCAGTTCTTTGAACACGGGTGCCATCATGCCCCGTCCCTGACACAAGACAGGAGCCCTGCTCAACACTAGATGTGATAATTCACTGAGCTTCAGGAGCATTTCTGCTCAACACCTGATGAAATTCACTGAGCTTCAGGAGCATTTCTGCTCAACACCCGAGTGTGATAAACATCACTGAACTTGAGCAGCGGCAAGCGATAATGAAGCGACTAGCTGCTTTCTTAGAAGGCTTACTGGGGAACACATTTCTGCGGGGCCCCGGGGTCAGCTGAGAGCCAGTGTCTATCCAAGGGATGTCCGCTCAGACAGAAACACAACTGGCAGAGGGACGAGTCCGGAGGGGCAACAGATGTAACTGTGGGGCCCCGAAGTGGTCCCTGCCTAGCTGGACCGCCAGGGGATTGGAGTCTCCACTCTTCCTGGCCATTGCTGTCGTAAGGCTCGTTGGCGGCACGATTGAGCAGGCCGGAACAATTTTATAGTGGAATGAAGCAACCTCAGAAGCTTCTGATTCCAAGGAGGTTAGCGCAACCGTCGCGATGTTATATTTTCAGACCAGTACCAGCTCGCTGAGCAGCGGTGGCTCAAAGCGAGGTGAACTGCCAACTCGAGGTAACGAATACCAATGCAGTCGGAGGTCGCCCAGGCCTCCGTTAAAGCATGCCCTTTGTACATGGCCCCTCAGTCGGTGTTAGTGGACCTGAAGGTCTGACCACGGGCTGAGAGTTTGACGGCAGACCGGGGTGATCTTTTATCACACAGGGCGTGCCGCTCTGCCACGGTCACCTCGGGACGCGATCATAAAACTAGTGCTGAAGCGGTCTTCATATGGAGGAAGCCAAGCGGCTGCGTCTGCCATTTGCACCAGGAGTCTCTGAAATTTTCAGTGGGACCCTTTCTCACTTCTAGCATTAGCCTAACACACTCTTCTTGAAGAGACGTGTTGGACCGAGTCCTTCTCCTGAACTGAAAAAGAGATACTCAGCCCGTGGGCGAGATTACTCTCTCCCAGTTGACCTGAAGACCCAACTGGCTATGGAGCACTCGAAGGGTCGGACTTGTACTCAGGGACGTGCACAGACATTTTGAGGGGCAGGGGCTCAAGTGAAAAAAAGGGCACTTCTCATAATTACGTTTTTTTTTTATTTTATTTTTTTTACTTTTTTAAAACAAAAAATATCTTAACACAACTTTTAAAACTTTTAAAACTTAAAAAAAAAAAAAAATTTATTAAAAAGTTAATTTTATCTTACTCAAACTCATAGGTTTATAGAGCAGCAAAGGAAACCATGCCACAATGTGCATGTTTTCTATGCTACTAGTTTCAATCAAGTATATATTTGATACACCTGATGGTGACATGGACTTAGTTTCACATTTGAGGGAGGACTGTATCATCATCATCATCATCATCAAATAAAACCTTCAAAATCCACATTTAGATGGAGTTTGTTTTAAACCTACTATCCTCCATCTGTTTGCATCTGTAGATTTCTTCTAAATTCACCAATTTAGATTTCTACATTTCAGGGGGAAAGACTCTTGATGTATGTAAGTTATTAACTTTAATAATAAGAATTTTAGGCCATAAAAAAGTCATAAAAACGTCCGGATTTTCCATACAAGGTCATAAATTACATTTAGCCACGTCTTAAATTGATATGCTCATTCATTCATTATCGCGATATAATTTTTCTCGATAAAACGATATCTAGTTCGAGTCAATATTGTCAATACTAGATATCAGTATCGAGTTTGATAAATGTTCGATAATGTTTATGTGCCAAAAGCGGAACGAAACTCATTTGAACCGCGCGCGCCTCACGGACTGTTTATCCGCTCGGCTCAAAGTCCAAAAGCGTCTCACTGGAGCAGACGCGTTTACTCTGATCGGCGCTTCAGAACACCTGACCTGATATTTAGATACACTATTCAATAAATAAATATATTTGTTTGACAGGGTAGCTGTGCGCAAACAGGAATATATATTATTTAAAAAAAAAAAAGAAAAAAAAAAGCACCCCAGAAAAAAGGGCACTTTCTCTCCAGGAATAAAAAGGGCAGGTGCTCAAGCCCCTTTTGATGTCTATGTGTGCACGTGCCTGCTTGTACTGATACTTCGTACCCTCGACGCCAGAACACAGAATGGTCTGTGGAGTGGAAGGATAGAGATCTGAAGTACTGTCCTTCAGGTTGAACGCTGCAGGCCAACCTTGGGGACGGAGCATTTGAAAATACATGTCTGTGTAGTAATTGAACAGAGGCTTTTGAAAAAGGGCCAGTTTCAATTGACACAGGTCCAAGATGGCCATAACCCACCACATATCTAGGGTACAATGAAGTTCGGGTTTATAGAAACCGGTCTTCATATCGGCTGGAGGAGAGGCTACATCGCGTCCTTCACCAGTAGGACTGCAACGTGCGCACACAGGACAGGAGCAGCGCTCAACACATAGGTGTGATAAATAGCACTAATCTTAGGAGCATCTCAGCTCAACACCTAGGTATGATGAATATCACTGAGCCAAGGCAAAGCCAAGCGAAATGAATCGCAAGCCGAGTCTGCTGGTAGTTTCAGGGCCAGCTGGAGCGGTAGGAAGCATCTTCAGGCTTACACACACCGTGCCAGGGCCCAGGGAACCACAGACGTACCCGAGGTTGGGCAGCGAGGTGGAGGACAGGGACCTGGCTCGGAAGGCCCGGAGGTGACCCGAAGCAGGGTCTGAGTGTGGTGTACGACACTTACCTGTCTCCACGAGACGGCCAGGGATGCGTAAGAAGGCGGATGACCGGGTCCTTGAACCGCACCCAGTTGCCATGCTGGAAAAAAAGAGGGGGCTGAGGGGTGCAAGGCTTACAGGGTCGCACACCGCCAGACTCGCCCTCTTGGGACCCAGGAACAGAGGAATTTGCTCTTTCTTTGGAGTGTGGGTACTACTTGCTCCGCTTCTTTTGGGAGCAGCGGAGGAACAGACACACACACAAACAAAGACTCCACCCGGCCCTCACCCGGGGGGAGGGAGTGGATCGGTGACCTCCCAGAGCATTCTCCTCTATCCCTGAGCAACCCGCTCCGGAATGCTTTCGCTGTGGCTTGCCACCCTGGCTTGGCAGCACCTGAAGTGGGCTGGGCGTCCCTACTCCGGCCGGCTCCATGCTGAGGCCTGGCTGGAGGCTGCTGCGGAGGCCCAGTGGGAGCAGCGGCAGGGGAACGCCCTCGGCGACGAGCAGGCGGAGGAACTGCCACCGGCGGCGGGGTGGAGGCAGCAGCGGGCTGCTTGGGCAGGATGTGCCGGATGGCCTCCATCTGCGCTTGGGTGGCAGAGAACTGTTGGACGTAGTTCTCCGCCGCGTCGCCGACCAGCCCAACCTGGGAAATTGGGGAGACCAGGAACCGAACCTTGTCCGCATCCGCCATATCAACCAGGCTGAGCCAATGATGGCGCTCCTGGACCACTAAGGTGGACACCGCCAGACTGATCGCGCATGCCACGACACTCGTGCCCGGAGGGCGAGGTCGGATGCAGTGCGATGCTCACCTATGAGCGCACGGTCTGGGATACCCTTGTGCATGTCCATGGGTGCCCTGGCCTGACAGACCTGTAGCAGCGCCATGGCACGCAAGAGGAGGTGGCTTGCCCACAAGCTTTGTAAGCTCTGCCCGTCGGAACGGATGAGAACTTACAGGCCTTAGGGGGGAGCAAGAATCTCCCCAAAAGGCAGCGGCCGCCGGACACAGCTGCACATGTGTCGCAACAGACCGCTAAACTGGAGGGATAACCTCGCAACCCTTCACCGCTCCTCCATCAAGGGTAGTGAGGGGAAAAAGCTATTCAGGCAGTTTCTGACAGAGAAAGGTGCAATCCACAACCTGGTAAACTCTCCATGCACTTCGGGAAAGAAAGGCACTGGGGTGGCGAGCTGAGAACCAGCGCGGCCCTCCCGAGATACCAATCCTCCAACCGAGACTGAACGGGACACGGTGGAGGGTTCCACTCGAGCCCGGCAGCCTGGGCGGCCCGTTTTAGCATAGCTGACATTTATGGATCTGGCTCAGGCAATGTTAAACTCCCAGAGGGAGAAAACACAGCGAGTCGTCATCTCTAGAGGCCAGCTCACCCTCCGATGTTGCTATCGACATCTTATCCTCTGGGGGAAGCCCAATTGAAACGGCTGATCGGTCCATTACAGGGGGACCAGCACGTTCAAAAGGAATTCCAGCGGCTGCAGTGTGATGGACGAGTGAGGACCCCACAGGGAATGGTTACCGGGCGAGACCTCCATCACTATCCTCCGTTCACCCATCCCACACGGCACCCGGGGGTGAGGCATGGCAATGGGGACTCGCGCTTCAAGGACAGTCATATGCGACAGTCATATTCCTGCAATGGGAAAATGTACCGCCCACAAAAGCTGCTTCAGCGTGCTGTAAGCCCAAACATATGCTGCAACTATTGTGACCGTCAGAGATGAAAAGGGAACAACCGTATCCAGAAAAGCACAGGTGGAATGACATTTTTTTTTTTTTTTAAAGACGCAAACACACCCGTGTTGCTCTTTCAGGAAATAGGACCCATCACCAGTGCCGGAGCACACAGGGGAATGACCACGGCAACACTGAACAGTGAACTGAAACAGTGGAGCACTCACTTTTCCGCCCTCTAACCAGCCGTCAACACACACAAACCTTTAGAAATTTGTTGCTGTTAAAACAGTAGTTGAGAGCTCAAAGCTCGAGATCGCCGCTGCACTCGCGCTGTAGAAACCACCAGCACTGGGAGTTTTTCAGAAGAACACCGATACACTCGCTCGTTGTAAACAGCACTCTTCAGAGAATTCATCCACTTCCGTATTTATACCCGCGCCGCGGGGGCGGAGTGTGTAATGCGTTTCACGCATGCCAATTACATTGGCTCGTTTTAATAGTACTCGAAGATGACAGGCTCTCTAAGCGTGATCCTAATCAGTCGACACGTCGACTACGTCGAACTTGAGCAACTGAAAGGGAACGTAGCTATACTTTGTACAAAATACTATTGTATACTATTATGTATTACTATTATTACTATTATGTTACAATGATCATTGCCAGCACACAGTTACGTAAAATATTTTTTAATAAAGTGCAAATAAATACACTTTTAAAAAATAAACTGAATTTTCACTTCAAGTATATTTTTCTAAAATATATTTTTAGAAAATATACTTAAAGGGTTAGTTCACCCAAAAATGAAAATTAAGTCATTAATTACTCACCCCCATGCTGTACCAACCCCGTAAGACCTTCGTTCGTCTTTGGAACACAAATGAAGATATTTTTGATTAAATGTGACAGCTGGATCACTCCTCCATAGGCTCCCTAAGGGAATGAATCCTGACGGCCCAGAAAGTCAATGAAGAAAATGTTGAAATATTCCATGTCACAACAGTGGCTCAACTATAAGTTTATCAAGCGACGAGAATACTTTTTGTGCGAAAAAACAAACAAAAATAACGACTTTATTCGACTATTCCTTTTCTTCTTTGTAGGCCTGAAACGAGACTTCAAGAGATTTCCACGACGCATGCGCGAGAATTGCGATCTCCTTCAACTACTTAAGTTAAGTTCTCGCGCGTGCGCATCGTGGAAATCTCTTGAAGTCTCGTTTCAGGCCTACAAAGAAGAAAAGGAATAGTCGAATAAAGTCGTTATTTTTGTTTTATTTCCGCACAAAAAGTATTCTCGTCGCTTGATAAACTTATAGTTGAGCCACTGTTGTGACATGGAATATTTCAACATTTTCTTAATTGACTTTCTGGGCCGTCAGGATTCATTCCCTTAGGGAGCCTATGGAGGAGTGATCCAGCTGTCACATTTAATCAAAAATATCTTCATTTGTGTTCCGAAGACGAACGAAGGTCTTACGGGGTTGGTACAGCATGGGGGTGAGTAATTAATGACTTAATTTTCATTTTTGGGTGAACTAACCCTTTAAGTACAATTATTTTAAACGGTGTTAAAAGTTGTATAGTGAAAATAGGTAAAAGCATGATGCTAATATACTTTTAATATATTTAAAGATAGAAATATTTGTGTTAGTATATTTGCAATGTATTGAAAAAGGGAATATATTTCAAATACAATAAAGTATACCTTTTTTCACTAGGGTTTATTTGATCAAAATAAGTAAAAAAAAGTTTTATTGTGAAATCACCCAAAAATGAAATTGATGTCATTAATTACTCACCCTCATGTCGTTCCATACCCATAAGACCTTCGTTCATCTTCGGAACACAAATTAAGGTTTCTGAACTGTTAACCTGAGGCCTGTCAGTGCCAGAACATGTGAAGACACAAATAGTGAACTGGGCTCATGAATCGTTAACAGGACAGTGTTATCCCGGTGTGACCATATGTGAAAGTGAAAAGGTTTCCATTGCAGGGATAATGGCAAGTACAAGGTTTGCTGTTAAAAAATAGGCTCCTTTAATCTCACTGATGTTTGATTGTCAGTTAAATTTGAAGAGTGTGGAACAAGAAATTGGTTGTGATTATTAACACTTTTACATGTAAAACCAAGTGAGCTGTCTGGTATTTTAAGGCATCATATGTGTAACTGAGGCTGTTCCAGAACACTGTAAAAAAAAAAAAAAAGTTGCTGCCTTACATTTTTAAGTACAATCAACTTGGATATTTAAGTCAACTCAACTTACATTACATTAAAACTGACTTTAAAAAATGAGTTGAATCTTGTATGACTCATAAAAAAAGTTGTAATTGCTTAACTTATTTTAGTGAGTTAAAGCCATGTAACAACATATTGTCATAACTTATTGATCATATGATTTTTTTACAGTGATTATAAGATATCCAACGCTATCTCCCGACCAATTCGTACGAATTCGTAAGAGTGAGAGGTGGCTATTTCGCAGTGATTTGTCTAAACCCCAGGGATGGTTAGGTTTAGGGGCGGGGTCAGGTCATTCGTATGAATGGGCAACTTGTAAAATATGTACAATTTATCAAAAAACGTTCGAGTGAGGTCGTACGAATTCGTACGAATTAGCCACCTCGTAAAATACGTACGAATTGCCGTGAGATCAGGTTGAGATACCTTATTTTGACCAAATTCTAAAGCAGTATTGCATTTGCATTATAGAATACAAGACATTTACAGTATTTCATTCAATATAAAAAAAGGCTAATTGGAAAATGTTGCGACACTATCAAAATGAAATGTTTTGAAAATAAATGTATTTGAAAATAACGTACCACCTACACTAAACCTGACCCTAATCCAATAGTGTTAATAAAAGCAAACGTAATTTACAAATCATGGTAAAAGTGTTATAATAGTATTGTGCTAGCAACTGCATGAAAATTAGTCTTTATTAATCAACAATCTGCCCCGGTAATCAAAATACATGATATTAATATTATATCATCAACATCTTCATGATGGATTGCCAATTAAGTATCTTCTTTTTGGAGAACATACATGGAATTAGAGTGACCTTTTCACTATCCACTCCAGAAAAAAAAACTAAAAAAACAAGTGATACCTAGAAAACAACATAAAACCATCCATATTAAATAGCGATTTAGCACTTCCGTCTGTCTTTCCTTGCAACTACGTCTTCTGTCAGTACTCTACCAGTCCTCCAGAGAGCATTTTACCTCACGTCTCAGCACCTTCTGTCAACCAGGTGCTACAGTCGGCTGGTTATTGACAGAGAAAAAGAGCACAAGCGCTCAAAAACCTTTTAATACCCACCTGCAAAGGTCAGTTGTCTGACACTATCGAACTGACCCAAGGAGAGGAAAACATGAAATAAGAGGGAGACGAAATAAATTCTCTTCCATCTTTGAAGTCTATTGTGCAAAGCTTGAGGATTCAATGTTTTAAGCTAAACCTTGAGCAGGAAGCCATGTTGAAATGCCTGGTCACAGATATGGTTGTTTAAAGTATGTTGTTGAAGGTTGTAAATATAACAAAAAGTTCACATTTACCGTAACTTTCATGAGTTTGTTTGCTGGTTGGTTGGTTGGAGACATTTTTCTAAACGTTGAATATAGAATTTTTCATATTACAGCCCGCATCATAAGAAGTTGCACACTCAATTAAAATGATCAATCAGTGCATTTGGTATGTGTCTGCTTTAAGAAAAGCAATTACATTGCATTAAATGACATTATCAGAATAAATCAATGTAATGTAATACAACCCCCCTCCCTCTGGACTCCTCTGTAGCTGTACCTCCAGCTACGGGCTGACAGCCTGTTAATGCTTCACACCTCACAACGTAAATGCCGAGAGAGAGAGAGAGAGAGAGAGAGAGAGAGAGAGGAGAGAGAGAGAGAGAGAGAGAGAGAGAGAGAGAGAGCGAGAGAGCAGCATGTTAAGCCTTTGTAAAGGGTTCCCCCATATTAGGAAAGTTCTGTTCAAGTCCTGTCACATCCTTCATCACTAACAGGAGACATTGAACAAACGGCTGTGGAGGAGGCATGTTTTTCCGCCTGTGTAGTCACAATACTGAGAAGAATACACTTGTGAAGTCTACAGGAACTGATATTATGTTATGATGTTATATCTCATTGTGTGTGTTTTACTAAATTAAGGTGCAAATCTGTCTAGCAATGTGATCTCATTCGTAATTCTAGGAATTTGTATGTAAAGTATGATTCTTGTAGCCTATATTCATGGTTTCATTAACTGAAATGAACCTTATTTGCCAGGGGCGGACTGGGACCAAAAAGTGGCCCTGGATTTTCTGGCCCACAGCAGCCCACCGTACGGTGGCCGAGAGAGCTCAACGCGCTGCAACTGAAGCAAACACGTGCAAATAGAAAAAAAACGCTTGCAAATAGAAAAAAACACCTGCAAATTAAAAAAACATCATCATCAGTTCCACAACACGTGTTCTCCAAATACAGAAACACGCTACAAAAGTTCACAACACAACCAAATACAGAAACGCACTGCAAATAACACAGACTACAGAGGAAATGTTTCCAGGGTAACCAAATAAGTGACGAACCCGGCTGAGACGTGCTTATTGCTCGTGTCGTGAGCTTCCCTATGCCCTATGCCCTTCGAAGGGCAATATCTTTCCTTCTTGTTCTTCTTCTCTATCCTTTTTTATTTATTTAGTTTAGTTTTCAGCTCATTGTTCTTTTCTCATTTGTATTCTGATGACATTGAACATATTGTTAATACATTTTGTATATTGTATACAAGTTGTATGTCATAAAAATGTAATCTCTGTATGTTTTGCAAAAATAAACAAACACATAAAGTATAATTTTAAGCTGTAAGCACCTGCCGGGTTAGTCACTTATTTAGTTCCCCTGGAATGATTTCCAGTGTGGTCTGTGTTATTTGCAGCACGTTTCTGTATTTGCGTTGTGAGCTTTTGCAGCGCGTTTCTGTATTTGGGTGGTGTTGTGAGTATTTGAAGCACACGTGTGTTGTGAAACTGATGAAGATGTTTTCTTAATTTGTGGGTGTTTTTTCTATTTGCATGCGTTTTCTTCTATTTGCATGTGTTTTCTTCAGTTGCAAAGCGTTGAGCTTTCTCGGCCACCGTACCACCACATCCGCACGGCCGCATTAACAATAGGGCTAGGCGGGGCTAAAGCCCCGGGGCCCGAGCAAGGAGGGGGCCCGTGATTGGCTGTGGTGCAGATACTGCTAGCCATCTGATTGCCAAAGCCTTATACCACGCAACGCCCCCCACAAATTAGCCCTGTTATTTAGTGGCGCTTTGCCATATATTCCATGCATTATCATGGAATCATTATCATTAATATTATAGAGACGTTCGCAAAGACCCGCCTTTTTTAGTTAACTTACTGTATGACAAGCCAGGCGGCTCTCACGATTCACGCACGTCATGTTCTCACTCACGCAGTGAAAAATACATCGCGGGGCAAAGACTAACATTTCACCGAGTGACTACGAGAGAGAGTTCAGAGCAGCTTACTGTTGATATGAAACAAAGTCTCAACTTTCAAATATTGTCATTTAAGTAATTTAAACAATACCGTTTTCAAGTTCAAGTCCACCGACGTTAATCTACTGATTTGTTGTCGGACAAAATTGCGTATTCGGCGTTATGATTGGCCAGGCCGCTTGTCAATCAAACCCCTGTGGGCAGCAGGACATGGTGAATTGAAACGTCACGTTTTAATTTGATATAACAAATATATTTATTCTATATTTAATTTGTGAACGATCGACCTGCTGCTGCACGTTGCCCTATAGATGGCTGCCTGTGCCTGCGCCTTATTGGAATATGCATCAACCAATAAATCGACTCCACTCTTCATTTCATTCTAGTCTAGATTATTCTTAAAACACAGCGTCATCATCGACCCCGGTAAGTTTGAATATTAACTTGATGTATGTATGATATTGCTTTTTGTGTTTGATCAAACTCTATATTCGCCTAAAGGGCTGGCGATAATATATCCGGTAGAAATATGTCAATTTTGCTGCGCCATCATGATGTAAGTTTATAATTTAAACGCGTTTTAAGCATTGTGGTTTGGACACAAATTATTTTAAACTGCTCATGCACAGTAAGCAGCGGGAGAGAATTAATTTTGTAAATGCTCGTTTTGAGACCATGGTGAACTTGAGACGGTTTTGCACAGCGACAGCGCACTTGAGTTCCGACCCTGAGGTCTTAAAGTGACAGAAGCTGCTAATAAAGCTGCTGTCGCCTTTTGTTTCAATAATGTTAATCAAACATCAGAAAGAAAGTAATTTACTGCCCTTGACTGAATCACTTTAGTAAAATTAATAAGAATACATTGTTGAATTTATAGTGAAAACTATGTATTGTATATTTTGATTACTTTATACAATATAATATTATTCAGTGCTTTAAGTTTTTCAAGTAGGTCGATTTCTTATGTGCCTTTGTTCTATTGTTATTTGTGACTCTTGTCATCAGTAAGCTTGAGATTCTTTTCTTAAAGGTCCCGTATTATGCCCCTTTTCACAAGATGTAAAATAAGTCTCTGATGTCCCCAGAATGTGTATGTAAAGTTTCCGCTCAATATACCCATCAGATCATTTTTTACAGCATGTTTAAATTGTATTTTTTTGTGGCTCAGAAAAACGAGCTGTTTTAGTGTGTGCCCTTTAAATGCAAATAAGCTACTGCTGCCGGCACAGGGGGCGGAGCTACATGAGCTCGCGCTCGGTCTCTCAGGACAATTTCATCTCACGGAATGATGATAATATCAGAAACTCTCAGTAACGGTGTTCATTTCGAGTCGGACAATAATGCCTACAGAGTCAGAGTGCTGTATAGAGATGGAACAGGTATAGTTTAGTAGTTTAATTACGGTTATTATAACGTATTTGTCATCTGCTTGTATGTATCCATTATTTATTAATATCCTACAAGTCTGCTGTATCGGACCAGGTCCGAATGATAATCAAACATATACTGATGAGTTTAATAAAGTTTATTTTACATCACACAAAAGATGAAGCGTCAGTTTTACTTCAGAAAATCACTGTAAGAGCTGCGTAAACACTAAGTTATAAGTGCGCGAGTTGAGGGAGCATTCCTGTGGGCGGACGTTAGTCAAAAAACTGTTCTATTGACGTCATTAAAGAAGGAAGTAGAGGGATGTAGTCCAAACGGGCTGTTCGATGTAGGCTACTTCTGTTAAATAAAATATCTCGCTTGGCATTGAACTTTGAGCTTTATAATTTTACAGATATTATTTATACTCTAACAACAACATTACACACTAACTAAAGTTTAAAACATGGGATCACGAAGAACGGGACCTTTAAGCTATATTATTTTTTGTGATATTGAAATTGGTCACAAGAATTATGAAATTTTAGTGGCATTACATTTTTTGATATGATAAAAAATCGTGTTAAAAGTAATATAACTTAACTGTGAAGAATATCATAGATGGATAAAATGACTCGTATAATGATATAACATTTAGCTCATGTAGTTGGTGACCTAAAGTGGTGGGGGGGCCCTGCAGTAACTCATAGCCCCGGGGCCCAGTGAGCTCTTAATGCGGCCCTGCACATCCCACATCATAACAATCAATTGGCCCATTAATGTGCAGAATATTTTTTAACCCCACTTATAGCATAGAAATATAACACAATACAAAAATAAATGCTATAACAATTAATTTAAGTAACACAACGCTAGTCAGGGGGAGCTAGAGCCTTCAGAGCCTGTTGAACTGCTACTCTTCGCGCCAGATGTATAATCTGTTAATTTGAAGCATTTCACAGCATCTAAGTTACCTCTAATGCTTTTTTTTTAACGCGTAACTTTACATCTTCACCTTATCTTTTCTTCCCGTTTTCATCCATGGCTGTTTTAATGTTACGTCTTCTTACCCGAGTGTTCCTTGGCGAATATTTAAATATTAACATGAGCATGGAATAAAGAAAGTGTTTAGATTGATATTCAAAACGGCGTACGCACTGCTTTGTTTACGGTTTGTGTATCTGCAGCGGGCAGAGTCGGTTTCTCTTTTTGAATGTCAAATATAGACGAATATATCTGCAGAAATAGACAGTTGTCTCATTACACGTCGGCGCAGAACGCACATTTTAGCTGACAGTCGGCTGTGTTTCGGGTGTGTGTTTTTACAGGACGTGAAAGAGGGCGTGTTTTAAGATATGCAACGGAGTAGACCAAAATAATTAACAGGGAGGGACAGTCACATGCATGCACACGAAACACACTCCTTGTCGGCCGCGGCCGCGCGATCGATCGATCCATTTGCGTAGAAAAAGGAATGTAATATTATGATTTCCGTCATTGTTTTACATATATATATTTGTATATATATATTTGTGTACCGGGCCGGCCCACATTGGCCGCAGCGGCCCACCGGGAAAAGTCCCGGTGCTCCAGATGGCCAGTCCGCCCCTGTTATTTGCATACTGACAGAATCTAAAAATGTATGAACAACTTTAGAGATTTTTCGTTTTGGGCTCATAGACAGTTTAATGAATGGAATTAATAGGTTGGTTTAATTGTATTTAAAGTCCCCATGTGGTGAAAATCCAGCTTTTAATGTTGTTTGTGTTTTTAATATGCTTTAAGACAAACTATGTACAAATGCATAAGTCATCACCATTGCTGAGTATTTTCTCTTTAAAACTGCAGTGAACCAAAGACTCAAAAGCGAAGTTATTATCGCTGGTGTTTCTGACGTCTCAAATAGGCTATCTTGTAACCAATCTGTCAACCAATCAACGTCTGATCGTCAACGAGTGGATCTCTGAGCTGGCGTGAGTGAGTGGAGGCGGGGCTAATTTGCATATTCATAGAACCGCTTATACTAAATGAGGCAAGGGTGTAGAGTTAAATTCAAGCTATTTTAAGGTATTTTTTAAAGGATAAAACGTTTAAATATGTAATTTTGGTGATCAAAGGTTAGTTTAAAAGGGTACATTTACTACATGGACTTTAATCAATGCGATTTTTTTGTTAAATATGTTCACTACCACTTTATTTAACACTTTTGAGACACCTAATTTGAAATAACCATTTCATTTCGTTCTATGTGATTGCAATTACTGCAAACTGCAATTACTGGTGTTGTATTCACATCTTATTAAAGGATTTCACCACTTTTGAAACCAAACTTAAAAAAGCATTATAATATTCAGATTCCTTGTTAAATCTGAAATTGGTTGTTTGTAGTGTTCTAATGCGTTATACTTTCTATAATGTACTATAGCTGTTGTTAAAATTATTCATGAGACCATACAATGCATTATAAGGTGAACAAGGCATAAATAATGCATTAAAATACTTTTATACTGCATAATAGCTAAAGGCTTTAAGTAAAGTGTTCCCCACATTTTGTTGAAAATAGTTGTGCTGCTTAATATTTTTGTGGAAATTGTAATAGACTTTTTTAGGAATTCTTAAATGATGGATTCTTTAATGAATGAACAATAAAGTTCAAAAGAACAGCATTTATTTGAAATATAAATTGTGTAACATTATAAATGTTTTGTTATAACATTAGCCTATAAAAACCTTTAATCAATTTAATGCATCCTTGCTAAATAAAAGTGACAAAGTATTAATGAAAAAAATTAAAACTTCTGAATGGTAGTGAATATTACATAAAAGATTTACAATGCATGGACTGCAAAATAAGCAATGGTGGATCGGGTAAAGAAGCTATCAGCGATCAAAATATTGATTTTGAAGATGTTGAAAGTGATAGTTCTGTAAATATGTTTGAGATCGCAAATATGAACCAGATGCTGAATGCATTGGGAAATTATAAGGACAGTGATGATGGTATAAAACATCTGCTCAAACTGACCCCTTCCAAGCTCCAAAAGGTAACAAAATAGGCCTATGCTTTATTTTATTCTTCTGTAATTGTTACTCTAATATCAGTAAAGTTTTAAATTATCGCAACAGATAGAGATCCATCCGTGTTAGATATTGATCCTGGTCGCTAAAGACCCGAATATGTAATAATAATTTGCAAAAAATTCACGCATTTAAGGGCTATCTCATAGGTTCTGTTGCTAGTTCGAGAAGAGATACTCAAACTGTGCGTAATTCATCACCAAATCCTTTGGTTCATATTTACTCAGTAAAATGCCACTGCACAGTAAAGACAAATCCCCCTGAAAGTGACAACTAGTGAAATCTCTGCTCTCTGGCTGTTTGCTTGTATTTACAGTAGGCATGTTTTGTCAGGTATCTACTGAAGCAGACTGTGTAATACACATACAAACGTAACACCTCTTAGGCAAGTAGCAGTAGCCCTTTACATGTACTGTACCACTAGAGATGGATTTAAATGTAACACCAGCTGACCAGGGATGTTGGATACACGCTTTAGCTCTCGCTTTTTCACGAACGCACACATACACACACTCGCCAGGGTTGTCAGCTTGCTCTTCCCCATCAGCTGCGATCCAGTGTGGGATGTGTCAGGAATGACACATTGGCATGATGGAACACCTGTCTCTCCCCTGACACCGCTGCTGTTTTCCTTCAAGGGAGCCACAAGACAGCGCAGGAATATGACTGGTATCAGTCTTGTCAGAGTCTGCGATTGTGAGTCTAAAGGGTGGGGAGACCACCCACTGTCACACGCTCCTGAACACCTGTGACACGTGCCAACAAACTGCCCTCCAATTACTCTTGAACTCTGGATCAGGTGTGAAAATGAAGTGTTAAGCAGGTGTGTATCTCTGTGTGTAACTGGCAGATGAGTTGAAATGGCACCACAATAATGTAGTAATTTTTTTTCTTAATGAGGCCATATTATGCCCTTTTACCAAGTATTGATTTTTGGGGTCTACTAGAATAGGTTTTCATGTTTGAATGTTCAAAAAACACATTATTTTTTCACATATTTGACATTGTTGCATCACCTGTCTTCCCAGTCTGTCTGTAACTCTCTGTTTACATTTACATTACATTTACATTTATTCATTTAGCAGACGCTTTTATCCAAAGCGACTTACAAATGAGAACAATAGAAGCAGTTAAACTAACAGTAGGACAACAATACGTAAGTGCTATAACCCCTCTCAGTTTAATTTTAGTGCAGTTTTTTTTTTTTTTTTTTTTTTTTTTTTTATAGAATAGAAGAGAAGAGAAAGTGTTAATTCTACTGAATCAAGTGCTGCCGAAAAAGATATGTCTTCAGCAGTTTCTTGAAAGTGGCTACTGACTCAGAAGCTCTGGTTGAGTTAGGCAGATCATTCCACCAACAGGGAACAGCCATTGTAAAGGTCCGAGAAAGAGATTTTGTGCCTCTTTGAGATGGTACCACAAGACGACATTCGCTAGCAGAGCGCAGGTTTCTGGATGACACATAAGTCTGAAGTAATGAGTTTAGGTAAGAGGGAGCAGTACCAGTGGTTGTTCTGTAGGCAAACGTCAGTGCCTTGAATTTAATGCGAGCGGCAACTGGCAACCAGTGCAATTGTGTGAGGAGAGGAGTGACGTGTGCTCTCTTCGGCTCATTGAAGACTACTCTGGCTGCAGCATTCTGGATCAATTGTAGAGGTTTGACAGAGCAAGCTGGAAGACCAGCCAGGAGAGCATTGCAATAGTCCAGTCTGGATAAAACAAGTGCTTGGACAAGGAGTTGTGTGGCATGCTCTGTAAGGAAGGGCCTGATCCTCCTAATGTTGTGCAAAGCAAATCTGCAGGACCGGGCAGTTCTAGCAATGTGGTCTGTGAATTTCAACTGATCATCAATTACAACCCCAAGGTTCTTAGCTGACCTTGATGGAGTTATGGATGACGAGCCTAGCTGAATGGAGAAGTTGTGATGAAGTGTTGGGTTGGCCGGGACCACAAATAGCTCTGTCTTCGCAAGGTTTAGTTGAAGGTGGTGGTCCTTCATCCAGCCAGAGATGTCTGTCAGGCAGGCTGAGATACAAGCAGCTACCGTCGGATCGTCAGGCTGGAATGAGAGGTAGAGTTGCGTGTCATCAGCGTAGCAATGATAGGAAAAGCCATGTTTCTGAATCACAGATCCTAGTGATGTCATGTAGATGGAGAAGAGGAGTGGTCCAAGCACTGAGCCCTGAGGCACCCCAGTAGCTAGATGTTGGGTCTTAGACGCCACACCTCTCCACGACACCCTAAAGGACCTACCTGAGAGGTAAGACTCGAACCATTGGAGTGCAGTTCCCGAGATGCCCTTCATCTTTAGGATTGACAGGAGGATCTGGTGGTTAACTGTGTCAAAAGCAGCAGACAGATCCAGCAGGATGAGGACTGAGGATTTGGAAGCTGCTCTTGCCAGTCTCAGAGCTTCAATTACTGAGAGCAGGGCAGTCTCAGTTGAGTGACCGCTTTTGAAACCAGACTGATTGTCGTCCAAGAGGTTGTTCTGTGTAAGAAAGGAGGAGATCTGGTTGAAAACAACTCGTTCAAGTGTTTTCGCGACAAATGGAAGAAGAGATACCGGTCTGTAACTTGTTAGATGTGCTGGATTTAGATTGGGTTTCTTAAGCAGTGGGGTTACTCGAGCCTGCTTAAAAGCTGTGGGAAAGGTACCAGTGTGAAGAGAGTTGTTTATTATGTGCGTGAGTGTGGGTACAACTGAGGAAGAAATGGCTTGAAGTAGATTAGTGGGGATAGGATCAAGCGGACAGGTAGTAGGGCGATTGGAAAGGAGGAGTTTAGAGACTTCCGCCTCTGAAAGTAGAGAGAAGGAGGGTAGAATGTGTGCGTTTGTTGGTAAAATGTGTGTGTCAGTTTGTGGATTGGTAAATTGGCCGCTGATGGTGGTTGTTTTTTCTATGAAGAATGTGGCAAAATCATCAGCTGTTAGGGTTGATGAAGGAGGAGGAGGAGGAGGGTTAAGAAGAGAGGAGAAGGTTTTGAAAAGCATCCGAGAGTCAGAAGAATTGATAATTTTGTTGTGATAGTAAGCCATTTTAGCAGTAGAGATATTAGCAGAGAAGGAAGAGAGAAGGGATTGATAAAGACCCAGGTCTGTCGAATCTTTCGATTTGCGCCACTTCCTCTCTGCACCCCTGAGTTTAGTACGATGTTCGCGAAGAATATCAGTTAACCAGGGGGCAGAGGGTGTGGCGCGGGCTGGCCTGGAGGAAAGGGGACAGAAGTTGTCCAAGCAGGATGTTAAAGTGGAGAAAAGAGTATCAGTTGCACAGTTAGTATCAAGTGTTGAGAGCTGATCAGGTGGAGGAAGTGTGGATGAGACCAAAGAGGATAGGTGAGAGGGTGAAAGTGAGCATAGGTTTCGTCGAAAGGTGACCTATGGAGGAGTGTGTGTTGTGTTCTGAGGCAGGTTGAGGTTGAGAGTGAGGAGGAAGTGATCTGAGGTGTGCAGTGGAGTGACCAGTGTATTGTCCGTAGAGCAGTAGCGCGTGTAGATGAGGTCCAATTGGTTACCTGATTTGTGAGTAGCCACAGTAGATACTCGTTTGAGGTCGAATGATGCAAGCAGGGTGTGGAAATCAGCAGCCTGAGGTTTTTCTAGGTGGATGTTGAAGTCTCCAAGAATTACAAGAGGAGTACCATCTTCTGGGAAGGATGCGAGTAGCAAATCAAGCTCCTCCAAAAAACTGCCAAGTTGACCTGGGGGACGATATACAACTACAAAATGGATTTTTATAGGACTAGTGATGGTAATTGAATGTGATTCAAATGAGCTGTTGTCAAATAGAGGTGGTAAAGGATCAAATTTCCAGTCATTTGAGATGAGCAGACCAGTACCACCACCCCTTCCGGTCAGACGGGGGGTGTGTGAGAAAGTGAAGTTAGTGGAGAGGGCAGCAGGTGTGACAGTGTCCTCTGGTCTGATCCAGGTCTCAGTCAGGGCCAATAGACTGAGACCTGAATGACTTGAAAAAGATGTAATGAAATCAGCTTTGTTAACAGCGGACTGGCAGTTCCAGAGACCAATAGGAAAAGAGAATAAAGTATTAGAAGACACCGGAAGGGTACGGAGATTGTTAGGATTGCACCGCCTCTGACGTGTGACGTTTGATTTACGTATGTTAGTAATAGTAGAGATTTGAAAAAACATAGTGAAAAGGAGCTTACAAACAGAAAGATTCAAAGAAAAGTGTGTAGAAGAGAAAGGAAACAACAAAAAATAAACAAGAAGAATGTAATACTCAAGTGCTTTGTCGGTGTCCTTGCTCGGTGGAGTCGCACAGGTAGAGTCGCTGGTCTTTACACTCTTTGGTCTTCACACGATGAGGGCTTCACACAAGGGCAGCCGCGACCGCTGCCGCGGTGCACTAACCAGTTTTATACACACCTAATACCCTGTTAATGAATACAGCAGGCCACGCCCAACTCTTTGGCCAGCGAAACTCAGTCACGACACAAACAAACACACGCGCGTTTTTACCAGGGTAAACACAGTAACGAAGAGCCGCGCTAAAATCAAATGAGAAAGTAAACACTCACAGACTGATGTTCTCTCCTGTTGTTCTAATGCTTCTTCTAACAACTATTAGCAAATGCCTAGATTAAGTACTTTAACTGGCTTTGGCCACGCCCAACTCTTTGGCCAGCTGTTTAGCTCCGGTGTCTATGAAGACCCTCCTTTTGAAAAGCGCAATGTGCTCCGATGTGCTGGACGTGTTGTGATTGGTCAACCTCTTTGAGCGTTTTACCATAACCGTGAGTTTCAACCAAGCGGCAACCTTCTAGTCTCTCTTGAATCCAACACGGAAGTGACTTAAACTCCAATTCATCGACTGGCTGCTAGAGACAGGCTCCAAAAGAGAGTCAATCCCGTAGAACCCCCATGTTAAAATGCTTTACAGCAGAAAAAAATATGTTTACAGCCTGGTACAAAAAGTGGTTTTGGTCTGTATAGCAAATTTGGCCCTTCATGACAACTGTAACATGACAATTTTTTTTTATAACTCATCCGTTTAAATTATATTAAGCCTTAAAGTTCTGCATAATTAAGGGTGTGGCCACTTGAGTGACAGGTGGATTACCACTGCTGTCACTACTAGCCGTTTGTCAGCTGTGTTAGCTGTCACGTCACCTCAGCTGATCCCGCCTCTTTGCCCATTTTCGGTTATCCGGGAGCTGCCAAGATGGTGACGGCTGGCTCCGCCCACTTTGGGCTTCAAAAATGCCCTTCAGAAACCTACGGGTGACGTCACGGACACTACAACCATATTTGTTTACAGTCTATGGTTTCAACACACTATCAGAAAAAAATTAATTCATACAGGTTTGAAACAACTTGAGGGTGAGTATTTTTGGGTGAACTATCCCTTTAATTTATAAAATTCATTCAAATCCTTTAGATAAAATCAATTAATAAAATCAACCATTTTCCCACTGTTTCACTCTAAAATATATCACATTAAAAAAGTTGAATGTTCTGTGAACACCATTTTAGCAGCTCTGTAAGAGTGCATGATTGAATGAGATGTGAGTGACAGATATAACACTGAACAGAAGGACATACACATTAACAGGACCTCTATCTGACCCTTGAAGCTGATGCAAATGTGCTCAAATGATATGCAAAAGGACTGTTCAATCTTCCTTTAACGAAGTCTATGCAGTCAGGGTGTCTATACAGTTGTCACCCATCAGCTGTAACAGGGGAATCTGCAATTAGAAATAGTGTGGGCCATCATAGCGCCTTTGCCGCCACCTCAGTATGCCCGTCGCCATGGAAACCCAAACCTGGCAGGTCTGAAATGCTTCTTACTGTGGCGGCAGCATATGGAGAGATGGAAAAAAAAGTGAAAAGAGACAGAAGTGTGAAGTGAAGAAAAAATAAGACTGATTAACAGACAGAGCGAGAGAGATGGAAATAAAGAAACTGTCAACAGAAAATGATAAGTTTAGAAGGACCTGAGATAAAAAAGGGAACAAAAGAGAAACAGGAGGAGATAAGAAGTGGGCAGCACAAAGAAGGGACAGTGCATGTGTGGAACAAAGGCAGTAGCAGTGGACAAAAGCAGAGACGTGTCACCGTGTGTGTGTGTGTGTGTGTGGAGCGAGCGGCCCGCCGTACCCTCGGGGTCTGGAGCAGCTAATCCAATCTGCTGACACACTGCTGCGTAACAGCGCGCGTTACTGAGCTGCCCTTAGAGACACCTGCTCATCAGGACACACACTCTGACAGAGTCACTGCACTGCATGTGAGAGAGAAAGACAGCATTTTTCGTGTGTCCTCAATGACACCCACCACACAACACTTGCTCAACTAAAACATTATGCATAATACAGCTTTTTTGCTTTTCTGTAGACTGAATGTAAATGACTTTCTGGTATAACACTTGAAGCTTGTATATGTGACACATTAATGAGATTACATAAATTATCATGTTTGCCTGTTGAATCATGTCCTGCTTCTTTCTTTCTTTTTGTATAGCCTCAGGATGATGATATATGCATTATACATTAGCCAGGGATATATCATCAGCAAAACAGATATGGACTAATGTGAGTGATTTTTTTTTACATTGGCTATATCATCGATGTTGATATTGGATGTTAAGTCAACTGACATCTGAATGTGGATGAGTTCAAAATGAGTTAAAACCATATCTTGTGGTAATGTCAAAATATTTGATACATTACATAAAAGATTTAACTCTTTCAGCACACTTACCATAGAAACAAGATACGTTGGTACTTTACAATAAGGTCTCATTTGTTAACGTTAGTTAAAGGGTTAGTTCACGCAAAAATGAAAATTAAGTCATTAATTACTCACCCCCATGCTGTACCAACCCCGTAAGACCTAAAATTAATGGTGATTAAAATTAATTAAGATTAATAAATGCAGTAGAACTATTGTTCATTGTTACGTTCAGTCTAATGTAGTTAACTAATGTTAACTAATGAAACCTTATATTGTAAAGTGTTACCAATAAAAAAAAATCCCTTCAAGTGTGTATATTTAAAAAATAGTTGTGATATATTTGCTTATTTAAACTATTTATTAACAGTTTTGAATTGGTTAATGTCAACCAATTATCGGTTATTGAACATAACAAGAACATATTTATCAGCAATAATTTCAATATCAGTGCATCCCTAAATGTAATGCATTCATAATTCTTTATAATACACCTTATACTGAAATTAGTTTTAATAAATATTAAATTTAATAATAGTGTCTTATAATACCTTGTTCGTGATATAGGCTGTATTTATAGTGTAAAATGCAATGTAACACATGACCAACCCAATTAAAGTATCATGTTTTTAGTGCAGTTAACTGTCTAAAGGTTCAACCATCAATTTGTTATTTTTATAACCGTACAATTATTTAAGAAAAGATACAATGCATTGCAATGTGTAATCTGGAATGCTTGATTCTGATTGGTCAATTGCAGCATTCTATAGTCAAGAGGTTTGCATAGTGAACACAACACTATCATAGACTGTTGCCCCCAGCAACCAATTTCCTATGTTTGCTAGTTTTCATTGCATGTCTCTCATATCAGTCCACTCTTTTCTCACCGATTAAAATGGATTCAAATCAATATTGCATGCCATTTATTTATGTATGTGGCAAGTAGCCATGTTATAAGTGGGATAATGTACAGCCAGCATTACTATTATTTTGCATTATGAATACCTTTATAATACTGTACATTTAATTATATAAACAAGCTTCAAATAGAAATGTAAGGATACTCCATAACAGATTTTGAGAGAATGATACATGAAGCAGATGAAGAAATTATATTTGACATTATATAAAACATTAAATTCCTAACAAACCTGATACCTGCTTTTCTGAAATACAGCACTGAACACACACACACATTGTGTTTTCATGTTTTGTGGGGACTTTCCTTAGACATAATGATTTTGCTATACTGTACAAACTGTACCCTAACCCTACCCCTAAACCTACCCACCACAGAAAGACGTTTCCTCGTTTCCCCACAAGGACAAGGATTTCGGATATTGCCATTTTTTCCCAATAACGTAGGGTTTAAAGGGATCACACACACACACACACACACACACACACACACACACACACAAATCTGCACAGTGAGGAATTGTTCCCCTCTGGGACAAGGACACACTTTTTAGTATGCATTCCTCTCACAGCCACAAAATCTAATAGATCTACCGGTAATATCGGACACCGCGAGTGCGTGTACATGACGGCGTGTGCTTGTTCGGGCATATAGATGGCCATGCATTTGTTTTATGTGGGTGAGGAAGGAGATAAAACCCCCCACAGACGCTGACGTTTGGGATCTAGACGACATAAATCAACACACCAGCCAACCCTGTGAGACTGTATTTCATGCTCAAGGAGTCCAGCGTCCAAACTGATCCGGGACTTCCATTAATCTCTATTAGACAGCGGCTCTGCCTGGCCTGGAGCCCATGGGCAGCTCAGGAGACCCATTCAAGCCGTGAGACCTCTGCCTCGGGCACACGCATAGGACCGTGCCCTTCTCTAGATCCTGGCTCATGCCCCACCTTGAGCCAAAACAAGCCACAATCCAGCACACAAAAAAATGTATCTGATCATATACAACGGCTCTTTCAAAAACAACCTGCACAAACATTTGTACTTACTCATTATTAAAAAGATGTTGCCCATGTATTGGGCTGAGCTCGCACTTGTATGGCACACAGTGACCCGAAAAGTATTCTTTCTTTAGTGAGTCAAAGTCATACTTAAAAATAGCTGTAGTATATAAGCAATCACACACTGTAAAAATTCAGTGACCTTGAGTTTGACAGTGAGATAGGTGTCTGTGATGATCTACTGTGAAAACACATGGTGGATCTTAAATCAAGCACATTCATCAGAAGAAATTTACATTTCAAATATCTTTGCATGAGCACTAGAGAGATCTTACTGTATGTGAGATGGACCACAGATGGCACTTTGGCATGGCGATATGTTGAGTATATCACTACACAGCAACTAACCATTAACCTAGCACATGCCAGTTTTACATGTCAGGGACTATATGTTGTACTGGAAGAATAAATAAAACGATGTTTTAATTAAAATGTGTGTCCTTATTTATTTATTTATTTATTTATTTATTTGTATTGTGAAGTGCCAATGCTAAAGTCAAAGAATGCAAGAACTTGATAAACTGTATTATTGAATGTAATGCAAGTCTACCATATGCAAATAAAATGTAAATAAAATGTAAATAAAATGAAAGTAGCACAACCATGTTAACTTATATGATACCGAACACTGGACAGAAAGAACTTGAGGCTTAAATACACAAGGAAAGTAATAACGGAGAACAGAAACAGGTTTGTGGAAACTAATTAACAGCAGGGAAACTAACAAGGAACTCAGGCAAACAGGTACAGAGCAGACAGAGTGAAAATGAAACCAAAACAGAACAATGCAGAATATACATCTTACAATATGATGAACATCAGTTATTATACAGCTCTATCCACTGTCTGAAAATACAAATTCCCAAGGGGTGTTCCCTCTGAAAATCCTTGGAATAAGTATAACTAACTTTGCCCCACTGTGACAAGCCTTTGTGCTCAAGGAAGCACTCCTAATCCTATCAGCTGATTAACACATCTCATAATTACACAGCTGCCTCTGAAGTGGGCTGATCACATGTCCTCAATGATGACAGAGCAGGGAGCCAAGCTGAAGAGGACTGGAGTATATAGGTATTATGCACTCTTTTGGTCCCTTTCTCTTGTCAAGTAGGCATTTAATGGCAAAAAACAATTCCCTGAAGTTTTTATCCAAGGTAAAGACACAGTTCTTGCATGTGGCTGCCCCATTAACTCAAGACCTAGTACATTTTGCAGCAAAAATACAGCACAATAGAGCGACAAGCTTGTCCTTGATGGGAATCCCCTGACAATTATTGTAGTATGATTTGCAGATAGCATTGAGCATCAGAATAAAATACTCAAGAGACTGCAAGTGACCTGGTGAGGGTTTCTGTTTATTTCTCTCCCAGATTGCTGTGTGCCCCAGTATGAGACGCTGCCTCATCAGCCATAAAGCCTACTTAAATACTTCCAGGTGCAACTCAAAAGAAAGATTCCACAAAGGTGAAACATGCTAACCTGTGTTATAAAGGCTGAGCATTGAAACAACGAAGAAGACCAAAAACAACAACAACACATAGCACCCAGCACACCAACACCGCCTCCCAGACGGTTAGAGCATTTTGGGGAATTTGAAAAACAACAACAAGCGAGTCGAGTTTGCTGGATTTAGATGGATTTTGAGCACTTGTTAGCTGGTCATGCTGGGAGACTATTGTGGCTAAAACAGATTAAACCAGCTAGTAAGACCAGCTACAGTCTTAGGCCTCCCAGTCTGCTCAGGCTCAAACCCCTCTAAGACACATTTTAGCTGGCCTGGGTTGTATTCCAGAAAGCAGGTTATGTGACATACCCGGGTATGTTTAAAGGTAAGTAAGCGGATAACCTCAACTTTCGGTTCCAAAAACGGCGGTGACTTTCAGGGTGTGTAAGTAGCCATAGCAACCTCTCTGAACATGACCTGCTCCGGAGAAGCTTCTGTTCCAGGGTTAGTTTACTTCAGAGGTGTTCAGCGCGTACATGATGAACCTCCAATGGATGTAAATCACCATTAGACAAAAGAATGGCAAGCTTTTTCTTAGCGCCCTTTTCCATGGTGATTCGTCGATTCGTCGCTCTGTTGAGAATGTCTTGTGTGCTCACGGTTAACATACTCTGAGTTGGATGAACTTACGTTTTTTGGAACCAACATACCTTGAGTAAGCAAGGTTTGGTTTAATCAACTGAGAGTTCAGGGTGTGTTTGACGGTAAGATAACCTTGCTTTCTGGAATACACCCCAGGCTGGAAGATGTTTGTGGCTATAGATTAAACCAGACCAGCAAACTGTCTTAGGTCTAACAGTAAATGCACAGACTAGATTTAGAGGGGTTTGGGGCACTTTTTAGCTGGCCAGGCTGGGGGACTACCATAGCTAGATTTAAATTAAACCAGAAAAACGTATACGACTGGTTTAAGCTGATCTGCACATTTTGATGGATACAAGTGCTCATGTCATTAACCCTCTGGGCTTCTTCGTTTAGGGGTTATACTTAGCTTCCTCCCGGTCACAATTTTACTTTTTTCCCCCCCAGGAAAACCAATCAAATATATTTGTGTTCAATGATATATTTTTATTATTATTTAGAATTTTTAGCATTTTTTATGATACTTTGCATTAATTATATAATTTTTATGAGCTATTTTTTTCCATTAGAATTCATATTAAAAAAAAAATTATTATAAAAATTTTTTTTTTCTAATAAATGCAACATTTCACATCAAAATAGAATGCAGGCTGCAGGCAAAAAAAAAATTCAAGTGAGAAGACTGCCATCCAGTGGCTTTAAAAATATATAAATGTGTGTAATGTCCTTAACAGCCTGTAGGCATAGGCAGTTTTTTTTTTCCTATCTTATTCGTTTTATTTATTTATATATATATATATATATATATATATTTAGATATTCTAAAAGACTACTTTTTTTTTTTTTTTTTTTTTTAGATAAGTACCAGGTTTTGCATTATGATTACAATCAAACAATAACATTTGGTTAGAAAGGGAACACAAGGCAAACAGTTTATCTCTCTCTCTCTTTCTCTCTCTCTCTGTGTGTGTGTGTGTGCATTTGAGCGAGTTTTTTTTTCATTTATTGATTTTATTTTGCATTATTCAAAAAATTTGCTGTTGCAGTCTTGCCAGTTTATCTCTGTGTGTTTGTGTGTGTGTGTGTGTGTGTGTGTGCGTGTGTGTGTGTGTGTGTGTGTGTGTGTGTGTGTGTGTGTGTGTGTGTGTGTGTGTGTGTGAGAGAGAGATTTTGTGTGTGTGGGTGTGTGTGTGTGTGCGGGGAGGTGTCTTATTTGCACTCTTGATGTTTTAGAGTGTCACCCTTTCATTGTTGTACACTTTTTTTCTGCACAGTGGCTGATCTGTAGTTTGTACCACCAAAAGTTTCTCTGAGTTTTCCTATTTTTTTGTATTTCCCATTCATTTCCTATGGTCATTTTTGACCGGGAGAAGGCTAAGTGTGACTATTTTTTTTACGACCCTTTAACATATCAGAATCATCTGCTTGATTTTTTTGTGTGTTTACATAGGTAATACAACAAGAGTCACCATGTTTCATCCCCCTCCGATGAAGCAAAAAAATTCAACATTTCAAAATGTTAACGGTTTCGGTAATTTTTGACCGAAGACGCCCAGAGGGTTTTTAACGTGCATTGTCCCTTTTAAAATAAAATAAACACAAACATAAATGAATGTGAGCTAACAGAGATGCTGCACAAAAATGATTTTTTTTTTATATCTCATTGATTGGTGGTTATTTTATTGGCAGTGTCTCAGATGAACAAACATGGCATTGAGTCCTTTGAACATAATGAATAACCCTCACTAAAATGTATAATTGCTACAATGAAAGAAGAGAGTCAGCCTTCAGAACACATACATGATTTTCAGCTACTAAGAGGATTGCAAAGAATTTCACTGATAGACTAAACACAGTTTGTATGCCGATAAAAGAAAAATCTTCATAAACAACTTCATACTGTATTACAACAATGATGAGACTTACAGAAACCTGATCCAGCCTAGGATCCGTTAAATCCTTAGAATCCTTCACAGCTGACAATCATCCAACGATTCCGGAGCAAATCCACATCAAAATTCATAGCGCTCACTCGATCTCACTTCATTTGATTAATAATTAATCAAAGCATTAATGAGATGGTAGGGAAACAACCAGGGACTGGATATTAGAGGCACGGCTGCTCTATAAGGAGAGTGAGATGACTGTAGGAAAATAGGTTACCAGACACTCCTGCTCCATCTGTGCTGAATTTGTTGTGGATATATCTAAAGTTAATTTCCCAGAGGTCTTTGCGCCTGCCTGGGTATAAGACATCCATAAGCCAACAATAGGGAGGCTGAGATGTGATGAGGTTATGTTGGCACCTTGGCACACTGGGAGCCACAGTATAGCCTCCTCTGAAATTTAGACTAGTGTGGCAATCTTCACCGCCTGTCTGAACGTATACATCATATCCTGTGAAAGTCAAGCTCTCCTTGCTACCACCATCATAATTCTTCTTCCTCCCCTCCCCCTTCTCTCTCACATCCTCACCCTTCTCTATTGCTATTTCTGTCTGTTTTATCTTTATTACTCCTTTCTTTTTTTCCAGTTTCAAAGTATATCCCATGTACCTGGCTGATAATCACCCCCTCCAACACAACACTCAAATCTCATTCCTACATTTATATATTACAAATTAGTGTAAACGCACAAGAATAAATGGCATTTTGTGTTTATTGTTGTCATTCCTGATGTGCCACGCTTGAATATGTGTATGTCTGAATGAGATTTGAGACCCTTGTGAAAAAGAAGCAGTCTACCCTTTAGTATACTTTAAAGAAATTTACGTAAATAATATATTTTTATAAAGTAAACACAATAATAGCTTTTATATGATTAATAATTCAAGATGAATGCTTACTGGACTGAAGCAACTTGGTTTACTTGATTATCCATAGATAATTATTTAGAAAAAATCCTGTTAAATCAGACTTTTGAGAAATGTTTATGTTACATCACTCAATCATCATTGTATTGCATTCCATTACAGTACCTGTATTTGTTTTGCCCCCATAGTTAAAACTACAGAGCTTTGATAATAAAACTAAGCATTTAAATATCATCTTAATAAGAAATATTATTTGGAGATATAGTGACAACTGAAATTTATATTCATTTTTTTCTAATATTCTTGTAGTGTTTCACAAAACTTTGAAAACGTACTGAAAAAAAATACATAAAAAAAGCTACTCTGCCATCTCGCTACTGAAAAATAGTTAAACTAATAGCTTAGGGACACTGATGCCCATCAATGGATTCAGAAGGCATACTTTGGGATAGTTCACCCAAAAATGAAAATGATGTCATCATTTTCTCACCCTCATGTTGTTTCAAACCTGTACAGTTGACGGTAGCCAGTGACGTCCATAGTATGGAAAAAAATACTATGGAAGTCAATGGCTACCATCAACTGTTTGGTTACCCACATTCTTCAAAATATCTTATTTTGTGTTCAGCAGAAGAAAGAAATGTATACAGGTTTGGAAGGGTAATTGATGTCACAATTTTCAATTTTGGGTGAACTATCCTTTTAATTGGGAATGAGCAGCATGAACATTCATCAAAATGTCGTCTTTTGTGTTCAAAGGATGAATGAAAGTCTTCCTCGGGTTTAGAACAACGTGAGTGAATTTCTTTTTATTTTTTTTTATCTCATCTCGCTCATGTATCCACATTTTTTAAAAGTGCCTTTGAACAGATGGAGGTGTCACAACATGTTTTTATAGTACAAGAGTTGGGGTGCCTTCACCCCTTACTTGCATGTTCCAGACAGAGGTGCTATCTGTTTGGATGATGGAGGATGAAAGTATGGCATGATTAGTGGGTTGATCCTCACAGAGGTGAAGAACATGAAAAAGCTCGGGCTTGATGAAAACACAATGGGCCATCTTCCCATAGGTTGGCCCATGAGAGCAGTGAATAATTTATTGACAGGTAATCACTGGTCAAAAGTGTAATCATGGGGGCATTATGGAAGTCGATGGGGTGCATAAGGGGACCTCAATAGGGGCTGATTTCTATTCATGATGAGTGGTCATCTGATTTTGCAAAACCACAGAACAGTATTTTTCACGTTGGAAATGAATTCATCATGCTGGTTTTAGGATGCCAATTGTTGCTTTGGGTATACCCTATCTCCAGCTTCCTAACGGCGTCATTAAAAAATCTCTGCCTGGAAGAAGAAGCCGCTCATTTAAATGGTTCAAAATCTGTTCAGCACCAATCAACATGGGTAGTCGGATCCAGAAATAAATAGGCATTCACAACCCTTTGACTTTCATAATGTAGCAATTTCATAGTGATATCTAAAAAATATGGAAAACTTTGGATTTTGAAAATTTTGAAAACTGGATTTTTTTTTTTTTTTTTTGTCATCACTGTCCATTTCTGGTCAGTCTGGATGTGATGGATAGTATACTCCTTTGACGCTCTTCAACAAAAGGACTCTCCTGACTTCATGCCCAGAGCTCTGAGGTTCAGAATCCTGTGAGGGACAACAGGTATTTCAGTTCCTCCATTTTTAGTGTCATCACAATGAGCCAAGGAAACAATCATTTTATCATTCACTAATGCTGCTTGACAAAATAAGAAATTGGAGAGCTTATAGTTTTATGTCCTGCATTCCCCCACCACGAGTATGAGCAGCTAAACTCAACTGTAGGCCTACTGAAAAAACAATGGCAAAAAATTCAGTAACACTTTATTTTGATGGTCCCTTTTTAACATTATGTTGACTATAAGTAACTTTGCAACGCATGCCAACTAACTCTCATTAGAGTATTAGTAGACTGTCTGCTTAATATCTGCTAACACTTTATTGTGATGCTCCCCCAAAAGATATTCTACTGACTTTGCAAGTACCTGTCAACTTATGCTAACCCTACCCTACCAGTCTGCTAATACTCTACTAACACTCAAATGAGAGTTAGTAGACATGTAGGTGTACCGTTACTTATTGTCAACAGAATGTGTTAAAGAGACCATAAAAATAAATTGAAACCGGAAATTCATGGTTACACTTAATTGCAATGTTATTACAGTGCAATTACACAAATAAGTGTGTGATGTTAATTAACTACATGTATTTATTATAGCGTCGCTGCCCGATGAAACTCACGTATGTCCAAAACGGTTACTTTTCAGGAAGTGAAAAAAACACCCTAATTTCACAGCAGTTGAACGTAGCGTTGTCATACTTAGCGTTGCGTTGTACTTAGCGTTGCGTTGAACGTAGCGTTGTCATACATACAGGTACGGCATCTTTAAATGTAACCATATTCTTGCCAGTGTAATGATATAATCCACATTTGACCAAAATCGAGTTTAAATGGACATACGTGCATATTTTACAGTAACGGTGGTCGATACGCGTTCTTCCGATCATTAATTAGAATGACCAAGTCGCGTTTCAGATTGTTTTTTTTTTTCACCAGTCAATTTTGAGATTTTGGGATATTTGTCTTCAATAACATGTCTTCTTTCAGACTTGTGGTGAAAAAAAGTCTGATATACACAGTTAGGTCTTAATTTTATTACACTTTGTCTGTTTGCGTCTGTAGATTTCTCATAAATTCATCAAAAGTTGTCGTTATAAATCATCCCTCTGCTCCGCTATAATTTGATCAGTTTGACTAAAAAAAAAAAAGTATAAATCTTATCAATGAGACCAAGTTTATTTACATACTAGCAAGCAAGCTAATCTGTGAAGAACTAAGTTAGCCTGTGGACAATTACTTCATCTAGATTCTAGACCATTTACCGGTAAATAACAGTTGTGAATATATAATAAACTTGAGAACAGTTGTCAAAAACAAACGTTTGCTGATACTTTACCTCACAGTGTTATTCGGCTATCCAATGCTGAGCTTCCAGAGACTAACTTCACGAGACCGGCGAGATGCCTCCACAGGGCGGGAGATACGCGGCGTGATTGACAGCTTTGACAGCAAATGGATATACGTGGAAATCAGATGACATGATTTCACAACTTTTCATTGGTCATTTAGATAATGTGAATCATACTGTATACGGAAATGAACCTGGACATTCTATCCGTCGAAAAATCTCAAAATCGGCAAAATGGACATGGCGGTTTTCATCGGACAGCGACGATATGTGTTCGGATCTTTTTAGATTTTCAGCCATCCGAATGGGCTAGTGACAGGCAGCACACATGGCACGACTCGTGTTTGTCATTAGTCTTGTATTTTTGTTTTATTTATACAATTGACCACAGGTCATAAACCTGAAATAAGAAATAAACCAGTGTTACAAATATATCCATTGAATATATAATGCAAAATAAACAAGCATGAAATAGTTACAATAAAATAACGATCTATTTCTGTTGTGAATAAGAATACACTATCATATAATCACCTATACAGTCTTACACAGCTACGTCAGAACACCGTAGAAACTACATTTCCCATCATGCATAGCATCGCTGCTGCGCAGAGTATCCACAAGTTTCCTACGTCCCATGAGGCCTTGCGTCAAAAGTGGGTGCGTCTTCCGGTTCGAAGTAAACAAGCGAAACGTGACACTCATTCATTCATTCGACTATCGATTAATCATTAATATTTATACTAAAATGTATTATTTAATTTGTTTAACTTTTTATCAATTACAAATGCAATGAAAATACAAAAATACAGCGTGTTTTTCCACGATGAGTTCTTTATTACAAGATCAACTTGTGGCAGTTAAACTGGACATTCGGTTATGGCTAAACTTGAAGATATGCGCTGCGGTGCTCTGGACTGCCGGTGCGAGTCGGCGTTTTTTAAACAGAGACCCTTGTTTGTTCCTAAATAGTAATAAAAAAGAATCATGTTAAATAAAACCGAAATCGCGATACTCAGATCCACGGACCTGTGTCGCGGTCAGGGAAGGCAGAATCACGATACGCCCTTCCCACTCCCAGAGATATCCTTCCCGTCCAGATCCAATATAGCTACCATATCTTTACTATTTGTATTATTTGAAGTTAACATTATAAAATTTGTAGACCTACACCACAAAACTAGTTGAGGATAAATTATTTAAAATTGGGCGATTCCAGCATTATGGACGTGACATTTGCAGTCAAAATATAAATTCTCCGAAAATGCATTTAGGCTATTGAAATATACATATATCATATCATATCATATCAATAAAGGAGTCCAGACATTAGAAATATATAGCACATGCATTTTGTATTTAATATGAGGGAAATACACGAGGGTGACAAAAAAAAACTTAAACTTTTTGAAAGCACTGAGCCTTTATTTAAAGTTAATTTCGTTTTGTATTAATTGTATCTTAATTTCAATCAATGTTTCATCAACAATTTACCTGGATTTAATAAATAATAAGTAGCGGTAAATATAGCAGACAATAATCAAGACACGGAGGCGCTGGCACCTGAACTGCAGCTCGTCTCATAAATGAACCGAAACTCAGCGTCTACTTGCCTTACAGACCTGAGAAATTTATATATAGCCTATATTATATTAGATATACTATAAAATGTTTACTGTGTGTCATTCATGTTCTGAATATGTTGCTTCACAGTAGCCTTCACTTAAAATCTTTAGTCCAAGATTGTTGGATAATACAATTTGCCACTGAATTAGTTCAGTCCGGTTATAGGCCTATGTACAACCGCGAACAGCACATGTTGTCCCTGAGCTCCGTAACGACATCTCTCATAAAGGTTTGCGACTTATTTTAAATAGTAAAATATTATCTGAAAAACACCTAGCCTCTTCGCTAAATAGCACACAAAATACCATTGGTATGCTACTTCCGCCGCCTGACCGGAAGTTGCACCCACTTTATTTTTTACAGTAGCGCCCCCCGGAAACAGGTGGATAGAGTGCCGAAGTGATGACGTCACTTTGTAGGACAACTCGGAAGCTAGCGGCGCATGGGTTCCCTCGATTGAAAAGCTATGCATTTTCCCCATAGACTTTTGGAAAATCGCAAAAAATAAGATCTGTGTTTAACAAAGAGTTGTGACCCTTACACGTTTTTTCTATCAAGATAATCTTTACAAGTTAAAGGTGCTCTAAGCGATGTCGGGTGGTGTCACTTCTTGTTGACGTTTAAAGTATTGTCAAACAAAACAGAGGCTAGCTAGACCCTCCCTCCTCATCCACGCACTAACTCCCCAAACCCCACCCCCAAGTCCTCCTTGTCGGTTATTGGCTGGAACAGTTTGTTATGTTTCGAGGAGCGGGTTGCCGGAGTTTGTTTTTGTTGCCGTTTGTGGAGCCTGGGGTGTCTGGAGAGACCGTGTTTTTTTACAGTGTGTTCAGGGGACAGGCAGCTAGCGGATAGTGAGGAGATGGTTGCTGTATGTGACAAAAAATGTTTTGGCCTAAAAAACGCTTGACATAGCTTAGAGCACCTTTAATCCAAAATTTATACATTTTGAAGCCTATATAAAGTTTTTAAAAAACACAAACAGACACAATAAAGTTAAAAAAAAAACACAAGCAGGTTATAACTGTGTGTTCTATGTCATAGATCAAAACGTGAAAATATTTAGAGGCTTTGTTCACCACAGAACTTATTTCAGGCGATTTAGCAAAAACCCATTCAAAAATCCCATAGACTTTAGAGCGAAGGAACCGGGAGTGCTAAAATGCTAACTCACTTTCGCGTTTTGGCCTACAGAGTGACGTCGTAACTTCGGCACTCTATAGCTATCACACGAGCAAACAAGCAAAGTGCATTAATCATAACACTTCAATCCAATGTTTTACTAATGAATGCAACTCCGTTGCCTACCACACAACCGTCTGCTACATTAGTTTACTTGGTAATTTGTCAATTATCCCGTGTTCGAACACATCGCAAACCGAGAGAGCTGAACAGTACACACGCTAACTTCACTACAAATTAAGTCTCTCAGCACGGACTAAGCGCGGCCAATGTCGACAATTACACAAGCATGAAACTTTAAACATTCCTAAATTAAAGTACAACAGACTGTAGTTCATGGTAAACATTTCAAAAGTTCTAAATTCGCTACATACCATACCAACGGGCTGTGTGCTCCTGATGATGGGTTGTGAATCAACAATAGACGCTGCTCTACGTTTTTTTTTTTTACGGCGCAACTGCGCATACTCATACCCAAATGACCATCACGCAACAAATAATCATGCATTTTTACCAATATATTTTTCTAGTGACCCAAAGAACCGAACAATAGGGTTAAAGTTAGGGTTAACTGTAATTATGTAAAATATACTGTTATTACAATAGTAGGTAACATGTAACTTTGCCACCTTAAAATAAAGCGTTACTAAGTGTTGTACTTTGTGTTAAAGACAAAAAAGTACATGTTTGGAATGACATTAGGGTGCGTAAATAATGACAGAGTGTTCATTTTTGGCTGAACTATTCCTTTAATACTACATTGAATCCTTAAAGACAGCCACCCACATACTCATACACACAAACATATGTCTGTGCAGGATTCTGGGAGAGATACACTATAATCGAGGTCAGTCACCCTGTCCATGCTTTGATCCCTGATCATAAAGCTTGTGAATCAGTTACACTCTGTCAAAGGCCTTGGAACCTTTATGGCTCAATAATGATATCTGCCCTCTTCACATAATCCTCTCAAGTTACCAATCAAGAAGCAGCAAGCTGCATCCCATCCACTCAGCCTAATGGAAGTACATGCATCCAACACACTTGGAAATTAGTTTTTTATTAATCCGTGGAACAGTGACTCATACACAAAAATATTAATAGTCTCTAATTTGAGTGATAATCATCAGTTGAGTAATTAGCGTTGAATTGCAGAGGGTATTTTGTGTGTGTGTGTGTGTGTGTGTGAGTGAGAGAGAGTGAGAGAGAGAGAGAGAGAGAGAGAGAGAGAGAGAGTACTCTGTAACACATAGAGAGTACTCTGTAACACTACTCTGTAAAAATGTTTTTTTCATAATCATAACATCAATTTCAGTCATTTACAATTTCAGTTGAATTCAAATTTAATTCAGTGTGCATTTAGTTAAATTTACTCTCAGTTTCTAAGGGAAAGGTTCCTTTAAACCACTTTATTTATTTATTTGATTTTTTTTTACATTGTGGTCAGTCTTCAGGCTAGGCTTTTGGCTCTCGCAATGGGCCGAACACCACATCTTCACTTCAGCTGTAAAGGGGAGAAAATGCCACACATACAGATTCCCCTCTGCATCAGTCCTGCCAAAATGTAAAGATGCCTCTCATTTGTCATTTTCTCTCTCAGGTTCAGCTTGTCTCTCACTTCAGACTAAAACATATATTTTCTCCACCACACTTACACTACAGCAAACCAATGCCTCTGTTCTTTTTTTAGCTCTTTTGAGCTTTTTTTATTCAAAACAACTCAACCTTGCTCATCACTTGCATCTAATTTTCCACAGATCTCATAGCTTTATGTAGTGTGAGTCAAAAATAAAGTTGTAACACCAACCCACTCTGCCTTCAGTGACTGTGTCTCTAGCAGCACTGTGTCTGTGAGGCCTGATCCAAGAATGGATGACTAGGTGAGGAAAGGAAACTCTGTGACAGTCAGTGAGAGAATTATTATTTATATATATTAAATATACGATCGACTGTCCTGCACAGTTCATCTCCAACCCTAAGCAAACACACCTGCCTTTAATTTTCAAGTGATCCTAAAGGCGTGATTTTTTTTCCCAAACCACTTCAGCGGAAATCCCGCCCTGCAGCCGATTTCATTGGTTTAAGTTACAGTGACGGGTAGGTTTAGGGATCAGTGTTTGGTGTAGGCAATCAGTACAGTGATTGACATGACCAATGAAAACTTTAGAATCAGCTGCAGGGCGGGATTTCCACTGAAGTGGTTTGGGGGAAAAAATCACGCATCATCCATCCTAAAGACCTTAATTGGTTGCTTCAGGTGTGTTTGATTAGGGTTGGAGATGAACTGTGCAGGACAGTCGATCGCCAGGAGCAGGATTGGGCACCCCTGATTTACATGCTATTCACAACATACACTTTCAAACAACTCCTAATATCTCGAGAGCTGCGTTCAAATTAAAGGGTGCTAGGAGGCTCACATTAACACCGTAGGTTACCAGCAGGTATTTGTATAATATTAGTATATAGTGAAGATACCACAAAAAAGGTCTACTTGTCACTGCTTTGAAATCAAGTTAATCAAGTCACTAACTAAAAGGAATTGACTAAGAACAACAACAAAAATACTCAAAGACGGATTTGTGTAGTTCGTTGGTGGAACTGTGAATGGTAGATACTGAGAGGAAATTCCTCCATCAGTGATTCATATACTGTACATCTTTGTCTCTGGTGGGCCTTTGCTTAAGGCCCACAACTGCTAAAGATGAATTGTACTTTCACTGTAAAAATCATAATGACTCATGAAGCATGACATTGTCTAAGACCTGAAACACCTGAGAGGTTGCTTTCCTAAACCACTCTGTGGATTTTTCGTGTCTTACATGATGAGGGGAGGAGTAGCACTCGGTTGTCATTGATTCAGACATATGTTCTGTCCCATGTTACAGACTGAGGCAGTGCAGAAGAGGAGGGAGCAACACAAGGCAGAGACATAACAAATGAGATAGTGGAAGTGGAACAGACAGCAGAGAGAGTGTAATTTCTCCTCCAGCTCACTTCACAGCTCAGCTCTCTGTCGAACCAAGAGAGGCTTCTGCCAAGACCAGCCCCCCTTTTTCTAGCTCTGCTTACAGACAGACCCGAGAGAACACAGGTATAGAGAGAGAAAAAACTCTGAATTTCAGGGCATTATTACACAAGAGCTTTTTCCACAGCCACAACGTTAAGATTTTGTGGAAACAAAATTCTGACCTGTTCATTCAGGCTGTATCGTTTAGCATATTATTCTAACTCAAAACTAACTTCACTTTTATTGTAATTTAGTTGAATGACTTTTCAGCTGAATGACTTTTAACCAGCTGCTCTCAAGGTGATTTTTTTTTAGTGGATGTATGACGTCAGTTTCCCCTTAAGTTCACACAGGTGTCATAGAAGAGTAACCACAGGTGTAGTTCATCACATTAATAATGAACATGATCCACTAATATATTTGACAACCAGAAGGTGCTTGTGCTTCTTTCTTTCAAACAAAAGTCACCTGGTTTGATATTTTGTTATAATGACATTCTGGTGTTTTAAAGGAATATTCCGGGTTCAATACAAATTAAGCTCAATCTACATCAATTGTGGCATAAAACTTTATTTCGATAGTACACTTTAGCCATTCTACTAACCATAAGTAACTTTACATCTATATATTAACTACCAGTCAGTATTCGTTGACTGTCTGCTTAATTTCTGCTAACACTTTATTTTGATGGTCTTCCAACAGACATTCTACTGACTATAAGTATCTACGCAAGTACATGTCAACTTATTCAACTAAAGCCTAACCTAACGTATTGAGATTAGATAGCCTAACTATCTAATCTCAATACAGTGAGGCACATACAATGGAAGTGAAAGGGCCAATTCATAAACATTTATTTTCTATTTGACCCCATTCAATGTTTAACATCTCTTATTATGTGACTGACTTTTTGTGTTGTTGCATAAAACATGGAAATTTAAATGAACATAATGATATGTTTTCAATGTCCTGCACATATTTTGTAATATCATAGTTCTTTAGGGTCAATTTGATCCCTGGCCCATTTAACTGTATAAAGCATGTAAGAAATATATAAATGTTACACACACTTGTTTTGGATGATATTGATGTCATTATGACTTGCAATTTTTGCCTATTCAAAAATGTCCTCTGCTTTAGGGCCCTAACCTATCATGAACATTAGTATTACGAGAACCACTGATAGTTCACACGACATGGTGGAATCATAATTCTCATGAGAACTTGGGTATTTCCAGAGCTGTAGGGGATGGGAAAGCATAATTCTTGCAAGAACTTTGATATTTCCAGTGCCGCGGGGGAGGGCATAACACAATTCTCACGAGAACATTGATAGTTCACCAAACAAAGGGGAGGAGCAAACATATAAAAGCTTGCACAGAAGTCTTCTAAACCATTTTTCTTTGTTTTCTGTGAGCTCTCTCTTTATGCTTTCTCTATCAATCAAAAATGACCTCTAAGCAAAGCATTGTTCCTCTCTTTTCTGTCAAGGAAATTTAGTCAGAGTTCTTTGACAGTGAAAGTGGCATAGAGGAGAATGTGTCTGAGACAGACAACAATGTCGAGGAGGACCCTGATTATGAGGCATCCTCCAGATGAGAAAGAGACTCTTAGTGTTGACCCTCCTGTTGTCTCTCAACCCCAAGCAGACACATTACCTTCCAAAAATGGAAATTTATTATGGGACCACTTCCCACTTGAAGGACAGGGTACGTACAGCCATGGCCTAAAGTTTTGGCAGTGACATAAATTTCGTGTTTTGCTAAATTTGCTGCTTCAGTTGTGGTGTTGATTCACATTGATTCTAGATTATTGTGCAGAGTGATTAGATGCATTTTACATTTACAAAAAGCTTTATTGACCAAAAAAAACTACTTTATCAAAAAAAATAAAAAATAAATGTCACTGTTTTTTTTGGCCATGGCACAAAATGCCCAGTTAACATAATTTCACTAATCATATCATCAGCACATGGGACACCGTGAACAAGTAGCCTACTAGGAGAAATCTTTTTGATTGGATTTTAAGAACAGACTGATTGCTATATAAGGAGGGAAGAAGTGCTTCCAATCATTGGGTCTCATTCATGAGACATTAGTAAATATACGAGTAAATATGCGAGTAATTTGCGCGTAAAGAGACCTTCCCGAAAACTCTTCTCCTGATTCACAAATACTTCGTAAACATCAACTGTGATGAAATGTGTGTGTGTGTTAATGAATTCCAATCAGTCGAAAATGGGATGCGCGTGCAAGTTCATTGTCAATTACCATAAATCCCGCCCATTAAATCCGACTGACAACTATATATGGGCATCATTTTATGACATGAATGCGAATGAAAAAAAAAAAATTCTCAGATGCAGAAATTGAAGTTTTATTATCAGAAGTTCATTCAAAACGCTACATTTTATTTGCAAGCATACATAGTGGCGTATCGGGTCCTAAAAAAAAGGAAGCTTGGCAGCATATTACAGATGCAGTTAGGTGTTTCATCTGTTAATCGAACATTCCCAGAAGTGAGAAGAAAATGTTTCGACATTAAGCTTGAGAGCAAAAAAACGAATTAGTTCACTTCAGAAAAATCGTATTCAAACTGGAGAAGGACTACCATCGCAGATGCTATTACTGGCTCTCATAATAAGAAAAACCGTATGTAATTACTATATATAATATTTTTTCAAAATGCTGTGTAAATATGTACCCGATTAAGGTGAATTAAAATGCAGCCTTATTAATGAGCAAAACGTTCGGGTGTTAAGCGCACTATTTACGCGTGGCTGGGAGCAGGTGTAGATTTCTGTCGAATTCTGTCGAATCACAACACAGATGGCTGGCACAATCAGAACTCGTTACGTATTTCTGAAGGAGGGACTTCAAAGAACAAGGAAGTCATCCGGCCGTTTTTTGGACAGTGAAAGCAGCGGTATAGGCCTTATGTAGCCCCGCCCCTTTTCAGCGCTGCGCTCATTGTATTTTGACTTCCGGTCTGTATTTTCACAGCGATCTTGCATAGGTATGAATGAACTGCTCGTAAATTAGTTCTCGGTCGACATTTGTTAAGACATCTGCTTTACAATGCTTATGATAAACATTACAATGCTCATGATAACTTTTTTTAACTCTACAATAAGTAAATCCACTTCACCAGCTAATTACTCCTGGACCACATTGCCATAGAAATATACTGAGCGACCGCAAAAACGGAAGTTCAAAGACGGCGCCCACGTTTCTCTGGTGCATAAGGTCTATATAGATAAGTAAATTGTGAGAAAAATACAGTTTTTTTACACGCGAAACATGTTATTTTGCACACTGTAAACACAATCATAGCTTCAAAAAAACACGAAGAACGGGACCTTTAAATTCGACAACTTTTTTGCCATGACGCATGATCTCAAAAAATGCACAAACATTTTGACAGAAGAATTAATGTAAGTGCTTTCATAAAACTGTAATCCATTTACTTCCATTGTCTCACCGTAACCTTGAAAATCAGAGATGAGTCAAAATTATTTTTATCAACATTATGCTACAGATGTTGTCCTTTGAGCTTAACCTGAAATGTTTGGCTGAAGTGTCTGAATATTTTTATTATTTGAAAAAATATATATATAATAATAAAGCCTATCAAATGCTATAAAAAACTGCAATAAAATGCAGAAATAAGCAGCAAGGCTCCCCCCCCCATGCCTTGGGTATCATTGTTATGCACTTACAATAGCCACAACAATCAATAATCCACATGTATACACAACTATAATTGCTCCATCCCATGTTTTTTAATGCTCTCTACCCATCCTCCACATTTTTCAAAGCAGAAGACTCTACTTAGGTTTATTAGCAAGTCCTCTTGTCTTCTCTGAAGATGGATAGCATTGCTTATCCTTTTTGTTGGGCGTTTGTCTTGGTTATGTGCACTTCTTGGTTAGTGTGCATCTAATGACCTTGAGATGGGTCCTGCACAGCTATACATCAGTGCAATAGGGCCTCCCTCCCAGCGGCTAGCCAGCTAACATTGTGGGGATTTATCACACCCTACTAACATGAGCTAAGCCACGCAGCAGTAATTCATTTAGCTGCCAGATTGACCTCAGGTATGCCACCTGCTCATCTGCCACCATCTTAAAACCAACAATGGCCGTTTCACAGTGTCTTCATTCTGAACCCGATCCCCGCTATCTCGTTGCCGATGGAGTCACTAGAGCTTGCTTCCCGTGGATAGTGACTGCTCTTTGCGAGGTGTGAGGTAATTGAGAATATAACACTTTAAATTGGATGGTGTTGTGGCTAGACTCTCCATCTGCAAAACAAATAATTGCAGGTCAGCTGGAGGACAGTAAGAGTCGAATGCATAGTACACTTGTCATTAATCACACTTACCCTGAGTCTTTTACTGGCTGAGCCTTTAAATGGGATACACGCTCAAACATACACTCAGCACTGCACCACGAAGAGAACAAGGATAAAGTAAAATACTAAAATAAGAGGTAGGAGTAGAGCAGCTAAAATTAACATTAATGCACAGTGTGGTTGCATTTCGGGTGACCTGAGTTCAATTTCCAGCTCATGGTCTGTCCCATCTCTCTCTTACTTTGTTCCTGTCCACTCTCCAACTATCAAACCTTTTGGCAAAAGTTGTGCCAAAAAATGTGCCAAAAGACTGCTACAACATGACGTACTTTCCTGGAACAGCATCACTCCACCAGCACGTCCTGATTTTGCAGAGTTAGAAGCATTCCTGGGTCAACATTTTGTTGATCCTAGAGCAACATTCCTGTCCAAAAATTTAGTCTTAATCATAACTAACCCTAAACCTAACCCTACCCATTAATTATTCCCATAATAAGAGGAAATTATAGGTGAATAACACTGATGTAGAAGAAACTAACCTTGGTTGTAAGCCTAAACCTCAAATCTGATTAGTTGATTGGAATGTTGTTCCAGAATCAACAAAGATGTTGATCCAGGAACATGTTGCACTTGGTGAAATCAGGTTCTGCATTATTTGATTATCAATTGATGAATAACTGCTGCCATTATCAATAACAAAATAATCTACACAGTAGCAATGTACCCAAAGTTAAATTACAGAAAACCTTATTCAGAAAGGCACAAATAATGACTTCAAGCAATATTTGTATTCAGCATCATGTGTTGGCCTGAGAAAGCCTGGCCAAAGGACTGAAGTAGTTTTTTTTTTTTTTTTTAATTAAGGTTTTAAGATTGAAGTAGTTTCAGGTTTTTAATTGAATTTTGAAGGTCTTAAAACATGCAGTATATCAGACAAACAGACAAACAGACAGACTGACAGATATTCTGGGTGTTTGCAAACTCTATGTGGTTTTCTGGGTGGTTGCTTGGGTGTTGTAATGCAGTTTCTATGGTGTTCTGAGTGGTTGATATTTTAAATTGGATGGTTGTGTTACAGTCTACTTTTAGCATGTTGAATCTTGAGCAAGCAAACGACAAAGCCAAGAGGGCACTCACAAAAGATTTTTCTCACTTTTCATCTTCATCTCATCTGTGATCATTTTCTTCAATATGACGATTAAAGACTACTGACACCTGCAGGTATTGACAGGTGTGTCCTCTCAGACAGGGGCTAGTTAGTCGTTGGCTGTAGTCTTTGCAGTGTTCAAGCTCAACTTTCTGGCTTAGACGCACACTAAATAAGAAGTGCACTAATCAAGACAATCGCCTAACAAAACAGATGATAAGCAACGATATCCATCTTCAGAGAAGACAAGACTACTTGCTAATAAACCTAAGTAGAGTGCTCTGCTTTGAAGACTATGGAGGACAAGTAGGAAGCATTAAAAAGCATGGGATGGAGCAATTATAGTTGTGGATTATTGATTGTTGTGGCTATTGTAAGAAGGTTTGGTGTGTCTGGGCATATAGAAGTGAACTTGCCAAGCGTATACACATATTTTCTACTTGTCTTTCTTTCTTTTCACGATTTCTTTCTAAAAGCAAACACAGTTATGACCCACTTTATATTATGTACTAACGTTTTAATGAATCATTTATACAGTGCACTTATTGTGTACATACAAAAAAGTTTAATTGTTATTACATTAAATACATAGTAATTAAACACACCTATAAATTGGGACCATTATATGTAAAGAAAAAGCACAAAATGCCATTAAGAAGTCACCCTGTTGTTATTGTATTTCTGATTATTAATTTTATTTTATAATTGTTTTTACATAAAGGCTGTAAATAAATAAAAAGGATTATACAGCCTACATGTAGCTCATATGGAAACTCTAAGGGGAGTTGCATGTAAAAAAAAAAAAAGAAAAAAAGAGAGATTTGTTTCTAACTAATGATTGGTTTAAGCCCCACCCACATCCTGTTCTATACGGATACAAAACGGATTATTTTGTCATTACAACAGATACAAATACATATACAGTTAATTGCTTTGATGTACAACACTAATAAATAGCACTTTTAAATAAAATATTTATCTCCTGCTTTCCACGGGTAGTAATACACTATGACGTTAATTGCGCCAGGCAAGTTGCATTCATGTTTTATGAATAAAGTCACAATATCTAATGAGTCTAATTCATACAGAAAGGGAGTGTGTTTGCACTCAAAAGAACGACAAAGACTTAATTTATTATACTGTGCAAAATGAATTGAGGGTGCTTAGCAAACAAGATGCAGGTGAAATAGCGCCCGCAAATGTGACGCAACTACTCTGTTAATTTGCCTCTGTCTCTCGCACTTTCTATCCCGTGGGTCTGATGTAATCAGGCCCTGACGCCGGTGACTCGTGTAATACACTTGGCAGGTCTGTAACTGAGCACAGTAATGGCAGCTCCACGCCTGACAAGACAGCAAACCTATCAAGCGACTTTATTGATCACCTGCGAATGGGGCCACAGGGGAACAAGGAGAGAGGTGGAAGCGCTTGAAAGAGGATGGCATGAGATAAGAAAGATGGATAAAGACTTGACAGGAAGAAATAAGAGACGAGGCGGAGAGAGTGAAAGAGTTGCGGTGTCTTGATTAGCAGCCGCAGGCTTTCTTATCTGAAATATTTTTCTATTGTTGTCTCACACAAGTAGATAGTGTAGTTCTTATTTCAGCCCAATATCTACTAGACCTGCATTTAGATGCCAGGGGGAAAATTCACACCAGCGTTTGAAGCAAAGAAAATACGGCTGTTTGGAGGGTATTTAGAGGTGAAACAGAAAATGTTATTGCATTATGTTTGGACATTTAAGTCACACTTCAAAATGTATTGAGCTATGTTTCCATCCAAAGTTGCGAATTTACCTTGCGCAAAATTGGAATATCGTATAACATATTTGCGAAAAAAGCATCGTTTCCATCCAGTGAGTCAAAGAGAACAAAATCGTAACTTCCTGATAAACTGGCAGCCAATATCACTAAGCCGCTGTGGGTCTTTTTTCATACAGCTTGAGCATCAGAGCGCGCAGACAAAACTCATCAAACGCATGTTATCTTGCTTTTGGAGGCAGATGCCTGCGTTTTGGAAGGGAACACAGTCGTGTAAGTCAAGTCAAGTCACCTTTATTTATATAGCGCTTTTTACAATACATATTGTATCAAAGCAGCTTCACAGTGATAACATGAAAATAATATAGCAAAGTTTGTTTCTAGAAGAAAATTGCGTCAACGTCCACCTTAAGTAAGGCAGATCAATAATAGTATTAAATATTAAATGTCCCCAACTAAGCAAGCTAAAAGCCAAGGCAACAGTGGCAAGGAACTAAAACTCCATCAGGAGACAGAATGGAGAAAAAAACCTTGGGAGAAACCAGACTCAATCGGAGGGCCAGTTCTCCTCTAGCCAACGAAGGAACAGTGTATGATTTGGGCAGCATTACAAGTCAAATTGAATCGGAAAATTTAGAGTATTTATCCATTTCCATCTGGTTGGAAGTCGAAGTAATCACGCCGTTATGGAGACGAGTTGTTGAGGATCAGTGCCGATGGCTGTCGTGTCGATGAAGCCTTCACAGGGCTGATGAGGCTGGCACTTCAGGATGCGTTGGGATGGGTCCAGGCGCAGGTCCACCATAGAGGGTCCCTCGGGATAAACAGAGAGACTAATATTAGCGTAGACGCCATCCTTCTTATGATGTACCAAGTACATCAGGATTTCCAGGACGTGTTCCCGGTTCCGGCTGATCTAAACTATGCAGCCTAACATTGAATTATAGAAGTCTATAGTGTGTTATGTGTATGCTAGGCCAAAGATATGTGTTTTTAGTCTAGATTTGAACTGACAGAGTGTGTCTGCTTCCTGGACAATGTTAGGAAGATAGTTCCAGTGTTGCAACTGTTGTTCCAACTGTTTTAAACTCACAGGATTTTATTGTCCAGAGGCCACAAATAAAGTGCAAAAAAGTGCAAGAGTGCAAAACGTTTTCGGGTTCAACCCTTCATCAGTGCCTGTGTTACAAAGCATACACCTGCGGTAATTTACACACTTATTACCGTAATCCATGTAAAATACCGGAATCTGATTTTATCCCATATAAAAAATAAATACATCAATATTTACATCAACTAATTATAGATACATATCATAATCCTCTATTCAAAAATTTTTGTTAACATTTTTTTTTTAATCTGACCATCAATATGACCATAAATATTCTCATTCCCATTATTGAATATCACAAAAAAATATTATCATCATCCCTACACATCACATGATTAGACATTGCAAGGCATAATGAAACAACACTTATAGAAAACAACTGAGACTCCTCATTCATGCCCAAAGGTTCTGTGCAAAGAAGTTTGTTTTTTGTTGTGCATCGAGGTATTTTTTTTGTAAATGTATTGTAGTTAGGCGTATGTCTCCTTATCGGATAAAACATTTATCTGACTAAATTAAAGGCCAAAAATGACCAAAGATTTGTATGGTAATTTATAAAAGTTATGCGCATCTTGGTGTTTTCAACCCAAAATTTGCATAAAAGTAGGTGGATGGAAACATCGAAGGATGCAGACTCTGAATTGGGACACAGCCACAGACTAGAAACTACAGTAAGTCATTCTGTGTGCAAGATCATTTCAATTCATGTGCTTCATACTAAAATAATTTGGTAATACTTCATTTTGATGGTCCCTTTTGAACGTGCTGTATACTATAAGTAAAATTGCAACTATATGTCAACTAAATCTCATCAGAGTATCAGTAGATTGTCTGCTTAATAGCTGCAAACTTTATTGTGACGGTCCTCCAACAGACTCTACTGACTATAAGTAATTTTGCAACTACATGTCAACTTAATCTAACCCTAACCCTACCAGTCTATTAATACTCAATTAACATTCTAATAAGAGTTAGTACTGTAGGTCCAACGTTACTTATAGTCAACAGAATGTGTTAAAGGGACCATTTTTACTGATTGGTTCAAAACTTTAATCTCAAGCACTTATGTAGTTCTCCAAATTTACACTTTTTAGAAGTGAAGGAATATTGGAAAAAAAAAATTATAATGAACAGAAAAGGCTAAATAAAAATAAAAAGAGTAAAATCTAAAATAACAAAAACTTTGTGCATTCCATGTTCATAGGTTCACAGGTCCCAAATGATTGTGCAAATTATTGTTAACAAAAACTAAATGAAAACATTTTTGTTTACTGAAATAAAACATGAAAATCCCATTAAAAACTTACTGCCCCAATTCAAATATAATCACACTAACTTTCACAGCACAAAAACACTAAACTTAACTGAAACTGTGAAACCCTGAACAGTCATACAGTAAAAAACTACTAAAAAAATCTAACCGAAACCCCCCCCCCAAAACATTCTAAACAATAAAAGCCCTACTCATGGATAGCAAAAAGCACAGGTTTGTGCAATGCCATCCCTATGTTTTGCTTAAATATCCAGTTTAAATGTGAATTTGTCATTATCAGAGGAGTCATGGTGAGGTGTAGCCATTATAATCGTTCACACGGTCTCTCTGGTGTAATTTTAAATTATGAAAAACTGAGTTTGTTACGTTTGTGCTCTGCAGCCACACATTCAGAGGGAGCATTAATCTATAAAGAGGAACCATCCCTGACTTAACACCCTCTCTTCCTGTTTCCAAACATTTGAAAATGGCTCCCCGCTCCGTCTCAGCATGGCTTGCTTTTGGCAGAGAAGAAAGGAAAGAGAAAATAGCCTTTTCTCGTTTCTCTCCTGCACACTTTTCACCAAAGAGAAGTCACTTTGTCCTCATCTGGTGCTCGATGCGAAAACAATTCAGACACTATTGTGCTGAAATAAGCCTGGCATTTGCTAAAAAATAGGTCCCACTGTTTACAAATTGCAAATCGTTATTAACGATTGAGCAGCGACCGCTCTCGCTCATTCGCCTGCTTTCTCTGCAGAGCAGAGAGGGTAATTTTACATGCTGAGGGGCTCAACATGCAGGAATGCACAGACACACACACACATACACATGCAAGCTCTGGGTCATCCCTGTTTAATATGATTCTATCCTTGAAGAAATAAAACATTCAAACACCTCAAAAAATAAAATAAAAAACACATAGGCCTACACCACAAGACTAATCTGCTGAACTTCTTAGTAAAAAGAAAAAGAAGAGCGCTTAATAATTTCAGTGCTTTAGTAGTGTAAATAAATAAAATATTGCGGATAATATAACATTGATCAAATAAAAGTCCATTTAAGTGTATTCAAAGAAAGTATACACTTTCATGACTATGTTTCTTAACAAACTTAAGTAGACTTTTAAAAGTGCACTTTGTAATAATGTTAATAATAAAAGGTTTTACCTTAAAGTACATTTAAAATAATGTTTTTTGTAATCTTTTGTCGTGCTTTAAAGTACACTTATTTTAAATGTGCTGACCAATATTAAGCACATGCAAAGTACTTTATTATTATAATTTAAACTGTGGTGTCTTATTTGATATTATTATTGTTAATGTATTTTAAATGTACTAAATAGCAACTTCATTATTACAAATGTGTAATTACATATATATTATACATGACCATTTTTAACAGAAATTACGAAAGTATACTTAAATGTACTATAAATGCTAGTCAGTATTTGTGCAGTATGCTTTAACCATATATCAGAGACAACAGGAAAAAAAAGTTAAATTATAAAGATGTGTCTAATTTAAGCGAGTAAAAAAAAATTGCATTTAATATAAATGTAAACTATAATCCCTTTTCATTTAATTGCAATGCATTAAGTGTCTGAAAACATTACATTCAGTTTGCATAAGTGTGTTGTATATTCTTTTAAAATACATTATTTCCATTAAAATATTCTTTTTAAACGTACTAAAGGGCCATTCGACTCCATATTCCAAGACTTTTCAATGAATAACAACAGAAATTAATTTCAGTTTATTCCTCACAAAAACCTATTCAAAGTCTTGAAATACCTTTAAAGTGACTTTATCCTTTATACAAGAAGCATTAGTGAGAGAACAAAAGAGGAAACAGAATTAAGTTTAGTTGATTTTCTGTTTTTAAAAGCTCAGTCCATTTGAGTGTCACACAGTTTGCGTGTGTGTGTGTGTGTGTGTGTGTGTGTGTGTGTGTGTGTGTGTGTGTGTGTGTGTGTGTGTGTGTGTGTGTGTGTGTGTGCAAATTGATCTGTTACTTTACTCATTGTCTCTGAGCTCAGGGGACGTCCATCTGAGTTAGCCTCCCTCTGCCACAAATCAATACATTCCCCCTAACAGAGGCACACACCTACTCCCATTTACACACACATGCACAGTTCCTGTTAACGTCACCGCATGGCAGACATAGGCTTTTAGGGGAAAATCCCACAAAAACAGCCATGCTTAAAGTATAAAAAACTCTATAGGCCTCCAACACACCCAGGAGACTGAAAGATTATGTGAACTACAAAACAATAGGCTTATAACTAACGGGGACAATCAAATATTTATATATTATAGATTTAATATAATAGAGTTATACCCCCTGCCTAACTAATGCACAGGGGCAATAAAAGTAGCAGCAAGGTCACCTTTTTTAAAAGAAGCACTACCCTATAAAACGTATATGGGCAATTGTTAGGAGCTATTTCATCTAGATCTAAGTTTTGAACAGTTTACACAAAATAGGGCCATGCATTAATAAATGTATTTCTGTCTTTTACAACAAATGTTATAATTATCAAAATGTTCAAGGCTACTTGACAATGCTTAAAAGCCTGATTTATGGGATTTTTTTTCTAGTAATAAGCATTTAATACAATTAACATTAAATGATCACAATGTCAAAAAAAATGGGTAAAACGGCTGCAAATATTAAAAAAGTATTTTGGTTTAAAAGATTAAAAAGAGTATTTTTTTTAGAAAGATATTACTCAATTTAAAACCTAATCTTTAAAACCTGCATGCAAGGTTAATTTTATGTTAGATAATAGTGTGTATAATTTATAATATTACACAATCGAATTTATCGAAACAAAGGGTTACATTTTATATTAAGGTTACATAATTACACAAATAAGTACTGTCTAATTTTAACTAACTACATGTACTACTATAGGGTTAAGGTTAGGGTTTAGTTTTGGTTTAGGGTTTGTTGCTTGCAATTATGCATAATTTATTGTTAGTACATGTAACGTATGTCACCTTAAAATAAAATGTAACCAAACAAAACAAAGTGTACCACATTTGTGGAGTGCCAAAACTGAATTTCATTGGTGTAACCTAATATAATCAGGTTAATTGAATCATATTATTAATCTTTGACTTAATTGTGAGAAAATTAAGGTGAATTGAAACAAATTTATACATGAACTACATTGGTAGGTTATTTTACAAATCTTTCTTTTTTTTTTTTTTTGGTGTGCCACTGCCAGGAGTATTTTTCTGTATCAATGAACAGGCTCTTTCCCAAGTTATTTCTCAATACTGTGTGCAAAAACCATGAAGCAAGGATTACCCTGATTGTGTCTATGGCTTTCAAAAGACCATGAAGAGGGTCAGTGGGGAATTTCACCCTCTCTGCTGTATACTAAAATATGGAAAGTCAGGCTGGCGGAGGAGAAAGGGTCTTGAAGAGACCTTCTCTTTAAGCGCAGGTCTGCCAGGACTCTGGCCCCAGCGGTATTCAAAGCCAGGCACTGTAAGACAGGCTGCCTATTGAAGCCAGAATTCAGGAGTGCATCAGGAACTAAAATGTCACCCATGAGCAGTTGTCTCAAAAGTTGAATGCTGAAAAAACAGGAAGGGAGGACATGAAAAGGGAAGGGGAAAAAACAAGTAAAAGTAGTCCTGTTTTTCTTTCTTTAGAGGTGTATGTGTCTCACCATGAGTAGTAGAATTAATGAAAGTGAATATAAAAGAAAAGGCTAGGCTTTTCTTTTATATTCACTTTCATTAATTCTGCTGCTCATGGTGACCAGGAGGCGATGACTCACAAAATCACCGCTTCACTCTTTTTGAATAAGTATCTCTGCAAACAGAGGCAGAGGCCGAGACAAACAAGTTTTCAGACATAAATATTTTAGCATTTAATTAGAAAGTGGTGACATACAAACAACACCGAGAGGGCTGAGCAGGTACAAAGTCAAATGCAAATTGGTCTTAGAAAAAAAAACAAGGTAAAGAAAATATTCTCACAAAGACATCCTGAGCAATTGAATTCAGCGAACAAAAGCTAAACGCTGACAAAACATGCAAATGGAAAATAAAGTTACAATGCAATCTGATCCCTGCATTACAAACATTTTCCAGGTCTGTTCAAGGAAACTTTAGGAAGATTTGAAATGGTAACTTGTTCTTTAAAAGTACTAGTAAAAGTTCAAGCAATCATGTTTGACAAGACTTTGGAGAATAAATTGCATTAAACAATTGTACGTTTTAATCAATGTTTCGTGGAATGACACTCATGAAATATTCATGATACCTTCTTAAGCAAATCAAAAGACTTTGATGCGCTTTCTGCCTGTCAATCTGTTTCCATGATCACAAGGCCAATATATTGGAAGCATAAAGCTACTGTGTGCCAGTGTAGTTTTTGTTAAGTGAGCAGGTTAAGTATTGTTAGGTAAAACTATAACTGTCACCCAACCTTTTTAAACATATATCTAAACTTAATTAGAAAAAAAATCATAAATGCTTTGGAATACAAACCTAAGGTTGATAAAAGTTATAGAACTTTAAATTTACTGTAAAACTAACATAGGATTCATAATAGGATTCTGCATCATGAGAGAAGAGAAAAATATGCAGAGCGCGAGTTGTTTGGCCCTCTTAACTCTTCGCCACTTATCTCTAGCTACTTGGGGCCACTCTCCAGAAATGTTCACCCATGCGCAAAAAATCTGGGTGTAAAAAAATCTGGAAATCTGGGACGCCCAGGCTCTCGTTCCCCAAGGCTCAGGTCCCGCTGCTGCTCAGGCACAGCGAAGGCTTCAGACTTGGGGTTCCAAACGGATCTGTCAGCGGGGTTAGAGATGGGCTCTGCCTTATCTCTGCCCTCACCTGACAGATCTAGTGCCTTGCATCAGGGTTTGGAAGCACACGCTGCGGTATCTTCCGCCCTGATCGAGGCACCAACACTACAGCTATCTAGTTCCGAGGAACTAGATGTTGTTAGTGTTGATGCGCGTGATACTGAGGATTCGCCACCTCAGTCTCATGCGTTTGAGGAGCTCGTTGAGGTTGTGACAAGAGCGGTCGAGAAATTAAACATCGATTGGCCGGCAGACAAGCCGGACGTTCGCTCAAAAAGCAAGCTTGACGAACGCTTCCTGCCCTCTCGCTCACAGCCTCAATGCCGGGGTCTTCCGTTTTCTCCCGATCTCCACACCGAGGTGTCGAGATCATAGGAGAAACCTGTGTCTTATAGAGTTTACAGTGCAAACACATCACACTATTACTCTATTTCACAGTATAAAGAGCACGGTTATGGGGAGATGCCAAAGGTGGAAGAGACGCTCGCGAGCTATCTCTCCCCCGAGTCTGCATCTTCCCTTAAGGCCCCGGTATTACCCACCAAGCCAGTTAGAACAACATCAGCTTTGGTGGTTAAGGCTTATTCAGCGGCTGGTAAGGCTGCAGCGTGTCTCCAAACAATGACACTGCTGCAGGCTTACCAAGCGGAAGTGTTAGGAGACCTTGATGAAGGTGGTATTGGCCCGACCGCTGTTTGCGAACTGAGCCGGGCCACAGATTTGTCTCTCAGGGCCGCCAAGGAGACGGCTAAATCTATCGGCCGTTCTATGGCAGCCCTGGTGGCCACTGAGAGACATCTCTGGCTTAATCGAAGCAACATAAAGGAGAAAGAGAAGAATTTTTTAATGGATGCACCGGTCTCTTCCACGACGCAGTAAATTTGGTCGTCGAGAGGTTCCAGGAGTCAGCCAAACAAGCGGCGGCCTTCCAAAAACTCCTCCCCCGCCGAACTCATGTCTCCGGGAGCAGCCCCAAACATTTAACGCCCTCTCCTCACACGTGCCACACAGAAAGTGACCGTGGCTTCCCGTGCTCCCCCACAAAAAGACTGGGGACACGGGAAGCGCGGTCAATCGCAGCCTTCAAGGGGTAAGACGGATCTGAGTACCGCCATTATCTCCAAGAAGGCTGCGAAAAAAAGGTCCTGATGCCCAAGAGCGCAGGCCATTGAGGGTTGCCCCCCCCCCCCCCCCCCCAAGAGCGCAGGCCATTGAGGGTTGCCCCCCCCCCCCCCCCCCCCCCCAAAAGCAGAGCGGTTAACACCTAATTTTTCGGTGCCCTCAGGGGAGGGTTATGCTAACCCTGCCACCTTGTGTGCTTCAGGGCGCAGCGGTCTCCGGCGAGCACAAATCTCAGGTTCCACCCAGAAATGTAGTGGCCCTGGGATGCCCGCCCCCTCTGACGAGGGTTCTAGAGCAGCCAGTTCAGTCGTTCCCTGCCGGTTCGCCATTACAAGGCGACGAGCTGATTGCTCAACAACAACTAAATACAGAAACCAGTCTCGAGAGGCTGGTAGCTGTAATAGAATTTTTGACAGCGTGGAAGCTACTGCCAAATATTTCTCGTTGGATCCTGCAGACCATAGAAAAGGGTTGTCAATTACATTTCAGCTCTCGCCCGCCCAGGTTTATGGGGGTCCTATCCACCCTGGTGGGCCCTGAGCAGGTTCTGGTAATGGAACAAGAAGTGTGAACCCTGTTGGACCATAGAATATGTACCTCCAGCCAGCAGGGACACCTGGTTTTACATTCGGTTTTTCATCGTTCCAAAGAAGGATGGGGGGTTGCATCCCATTTTGGATCTAAGAGTTCTGAAACTTTAGTTCATGCAACTAAAATTCAAAATGTTAACCTTTAGACAAATCGTGCCACAGATCAGATCCGAGGACTGGTTTGTCACGATAGATCAAGAACGCATACTTCCACATTTCCATCCTTTCATATCACAGGAAGTTCCTGAGGTTTGCTTTCGGGGGCAGAGCATACCAATATCAAGTTCTTCCGTTCTGCCTAGCACTATCACCCCGCACTTTCACAAAATGCGTAGATGCAGCTCTGGCGTCTCAGGGTATTCGCATCATGAACTACATCGACATTTGTTTGATTTTAGCTCAGTCGCATCAGTTGGCGGTTCGGCATCGAGATGTCGTTCTCACCCACATGAAAGAGCTGGGGTTACGGCTAAACGCCAAGAAGAGTGTGCTTTCTCCACTACAGTGGAACACTTTTCTAGGTGTGGTTTGGGATTCTATGTTGATGCGGGCATGCCTTTCACCGGCACGCATAGAGTCCATCCTGTCAGCTGTGAAAATAATAAAGCTAGGCCAGTCACTCACTGTCAAACAGTTTCAGAGACTGTTGGGTTTGATGGCAGCAGCGTCCAACATGATACCTTTTGGCCTGCTGTACATGAGACCCTTGCAGTGGTGGCTCAGGATCAAAGGTTTTTCTCTGAGGGGCAACCCCTTTCACATGATCAGGGTTACGCGGCGATGCCTACGTGCCCTAGATATGTGGAAGAAACCTTGGTTCCTGTCCCAGAGCCCCGTGTTGGGGGCTTCTTGTCGTCGCAGAATGTTAATGACAGATGCTTCCCTCACGGGCTGGGGAGCGATCCTGGAAGGACGCTTGGCTCAGGGTCTATGGGGGGACCATCATCTTTCCTGGCATATCAATCGCCTAGAGATGTTGGCTGTATTTCTTGCTCTCAAGAATTTCCTCCCAGACCTCAGGGGCCATCATGTGTTGGTCCACACGGACAATACTTCGGTGGTCGCTTATATAAATCATCAGGGGAAATGTGGTCGCGCCCGCTATGCAAGCTGGCACACTAAATCCTCCTGTGGTCTCAGGGGAAGTTGCTCTTGCTCAGAGCAACTTATATCCCTTGGGCCCAGAACATAGGAGCAGACATCCTGTCGAGGCCCGGGGAATGGAGGCTCCACCCCGAGGTGGTGGAGGAGATATGGAGGGAGTTCGGCCAGGCTCAAGTTGATCTGCCCCGCTCATAGGGTCATAGGTTGTGGAGACCATTCTACAATCCAGAGCTCCCTCCACAAGGAAACTTTATGCCCTGAAGTGGAAGGTTTTCACTTCATGGTGTAGTGACCGTCAGCTGGACCCAGTTAACTGCCCGGTTGGTACAGTGCTGGAGTTTCTGCAGGATCGGTTCACTGCAGGTCTATCCCCGTCCACTTTAAAGGTTTATGTGGCGGCATAGGTGCTTACCACATTCCTTTGGGTGGAATGTCGTTGGGTAAAGACCCCTTGGTGTCTCGTTTCCTCCGTGGTACTTTGAGGCTGAGGCCTGCTGCGCGCACGAGGGTTCTGACTTGGGACCTGGCGATTGTCCTCCAAGGCCTTACCCAGGCTCCCATTGAGCCTTTGGATGAGGTACCAGCTAGGTTTCTCACTTTGAAAACTCTGTTCCTCCTCACTCTTTCTTCTCTAAAAAGAATAGGAGATCTTCAGGCTTTGTCGGTGGCACCCTCGTGCTTGGAATTTGCACCTGGTATGGTTAAAGCGTTCCTTCATCCTAGAACAGGTTACGTTCCCATGGTCCCCACTAATGTGGCCCGATCTATAGTGCTGCAGCCCTTTTGTCCTCCCCGTTTTCAGGATTCGGACAGGAGAACAACAATTTGCTATGCCCAGTTAGGGCACTGGATGCTTACGTCCACAGAGCTGCCCTGTGGCGTAAAACCGAACAGTTGTTTGTCTGTTTTGGACCCCCTAACAAAGGGTCTCCAGCGTCTAAGCAAAGAATGAGCAAGTGGGTGGTCGAGGCTATCTCACTTGCTTATGAGTCAACCGGACAGCCTTCTCCTATGGCTGTTCGGTCCCACTCAACTAGGAATATGGCGGCCTCTAAGGCCTTATTGTCAAGAGTTCCTCTACAGGACATCTATGATGCGGCAGGGTGGTCCTCACCACACACGTTTGTCAGGTTTTTATTCTCTGGACTTGGACTCTACACCAGGGTTCCGGGTGCTCTCGTCCTAGTGCTGCTCACTTGATTTCACACTGGACAGACACTTCTCGCTATGGTGGCGTTGGTATAGACGTTCCCTTAGCGTCAGTTACGACTGTAACCTTGGTTCCCTGAAGAGGGAACGAGACGTTGCATCACCTGCCATATCTCCTATGTGCCTGTAAGGGACTTGTTCAGACTTTACGAAGCTAACGCTGCTTTGTTTGGGCAGGCTTTTTATAGTTTCCTGGTTCATGACGTCACCCGCCTCTGACGTTCCATCACACCATTGGACTGATTTTACATGTGCTTCAAGACATTATCACGCAAAGTGTACCCTCAGTGTCAATCGACGCAGCGTCTTGTTCCCTCTTCAGGGAACCGAGGTTACAGGCGTTTCTGCTACTTAAGATTCAAGTCAAGTCAAATTTTATTTCTATAGCACATTTAAAAACAACAGAGTTGCGCCAAAGTGCTGTACAGAACTACAGTGTGCAATTAAAAAGCATCGAAATAGACAAAGCAAAAGACAATTATAGACATATTACACCCGATACAATCCATTTAATAGGTCATATAAAATCAATCAAAGCAACTTAATTAAAAGCCAGAGAGAATAAAAAAGTTTTAAGAGCCGATTTAAAACTGGATAATGTCGGAGCAGACCTCACAGCGAAGGGCAGACTGTTCCAAAGTTTATTTCCCTCTTTAGATTAATAGCTAAAATGAAACCTATGCTCTCATTTAGAGATTTGGAGACGATTCTTCAAACGGCTTTGAAGAAGCACTTTTATAGCTTGGCGTTTGACTCTGATCCAGGAGAGAACTTAATATTAATTTTATGTTGTTGTGTTTTGTATTCTCTGTGTTTGGTTTTATCGATGGCTTTGTACAGCACTTTGGGCTGCACTTGAGGCAGTAGAAATGTGCTTTATAAAAAAATAAACCAAACTAAACTAAAGTAAACACGTGGCCACGATTTAGTAAAACGAGGGGACGTATTTTTATATCATCCGCATTAAATGGTTTTATTGGACACCTTCCAGCCAATCAGTATAAATACTTAATTCAAAGTTAAAGCATTGTATTAAAATGCATTAAAATGAAGTCATTATTTGAAGTCAATTGTTGGCTTGTCGTTTGACAATACGGTTTTGCTGATAACAACAGGAGGTATGTGTTAAACAATTGCTAAACCTGGCAGAATATTGGCTAACCGTGAAACTAGAAGCCTTAGCAGATTGAGAATATGAAAACATTTCCAAGCTGTTGAAACAGAATACAATCAAGATTGAAAGACCTAGTTTAGCGTCTCCTTTCAAGGCCTTTGTTGCATCAGCTTTGACTATAACCTTGACTACATGCCGCCTTGAATTTCAATGAGTAAGAAAAACATAGTTTGTGTTATGTTGGGAATGTTGAGTTATTTCGATATTCCATCTGTATTCCCTCATGAGAGGGTCATGTGAGAATACTTACATACCTTTTGTACGTGAACTAATATATCACCCTTTCTGTCGCACACCCACCTCTCTTCGTTAGGAAGAGCACTCGGAAGCTCCGGTAGCCTATTTTTCCCCCTGAGCGGAGACAGTGTGAGGCAGTTTGTCCTCAACAGCAACCTGGAAAGACTCTCTGTGGGAGAGAAAAGAAAGTGCACATTTCAGGTAATGGCTGTGAAAAGAGAGAGAAAAAAGAAACATAATGGAGGAGGGGGAAATAGGGAAAAGGAAGAGGAGTGCTAATCTAGGCAGAGGGAAAGCAATTTCATAGGCAGAGTGTTCGGAAAGATGTTTTTCACAGCACAGAATCCATTTTAGAAACATCTGCAACATGAGAGTTGACATTTCTGCTGATTGGCATTTAACAAGTGCTTAAAGCGCTCTTGGTTTAATTTTCACTCTTGTTCCATTTCCTGCTGCACAGAAACCCAGAGAAAGAGAGAGAGAGAGAGAACTATCTCAGAGGTCAATTTCACACCTTAAAGTGATAGTTTACTTAAACATGAATTCTTTATGTCATTGCAAACCGTCCTTTGTGGGAAACAAAATGAGAATCTTTGAAGAATGTCCTAGTCGTTTTTTCCATGAAATTACAATGAATGGGTACTGGAGCTTTCAAGCACCAAAAAGGACACAAAAGCATTAAACTGGGCCGTAGGACTGATGTGAGAAACAGACTGAAATTCTGCTCATGTTCATGTTCAAGTACATGAGAGAAACAATGTCCAATCTGTGCACGAATCATTAACTGAAAAGATCAGACTCAAAAGAACAATTCGCTCATGAATCATACACGGCTTCTTCTCTCATAAATTCTCATGATCCTTTGATGGATGTCAAGAATTGTAATTTTTGGATGAACTCCTATTCCTAATTTTATGAAGGTGGTGAATCACAAATGGGGCCAAACGGAACCATTTTGAACAATTTATCATATGAGCTCCAACTTAAAAGAGAATTCCATATTCTTCCATTTTTTAAGACAATTTTCATTGTTAATTCATTAGATAACTATGATAAACTAAGATATATGCTAAAACATTTCACTGTTAATTTGAAGGAATATCAATGCTATTTTCAACCTAATTGGCATATACTGCATCTGTGGCGCACTCTCAATTACTCCAGACAATTTCGACTCATCTTTCATTGACTACGTTTACATGCAGCCAATAACCCGTTCAAAACAGGGATATTAGCAATAACCCGGTCGCGCACGGCCATGTAAACACCGGAAAAAACCCGAATATGCTCATATCCCGGATTTTAAAAACCGGGATATTATACCTGGGGTACCCCTTTTCTAACCCGAATTTTTGGTCATGTAAACGCACATCGGCATATCCCCATAGTGATTTGTGTTCTGCGTAGGGTTGCCAACCGTTCCGTATAATACGGAATCGTTCCGTATTTGACACATAAAAGGCTTGTTCCGTATTGAACTGATACGGAACGCACTTTGTTCCGTATTTTTGAGAATCAATTCAGTGCAAATCCATGACAGACGCATAGCTTCTAATATATATGCCAGACAGACTATGATGAATGAACGAAGACCCGCTGCTATAATGGCAAATTCGGGGACTTGGCGCCCCCTTGACGGGCTGACGTGTAATGACGTAGAGTTGGCTCATTGGTCGCACGTCAGAGGCGCCCGCGCCATTGGATGTGCAGTTGCCGCAGCGCAGCCTGAGCGAGCCAGACGCTCAATGTGCAAGCTGTGCAGCTGCAAATGCGTTTTACAGGTTTCAGTAAATCGAGTAAAATGTGATTCCGAAGACATTTGTAGGCTATGATAAGAAAAACTCCTAAAAAATTTTTTTTAAATTTTTTGCACCGGAAAGAACATGATAGAAGTCTAATTCTATTGAATAAGTTCGCACAAGGCTACAGAAAACTGTTGTGTTTATTTTTCTTCAAATGCAGTCTAAGCCGATGAGTTTCGAATGTTATATGTTGTATTTGTTTAAGTTCAAAAATAAAACGTATTATAATCTAAACAAATACATGGTTCATTTTTGGCAAAATGATCATGATAGCCTTTATATATCTGTGTGGTTAAGTCTTGTATATTGATTAAGCCTACTTTGCTATTCTATAAATATATAGGCCTAATAAGTTGCATTATAATATGATATAAAATGTATGAATTTCAGGGAGCATGTCACTACCACTTATTCCCCACCCGTCCGTTCCTTATTTCCATTTCAGAAAGTTGGCAACCCTAGTTCTGCGCATATTCTATTCGCAAGGAATCTTGGTCTTTTGAGTAGAGAAACTTCTCGGCGCATACAAAAACCCGCGTGCTGTATACCGGAAGTAAACATGGCGAGACGCAGCACAGAATACTTTTGGAGCGAGGTCAGTAACGTTACAAGCATCAAAGCGCAAACAAAGGCGATCGCTATCTGCCCCGAACCAAAGCCCGTCTATTCATTATCCGCATGCTGCTGCTGCTGTTGTTGTCTTTGGATACAGGAAAAAGAATCGGAAATGACGCATATTGCGTCTTAAGGTTGTCCGTACGTCTAGACCTAACCGCGTGTCGCCGTTTACATCGGGATATTGCAATTCCATTTGGAGAAACTCTCTGCTCACGCATGTAAACGGGTTATTCCTAATGTTTCAGAAACCCGAATAGTGACCTTAAAGGTTCTCTAAGCGATGTCGGGTAACGTCACTTCTTGTTGACGTTTAAAGTATTGTCAAACAAAACGGAGGCTAGCTAGACCCTCCCTTCTCCTCATCCGCGCACTAACCCCCCAAACCCCGCCCCCAAGTCCTTCTTGTCGGTGATTGGCTGGAACTGTTTGTCATGTTTTGTGGAGCGGGTTAGCCCAGTTTGTTTTAGTTGCTGTTTGTGGAGCCTGGGCTGTCTACAGAGATCGCGTTTCTTTACAGTGTGTTCAGGGGACAGGCAGCCATCGGTTAGTGATGAGATGTTTGCTGGATGTGACAAAAAATGTTTTGGCCTAAAAAACGCGTGACATCGCTTAGAGCACCTTTAACCCGACCATAACCCGAATATTGGCTGCATGTAAACGTAGTCAGTGTGTGTAAATGAACAGGAAATGTTTTTTATAGTAAATACACTTATTTAATTATAACCATACCATTTAAACAATAAGCTTGAATTTGCTTGAGCATTTTTTCGACCATTTAGCTTATTAGTAAACATATTGTGGTTGCTTGTACAGATAAAAAGGAGGAATCCAGTATATTGTAACTGCATTTGCATGAGCATACCCCTTTTTGAAAATCTTACCCCCAGAAATGATGTCAGTAATTCCTCCACTTAATAAAAGCAGTGGCACATCAAAAAGGACAATGTAAACTTTATAGATCAAGTTAAAAGCTTCACATTTCTAATTTGAATCCCTCCAGTCTGCTTGTCTGCTAGAAGCTTCCATTAGTATATTTACCGTAAAAGCATTTTCTATTTGTTAATGCACACTGAGGGACAAAACAAAATGATTGTCTGTGGGATTTGGATGCATACCACTGTTAAGTTGAAAAAAACCTACAATATTCCTTTCATTTTCCCAATTAAATGGGTTTTATAAACGTATTTTAGTCATTGTATGCCATCAGCTAAATCCGTCTGTGCCATCTAACAGTTAATCCCTCTTTCCAGTTCTAATGTCTGTCTGATGCTTTCAGAGAGTGACTGACATTTCTAAATTCATGTGTGTGCCAGTGTCAGTTAAGTCGGACATGTTCCACTTTGATGGCTGATAGTGTTTGACAGACACAGAGGGTCAACCCAAGGGCAAAATCAATAACACAACTTTTCAATTCCTCCCAGACAAAGTCTTAATATAACAACAGAGCTTTTGAGGAAAAGATGATATCCCCTGGATATTCTCATTGAGCAATCCATTCAAAACTATTCAGTTAAAAATAAATACAGCAGCGATTACAGATCAGTAATTACACCTAACAGACTTTCTACTTATTATATTTAATTAACCAGTACACAGATTGGGTCATTTTAAGTAGAATATTTGAAGCTTTTAGATATGAAACTGTTCTTTGAAATCTTAAATGAAACCTGCTAATTTAAAGGGAGGTGCGACAAGATGATTATTTCAATTATTTCAATTCAGGATCCCCAGTGGATATCATCAAATTCCTTGATCCAAATCTCAGAAATACCAAACTGAGTATGTTTCAAAAAGCAGATGGTGATGCAGATTGAATGAGTCAACGGATAACCTCTCCATCCCTCCTTTAGGTTCCATGGCAAAAGGATGCCTGTGAGCTGAGGGTTAATCTGGAGATAAATAATAATAAAAAAGGAGCTCTAAGGATATTTTATTGCCTTTATTCTCATAATCAGTAAGTGACTACTTCGTATGCTTAGCCAGAGGCTATTCCATATGTTAAATAGAGGCAGCTTAACTAGTATAGGAGTATTTTAGCTTTAACCTGCATCAAATGTCCTTCTATCAAAAATATTTATTTATTTCATTTTTTTTTTTATTTGCCCTGTTCTCATGGCACTTAATATTACCCAGTACAGAAGGCTATGTGACATATTGTGAAGAACTATCACCTGCTCACCACACCTGGTAGTTTAAGTTGTGTGTTGCAAAAATAAATGCATTGGGCCAAGATGGACACATTGTTTTCTGTCATGAAAACTGGCACGTTTGTGGCACGGTAACGGATATGACATGTTGATATGTTTGGTCTTGGCAGAATAGACATGATAAAATGTAGAATAATATGTAGTATAATATAGTATAATAAATTATTTTTTATTATTAAAAAAGGCTTTATTTTGTTAAATTAATTATAAGTAAAATAAAACTAGTATGCTAATTTAGTCTGATAGAATTTTCTTCACCACACAATGTGATACAGACGACTGTATACCAGACAGACGTAAAGGCATTATAAAAGAGTTCATATCCGTTATCAAATGTTCCACTAAAGTATGAGTCATGTTGATAACATACACGGTAAAATGGTTGGAGTGTAACCAATAACTGCTGTCTATTATAGTCATTAGAGGTGCTACAAATTGAGGTTATTTCCGTGGCACATGATTTTGCAGTTGGGTTAAAGTCAAGGAAATTTTAAATTCATATTTGATTGTAATCTGAAAATCTGATGTAGTGCCTATAATTTAACCAACCTTGCACAGTTGAACTAATATGATGTTATATTTTTAACATTTTTATGAAGCTGAAGTAAAACAATGTTTCATAAATTAGTCGATGACTTTTAAGGAAAAAAAAATTGGGACTGTGAATCATTGACTTAGTAAGAGATAGACATAAGAGAGAGTTCTGCTCGTTATCTGAACTTTCCGTTTGCAGTGACATTTACTGAAATGTCTAAAACGCATTTAAAATAGTCTCCATTTCACTCCCAGTAAGAACAGATAAGAGAGAGACAGCAAGGTGACTTTCAGCTTTAGGAGTGACAGATAACCCATTAAAACCTGTTGAAAGAGAGAGTTAGAGGAAGTGAGGGAAGCACAGAAAGAGATAATGCTAATAGGCTGGTGTCATGCAAAGAAATTTCCGGCTTCAGATCACATGGACTTAAAGCTTGAGAATGGTAAAATGTCTTAGATATACTGCTGCCTATGGTCCTGCCCATCAGACAAAATGTTAGAAAGGGTTTCCAAGCACTGTAGTATTTTTCTTCTGTTGGCTTTCATCATCGTCAGTTTGGCTGAATTGAGTTAATCAGACAGACAGGCTCCCCCCTCCGGTGCCAGACGAGGTCAGGGCACAAACTACAGTTCACAGCTGTGAATCAACTCATCACACTGGAGAGATAACTGAAGGAAAAATTAACTATTTTCACTTAAACTGTGTCAAATCCCAATGCATATACCACACAAAAAGTCAATCCACTACCCCGCTGAAAAGACCAGCACAAAATGTAATGCTGTTCCAGACTGGTTAGTGCTTTCAGCAATCATATGATTTGGATTTTTTCCGATTAAGACGAACTGCAAGTGCTCTGTAAGTGCAGTTCATTTGAATAAGTGTGAACGCTGCCATCCGAATCCTGGTGTGCACCAAACAAGCGAACAGTGGCGCACCTTTTCAGGGGGTCTTGGTCCACTTGCAAACAAACTCTGGTCCACAAACAAACAAATTCGACTGAAAAGTGAACGCAACCCGGACCAAAGACATTTAAATGAACCAATAAACAGGACGTGACCCTATAGGACAGAATGCACAAACATACCTGGTTTTCTTCATCATAGGGCCAATGTTGCCCATTACAGTTTGGTACAGGCGTCAACACCGCTGTCTCCTTGCAGCAGATCTTCATTTGTGTGTGTAATGGAGGAATTACTGCCGCTGTTTTGACTCCATTTTTTTAAGCTCTTTGTGAGTTCTCAGCTGGTAAAAATACCATCATATGGATGCACATAAAATGAGCGCATTTAGCACGCAGTATTGTTTTCGATGTTTGGGGAGTTGGGGAGTTCGGTCGCAAAACATATGGCATAAAAGTTTTTTTTTGTTCAGTGTTAAAAATAATAAACACTAAGCAAACGAGAACTATGCTTTTTTTTTTTTGGTCCGGAACAAAAGAACAAAGAGTACTGAACTACAAGTGTGAACATACTTAAACTGTAGTCCACTTTAAATCTGAGAGATGCGTGTGACACTAAACTGATACACTCTGCTTTGATACTTATTGTGATGAAATAGTTTCTCTGTGCAAAGTATCTAGTGCACATAAAAGCAGAGCCACAGGTAAGTGCATAAAGACTTGTCTTCAGGGGCAGAAGATCATTTAAACGGAACCAGCAAAACCCCAAGGCACTGCCAGGGCTATTAGATAAGGGTGTTTTCTAAATAATAATAATAATAATAATAATAATAATAATAATAATAATAATAATAGACAGCACAAACATAAAATACAAGAATCTTCCATTGCTCAAAAAAAAAAAAAAAAAATGACAGTACTACCCAGTGGTGGACGAAGTACACATACCATGTACTTAAGTAAAAGTAAAGATACTCAAGGTAAAATATTACTCAAGTGAATGTTTAAAGGCAGCACTTCTACTTTTACTTGAGTAAAAGTACAAAAGTATTTGCCTTCAAATGTACTTAAGTATCCAAGTACTTTGATTTTTTTATGGCTATAATGTCCTATTATAATTTGTCACAAGACTCTTGCTTAACTCTGTCTAAGTGAAGAGTAATGTCACTCTTGGCACACCAATCTAATGAAATGACATTAATGAGTCTGTATACATTATATATATATTATATATATATATATATATATATATATATATATATATATATATATATATATATATATATATATATATATATATATATATATATTAGGGCCGGGACTTTAACGCGTTAATTAAGATTAATTAACTACAGACTTTAACGCGTTAATTAATTACACAAAAAAAAAAAAAATTCGCACTTATTTTTGCACCGCCGAACGTTTCTCACTGGATGAGTTTCGGCGGACCGATTATACTGGCGCACCAACTAGCGTTCATGACGAAGAAGCTGACGAGATCGCTTTGGTTGGCCGGTGGATGGGAAATTTTGTTACAAAAACGAACGGATGGAAGCGTCGATAAGAGCATGGTTGTGTGCAAGCTATGCAACAAGGAATTCGCTATTGCTATTAGTGTAGTGTAGCAATATGCTATTGCTACACTTAATGGCAAAAAACACTGGTCTGCTGGACTTGGTTGAACAAAAATAAACAATATTTTGTTGCTTAAGCTTATGTATTCAGTCATTATTAAATGGTATACTAAAAATCCATGTGAAAAAAATTACTTCTCACTGTTCTCAGGTCAAATATTTATGCAATTAAAATGTGATTAATTTCGATTAATTACAAAGCCTCTAATTAATTAGATTAATTTTTTTAATCGAGTCCCGGCCCTAATATATATTATATATATATATATATATATATATATATATATATATATATATATATATATATATATATATATATATGTTTGAATTGAATTATTTTTTTGTGCGTTTAATTTTGGAGGGAAGGGGACTTTTCCCATAAGGTATAATACATTTACTGTATATATTTTTCTCCAGCGGTCATAATTATTAACATCTTAAATGTTATGATGATACATTCACATAAACCTGCACACATATATATATATATATATACATATATACACACACACACACAGGCCTACACACATTCACACACGCGTGCGTGCACATACACACACACATATACATATATATATATATATATATATATATATATATATATATATATATATATATATATATATATATATATATTCTATATTCTATGTTATGGAAGCAGCCAATTTCCCTCCAAAATTAAACACAAAAACGTATTAATGCAGTGTTTCGCTAAGCTACTCTCCAGAAAAAAAAGCTATTATATGCAAGTCATTTTAGTGGCAACGTAAGCAATATACATTATGCGTCAATACTTACCGATAATTGCTGCTGCTCTCTGTCCCGCTTAAAATCCTTGTTAACGCGATTTGTTTGGAACTATTAAGAGCTACACGAATAACGTGACCGCGCGGCGGCAAGATCACTGTCACAACAACCTTCTATGTTCGCAACTCTTATATTTAACGCCTCTGGTTCGCGCTTAGTAGATACTGCCAAGGCAAGTTCAAAACAAAGCGCACGCGCTGTACTGTGATTGGTAGCTTGTTTGACCAGTTACGCATTTATCCACTCATAAATAAAAACGACTGATTTTGAAAATGTAGTAGAGTAAAAAGTAAGATATTTGACTTTGAAATGTAGTGGAGTTAAAGTAAAAGTCTCCCAAAATTTAAATACTTGAGTGAAGTACATATACGCAAAAAAGCTACTTAAGTACAGTAACGAATTACATTTACTTCGTTACTGTCCACCACTGGTACTACCCCAATCTCATGGTATTGGTTGAGCCAATGTTTTAGGCTGGATAGGATCCTCAGAAAAGCAATGCTGATCAGGCCCTGTCCCAAATTACAATTTTGCAGTCTCTATATGCCCCAAATGCACCCATTTGTTGATGCCTCACTGGTGATGATTATTACCCAACAGTCCATGGAGTAACTGAAAATTCCATTTTGGACAGTGCCACAAATCAACTTACTTTATAAATGGCTTACTTAGTTGTCTGTATATTAATTCTGTATCAAAGTGTCTGAGTTATTAATCGTCTGAGAGAAGTGCCATGGATGTCATTAAAGGTGTCATTTTGTAATTGTCATCTTGGAGGCACTGAAACAGGAAACATGACAGTTCTGTAAAAGCTCTAGACAAAAGTGCCAGACCTCCAACTCCAAAGAAAAAGTGGCCTCACCAGATGATTATTTCATTCCATTCTCCCCCTCTTGCTCCAAGAAATAGAGCCTTTTGTGTTTTTTCTTCCCTCCATTTCTACAAGAGACCTGAGGCCAGATTCACAAACATTTCTTCTCAGAATGTACTTCCAAAGAATCTTCTTATCTTTTCTTCAGAAAAATCGTAAGAATTCTTTTTTAAAGAAAATAAATAAGCAAGCAGATAAACTCTTATGGTTTGGAGGATAGCTTAACTCTGAAATCCCAAGAAAAAAAATTCTGAATATTATGGTTTGTTTCAAATAGTAAGCAGCAGGGCTGGACTGGGACAGAAAATCGGCCCTGGCATTTTGGTCCAGACTGGCCCACTACATATGATAATAAACACCACCCATCTTTGCACGCCCTTGAATATGTTTTTGTGCAACTCCTATTCATTAAATCCACTAATGCCATGTAATGAGTGAGTATAAACGAGTGAGAGTTAACAGATGAAATAAGTACAAAATTGTACTTTATGAATACAATTGAACTATACTCCACTGTGATGCATCCAAAAACAAGCTATAATCTGCATTGGCATATAAATACAAGTGTTTCTCACAGGAATTTTGGTAAAACTGTGGTGGGCGGACCTCTGTCCTTCTAGGGGGTTTCGGGGGCATGCTCCCCCTAAGAAAATTTTGTGCATTTTAATGTTAAATTCATCAATCTGGTGCAGTTTGAGGGTTCAAAATTAAAAGCTCCAACCCATATTCAGTGTGCAAATATAACAAAGAAAAAATTAAACCTATTTTAGTAACAGTGTCTGTCTATATTACACTACTACATAATAATAGTTATAACATTAATCTCATGACAGTAGCCTAATAGCCATATATTGTAAAACAAATGCACTGAAAAATAAAGAAAACTTTCATAATTAGTTTTGTACTAATTTCTAAACTTGAAAGAGATAAGCACACATGATCTTTTATTTTGACGGAAACTGCATCAAGCTTTTATTTTGGCGGAAAACATGGATAAAAACGCGTCTCATTAAACTTCTAGTAAATTTCTGTAATCGTCAACTATGCAGATGTGGAAATAATGCGTAACTGGGTTATGGGTTCCTACACTCATAGCCAAAGTGTTTTGAAAGTAGTTCTGCTTACCGCGGACTCTACACTTTCTCATCTCTCTCCTGATCCTCCTTACTATTCTCCTCATCAGCCACTGGATGTTTTCTGCAGCTGGTCCTGTTGCTGCAGAAAACACATCTTGACACATTTTACAGCGTCTGCTATTTCTATTACACGCTATTTCTCTGCACATTCCTTGCGTTTCTTCTCCATCTCTCAGACTATTTTGACAGATACACACTTGACACTGCACGCTCACTCAAAGCCCAAAGGGGGAGGTGTTTAAAGATGTGATTGGGCCAGCCCTGTGTCAATCAAGAAAACAACCAATGGGCCGCTGATCTACGCGTTTCATGGGCCGGTCTGTCAGTGGAAAAAAAAAACTGATGCTTACTTTTTTTGACCAATGCATTACACCGGGCACCGGCACTAAGTTACCCAGCGCCGTCAATTAAACAAAACAAAACGAATGGGCCGCCGATATACGAGTTTTATGGGCCGCTAAAAAAAAAAAAAATAGTATGAGATGTATCGGCCCAAAAAGCACGTCGGCCCACCGGGCATTTGCCCGGTATGCCAGATTACCAGTCCAGCCCTGGTAAGCAGTGGAACATTATATACTGGCCACATTTAAAGGTGCAGTGTGTGATTTTTAGCGACATCTAGCGGTTCGGTTGCGAGTTTGCACTAAGGGCTCAGCCCACTGCTCATCCCTCCCTTTCGAAGAAGCTAGGGTGGCTAAAACGGGACAAACATATCGTTGTCTGGAGACAGCAGAGAATAGCCAGAGTAAGCCAAGAGTGTGTAACATTGACACTGTTTCTGTACCACAGTCCATTATAAACAACATCATGGATAAAGTTTACAAACCCATAGTCAGGTGAGGATCAAGGGTCTTAATATACAATAATAGTAATCAGCTGATTGTCTCACAAACGTAACCAGCACATTTCTCCCCACATAGCAAACCCATAATACAGCGAAGAAGAAGAACCACATGAAACTATGCAACGGTGTAGTGAAATATGAGCTGTTACTGTGGCTGAGCTGGTTAAGGCGTAAAGCCTTGTTTAAACTCGACGCGTACACATGAGCCCAAAGGTGTGCGCGGCAAAAATGACATGATTGTAACAGCGCGCGCGCCTCCACATCCCCTAGACACCGTTTACTACACACAATAGGCTTTTTTTTCTCTGATTTTGAAAACTCTTCGCGATCGACTTAAAATGCTTCCAAGATCAACTTGTCGATCGTGATCGACGGGTTGGTGATTCCTGTAACATACTGTTTTACGGTCAAAGACAAGAACACTAATCAGCTGTCTCACGAACGGAACCAGCATAGTTATCCCCACATAGCAAAGCCATAACACAGCGAGGGAGAAGAACTAAGTTACATGAAACAGTCCAACTACATATTTTAGACCACTGACAAGGGAAAAGTCACTACTCACGGTGTTTATGGCTAGCTTCTAGGTTTCTGCGGCTTCTCTTTCAAGGTAGTGACGAAACGCGCTCTGTAGCGCTGTTTGTTCGCTGTCGGCTACGCTAGAAACACGACGTCACAATATGTCGACCTTCATAGAAGGGGGTGCCCGCGGTCATGTAGATATAAATGTGTCATTCTAAGGGAATAAAAACATTATGGTTTATTAAGGAAGTTCGTTATACACCACCGAAAACATAGTTATGGATGTCATATTGCATTTCTGTTAATAGATACTCAATTTTTACACATTGCACCTTTAATAAAGACTAACATAATTTAGTTTTATAATCCAGCAAAATGTCGTTAAACTCTTCTTACACATTTTTCTACTGAACAAATATTCAGTGCACATAAAATAGTTATGTCACAGATGCAACAGGAGTCAGACAGGTGGTAAGCTAAATAGTGATTATTTACAGGTGGCAGATCCAGAAAGAGATATGGTGAGTATGCAAGCAGACGATATTCAGGATGGAACTTAGCTGAAGGATAACGTCTCGGTTACTGATGTAACCCTCGTTCCCCGAAGGAGGGAACGGGAGACGTGACGTCGACGTGACGTCGACGTGACGTCGACGTGACGTCGACGTGACGACGTTAGGGGATCACTTCAGGGAGCCCTATCAACTTCGATTATCTAAGAACAAGCCAATGAACGTTGGCGTGCGTGAACGAGCCAACGCCACGCCAACGAGCACCCACCGTTTTTCACTGAGGAGCCGAGTTTAATGACGGCCGTACAGCGATGGTCAGCAACTGTGGCGTCCGTACGGACCAGTACATGCTTGCCTTGTAGCGACGTTTTGAAGCGGCCCAGCGCAAGATGTACTGCTAACAACTCGAGGCAGTTGATGTGCCAATGCAGTTGAGGCCCCGTCCACAGACCTGAAGCTGCATGCCCGTTGTACGTGGCCCCCCAACCGGTGATAGAGGCATCCGTGGAGACCACAGAGTGCCTGGACACTTGTTCTAGGGGAACACCTGCCCGCAGGAACGAAGGGTCCGACCACAAGCTGAGAGTTTGGCGACAGTGCGGGGTCACTGGAACCCGGCACGAGCCGCTCTGCCACGCCCATCTCGGGACTCGATCGTGAAGCCAGTGTTGGAGCGGTCTCATATGAAGCAATCCGAGCGGCGTTACCGCGGCTGCAGATGCCATGTCCCCCAGGAGCCTCTGAAATAGTTTCAGTGGTGCCGCTGTTCTGCGTCTGAGCGTACTCACGCAGTTCAACACTGACTGGACGCGGGCCTCGGTGAGACGCACTGTCATGTTGATCGAGTCCAACTCCATACCGAGAAAAGAGATCCTCTGCCCGGGGGTGAGTTTGCTCTTCTCCCAGTTGACCCGAAGCCCTAGGTGGCTGAGGTGACTGAGCACCAAATCCCTGTGTTCACACAACTGCTCTCTCGACTGGGCGAGAATAAGCCAGTCGTCGAGATAGTTGAGAATGCGAACACCACGCTCGCACATGGGAGCAATGGCCGCCTCCGCAACTTTCGTGAAGACGCGGGGCGACAGGGCCAGCCCGAAGGGTAAGACTTTGTACTGATATGCCCGTCCCTCGAACGCAAAGCGAAGAAACGGTCTGTGTCGAGGGAGAATCGAGACATGAAAGTACGCGTCTTTCAGGTCGATGGCTGCAAACCAATCTTGGGGACAGATGCATTTGAAAATGCGTTTCTGCGTAAGCATCTTGAATGGCAGCCTGTGAAGGGACCGATTCAGGACGCGCAGGTCCAAGATTGGCCGTAACCCACCTCCTTTCTTGGGTACAATGAAGTACGGGCTGTAGAAGCCGGTCTTCATATCGGCTGGAGGGACCGGCTCGATTGCATCCTTCGCCAGTAGGACTGCAATCTCCGCTCTGAGAACATGGGCACTGTCCGCCAGAACACGGGTGAACAGGATGCCCCTGAAAACAGGGGGGCGCCGGGCGAACTGAATCGCATAGCCGAGTCTGACAGTACGGATGAGCCAGCGAGACGGACTGGGAAGCGATAGCCAAGCTCCCAGAGACCGAGCAAGGGGGACCAACGGCACCACAGACGTACCCGGAGTGGGGCAGCGTGACGGAATGCAGGGACCCGACTCGGGCGGCATAGCGGCCCGGAGTGGGGTCTGAACGTGTGGTGCAAGACGTACCTGCTTCCGCCGGAGGGCAGAGTGAGTGTGCGGAGGCGACAGTGCGCCCAGGACACAGCCACTGCTGCCCGCTGGCGATGGAAGAGGGGCTCGGGAGTGACAAGGCATAGCGTCATCGACTGCCAAGCGCGCCCTCTTGGGGCCCAGAGGTTTCAGAAATTGCTCTTTCTTTGAAAAGGTGGGTACGAACAAAGGGCGGAACAAAAAGAAAAGGAAACAAAGGATTCTCCACCCGGCCCTCCACCGGGGGAAGGAGTGGCACGTCCGCCATCTCCTGAAGAGCAACTTGATCCACCTCCGGGCCGCCCGTCTCAGGGATGTTTGCACCGGCGCTTGCCTCCTGGCTTGGCAGCGGCCTGGACGGGCGGGGTCGACTTCCTGCGGCTTGCTGCCCGCTGAGGCCTGGATGATGGCTGCTGCTGGGGCTTAGCGGGAGCGGAGGACGCCGCAGGAGGCCGACCTCGGCGACGAGTAGACGGAGGAGCTGCGGCTTGCGGGCGGGAGGGAGCAGCAGCGGTCCGCCGGGGCAGGATGTGTCGGATGGCCTCCGTCTGCTTTTGTGCGGCCGAGAACTGCTGGGCAAAGCTCTCGACCGCGTCGCCGAACAACCCAACCTGGGAGAGAGGGGCATCCAGGAACCGGTACTTATCGATGTCCCTCATGTCCGCCAGGTTGAGCCAAAGGTGGCGCTCCTGGACCACCAAGGTGGACATCGCCTGACCGACTGAACGTGCGGTTTCCTTCGTCACCCGGAGGGCGAGGTCGGTAGCCACACGGAGCTCCCGGAGGAGCTCTGGGTCAGAACCACCCTCGTTCATGTCCATGAGCGCCTGGGCCTGGTGGACCTGCAAGAGCGCCATGGCATGAAGAGCGGAAACAGCCTGTCCACAGGCCTTGTAAGCCCTCGCCGTTAGACCGGACGAGAACTTACAGGCCTTGGACGGGAGGCGTGGGTCACCCCGCCAGGAGGAGGCGGACGCCGGACACAACTGCATCGCGACAGCCCGCTCCACTGGGGGGATCCCCACATACCCCTTAGCTGCCCCGCCGTCGAGGGTGGCGAGGGGAGAGGAGCCACTAGGACGGCTTCGGGCACTATACGGTGCCTTCCACGTCCTAGAAAGCTCCTCATGCACCTCCGGAAAAAAAGGTACCGGGGCGGCGCACTGAGAACCAGCACGGCCCGCCCCGAGAAACCAATCGTCCAGCCGAGAAGGTTCGGGACGTGGTGGAGGATTCCACGCATGCCCAACCTTCTCGGCGGCCCGGGAAAGCATAGCGGCCCATTCTGGATCCGGCTCGGACAACGCTACACACCCCGAAGGGGGCAACGCAGCCGAGTCGTCATCTCCAGATGACCGCTCCCCCTCCGATGCTGCGATCGACATCTGATCGTCAGCTGGTGCCCCAAAGGAAACGACTGGTCGTTCCGGAGAAGGACCGAGCCGTTCGCAAAGGGGCGCCGATGGCAACAGCACATGAGAGGCGTGAGGGGCCCGCGGAGATTGACTCGGCGGGGAAGCCCTCACGGTAATCCTCAGATCACCCTGGTCATGCGCCGAAGTAGGCCTATTCTGCGGGGCAGAATAAACACTAGATCGGGGCATAGGCGAGGGGACTGCACCTCCCTTGAGGTAAGCGAGTCTCGATCTAAGTGCTGTGATAGTCATATTCCCGCAATGGGAACATGAACTATCCACAAAAGCTGCTTCAACGTGCCGAATGCCCAAACACGAGATGCAGCTATTGTGGCCATCTGCTGGCGCCAGGGAACGACGGCATCCAGAAACGCACAAGCGGAATGACATCTTGAAAAAGACGCAGGGTCCGCTTGTGTTGCTCTTTCAGTAAAATAAAACAAAGGAAAATTACTCTCACAGTGCTGAGGCGCCCAGGGGTAGCCACTGTGTGGACACACACACACACACACACACAAACAATAGTGCTGGGAGAACAGCAGTTGAGAGCTGCACTGCTCGCGGCCACCGCTGATCGCGCCGTCACACCAACACTGGAACAGAGAGATCTTCCTTGAAGTCTTCAAAGGCGTTGAATCTATAGACATCAGTCACAGGAAACTCGCGCTCCGAAATGAAAGACGGTGGGTGCTCGCGCCCGCTTCCTGTTTTATACCCGCGCTGCGGGGCGGGGGCGCGTGACGCGTTCACGCACGCCAACGTTCATTGGCTTGTTCTTAGATAATCGAAGTTGATAGGGCTCCCTGAAGTGATCCCCTAACGTCGTCACGTTGACGTTACGTCGAACGTGAGCGACTGAAGGGGAACCAGAGTCTTTGTTTACAGATGTGGATGGAGTCACTGGGAACAGGCTGATGACTGGAGACTGAACTTCCGTGTGGTTAGCAGGTAATCGATGGATGGCACTCGGCTAGGTAGCGGGTACGTTGTAGAGACAAGACCAGACAATGAGCGTGTGAAGAGGAGTTAAATATATATATAAGGAGGTGAACTGATGAGGTGCAGCAGGTGATGGTGATTAAAACTCAGGGGACTGTGAACGAGTGGGAGGAGTGAGTGAAGCTGGTGGAATCCTGACAAGTTAATACTGTAGATAAAATAGGTGGAAGATTTCACATTTCTTAAGTATTAATTTGCAATCTCTAGGCCTGTCATTATGTTTTTAAGAAAAGTAATTAAGAAGTTAAAAGTTCTTAAGAAACAATTTTTTTGAAGAATGTTGCTGATCACTTTGTCTATGTAAAAAAGGGAAAAAATTTCAATCTGACTGGTGGCTTTTATTCTTCGCTAGAGGAAAGTGAGCCTCCATCCAGATGAAGCAGAATGCCACAGAGGCTATGTGCTGTCCTGGCTGGCTGAATTGAACATCCCATGAGTCTCTGAGCGGGGACAATGGGACAACAGTAGAGCTGCTAATACCAGATAAGCCCATTCAAGGGCAGGTCCACTAAACTCCGTTACTGCTGACAAACAAAGATGTGAAATTCACCAACAATGCTCCTTTATCAGGTTTCTGTCCCTCCCCTCCCTCACTCTGCCTTCTTCTTATTCCGCTCAACACTCACTCTTTTTCCTTCTATCTTTCAATTCCTCCTTTAAAAGTAATTCCAAATGCTGTCGAGCCTTTCTTCACTTGTGAACCTCAAGTCTGGCTCTTGACTGGTCAAGGAAAAGATGTTCGTTGTGCGACTGATGGTGGCATGAGCCAACATGTGACACTCACATAGGGCATGACAGTTGACCTGAAATTTAAGGGTAATGGACCAGAGGGAAGATGCCAGATCCGAATTCCTTTTATCCGTCCTCCTGAGCAGAACAGCCCAATCCATCTGTAAGGATTACAAGGAGCTTTATGAACACACAGAGGGCCTGTTCTTCACTCTTTCTCTATCTCACTCTCCCTATCATCATTCAAGTGCTCATTCCCTTTTCATCTAATCTACACAGGTAGACCCTTTTGCTGAGATTTGTTTCCCAAGCCACATAAATGGCACATATGAGCTTTTCCAGCTCCTTCACTTCTAAATTTCGACTATGTCCTGGATGTTCCTTTTGTCGCCATAAGGAGCTTTTTGTCAAGTTTAAGTGTCCATCCAAATCACCCAAAGCCCAATAAGGTTTTGAAACTTACAAATAACATGAACTGATAACCATCAAAATCAGCTTATTAAAAAACAGACAATGCAAGAAAGAATGCATCTACAAGAGATTTTGACATTGTAAGGGTTTACTTCAATTTTGATAATTGGTATTGGGTAGTATTACTTTTGTTTTGCGCAGCGTAGTTCATAGAATTACTAAAAAAATATCTTGCCACCTAAAAAATAAAGATTTTTTTGTGTCACATCACATGTGTATTTCCCTCATATTATATAAAACGTGTATAAATGTGTAGACTGATATTTTTCTAATTTCTGGACTCTTTTATTAAGGGAGTGTGAATATATAAACAGATGTTTCAGTATTAAATGCATTTTCTGAGAATTTATATTTCAAGTTTTGACTGCAAATGTCACGTCCATAACGCTGGAATTGCCCAAGTTTAAAGAATTTCTCAACTATTTTTTTTGGTGTAGGTCTACATATTTTATTATGTTAACTTCAAATAATACTAATAGTAATTTAAAAATGTGGTAGCCCTACGTCTAACACATCACACTCCACTGTTATGGTGGCAATTTCAGTAGATTTACTCACTAACATTGTTGTGGAAACACAATAAGAATGGAAACTAAACATCGTGCTACAGCGCACATTATATCAGCTGCAGTTCTGGCGTCTCAGTCCCAATACTGTACAACTCGACGTACATTCACATCACATGCAGCGGTAGAGTTACACTCACAGGACACTGCACTTATTCGCAATCACAAAGGTTCATTATTTGCTCGTGCTTTAAAGCTTTGCCGGGTAAACATTTAATTGGCGTTCTGTTCTAATGCACTTTTTCTGAGTGCGTACTGAAGTGCGCGCGCATTGTCAAACAGCGCCAAACTGGATTTTTGTTGGGTCAGACCCATCTGATAGTGATGGGGGGCTGAGACCGAGAGAGCTACATGGAGCTACATGGAACAAATATGCACCAAACAAGCCAGTTTGAAATTTTGCTGTTTTCATGAATACAAAGGTTGGGTGAACCTCCCATTAGACTAAAAAAGTTGGATGACCCTCCCCTCAACAAAGAATAAAAAGACATTTTCCTCCGGTGGCCCTTTCCATAAATACCGACCGGTCTCTAATATACATTGCACATCACCTAATTAGATTCAGTCTCCCTAAACCCCTCCTTTCTGCGAGCCTCCTCTGTTCTGATTGTTCAGATGGCCCAGTCTGTTGTGATTGGTTGACCAAAGTCCATTAGCATAAATTCGGCTCTGGGGGCTTTCTCAGCACTTTTATACACAGCGATACAAACAGTAACGATGGCATCGGTTTTACCGCATCAGTCTCATCCTTTGGAAGTGCATCAAAGTGGATTTGCTTTGGCAGCAAAAAACAGCGTGTTCTTGACATGAACAACACCAAACAAACTATTCAAGGCCTCAGATACAACTACAGTGTTTGTCAAAGTAGATGTTGATCGCAGGCAGCCAATTAAGACCATAGGCAGGTTTTATGCAAATGTTACATTACGTAGGTACAGGTAGTGGGACAAGAATTGCTGAAGACTCTTTTCGGCAGTTCAGAATCAATTCTTTGTTTAGGAAACAATAGCATTATTTGTCATGCCATTTAAGAAAATACTAATTAGTAAAAATTACTTAACATGTTGATCAGGCGGACCTTTTCTTGACCAGAATAAGCTGCAAAACAGGCTACAATTCATGCTGATACAGTATATGACAGTCTATAGGGGTTTATGTGTGACAATGACTGTGTAGGGAGAATGTGTGTCTGGGGGCTTTATGTTTGTGCTAATGGCTTTGGCCATGGCCCGTGAAGGTGCTGCGGTAAGGCCAGCCAGCGGGGAAAGATCAATGCAGCCACACGGATAACGAGTCCTGCTGCCAAGAGAAACACACAAACCCCAGACCACATAGCAAACCCATCACAAAGCATTTCTCTCTCACTCTGTCCCTGAGTCAACAAATCTTTATTGGCATGGCTGTAAAGATTTGCAATACAGTCAAAGCATGTAATATAGTACTTTTAATATAGATGTAGAAAATATACTCAGGTGCTGTGCCATAGTGGCAATGAGAACAGTTGCTCTGTTCCAAATCACTGAGCTACATACAGACAAAGGCATCATAGGCACACTCTGTTCCAAAAGTTACATTTATGATTATGATAAAGCATCCCTGCTGAAAAGGCTTGCTTAGACTAGCATTAATATCCATGCTGGCCAAGCCAGAACTTTGCTGGCTTATGCTGGTCGGTGAGCAACTATACTAGTCTTTCTGCAGGAATCATTCTTTAAGGCAGCATATGCATGCATCCTTTACAAAGACAACAACCCCATTGTGATTTTTGACAAGCTAAGTGGAAAGGCAAGAGAAGTGTTCATTTTAAATGTAATGCATTCAATAACAAAAAGTATAAATGGAAAAAGGTTCACCCTAATTAAAAATGTACAACCAAATATTTGTGTTTGCTGTGTATTTATATGCTTATTGGAGTATCACATTGTTAGATTAGCAACTTGCTAATGCCAAACTGTATATCTCCCTTGAAACTCATGGATAGAGTTACTGCTTATGAGTGTTCCAGATCAGTCACTTATCAGGTTGTTTTTCAGTTAGGATGCTGGCTTAGAATGCTGCCTATATGTAGGGCAAAGAGACTCTGGTTTTGGAGCAGAGCCAGTGTGTCACTTTCACTCAGTGGAGAAAGCAAGGAACTTTGATTCTGAGAAAAGTTGTACTGTATTTGTTCCAGAAGAGAGTTCCCACTGGCCAGAGATCACAGATTTTACTGTGGTAAAATATTTTACTGTGGTACCACTACTGTGGTAACTTATTCTGTACATTCTTAAAGGGATACTCCACCGTTTTTTCATGTTAAACTATGTTATTCCCTTAACTAAGACGAGTTGATACATACCTCTCTCGTCTCAGTGCGTGCACTTAATCGCTCTGGCACGCAAGACACTTTGATAGCACTTAACTTAGCCAAGTTCATTCATTAGGATCCAAGCAGAGAAGCGACCAAACACCTCCACGTTTTCCCTATTTAAATAGTTACACGAGTAGTGTAACTCTTTAAATATGGAAAACGTGGAGGTGTTTTTTGGACGCTTCTCTGCTTGGATCCTTGAATCCTTGAATCCTAGTTACACGGGTAGTGTAACTCGACCAAGAATGGTGACACAAGATAAAAGGTTGCACTTTTCTAAGTGTGTAAAGTGGATAACTATAATTTATGGCGGAATACCACAGCAAGTGCTTGGGAGCACTGCGACTCGGCGCAGTAATATCATCACTCGTGAAAAATCCTCTCCCCCTCTCCCTCTCCGGAGTGATGATATTACTGCGCCGAGTCCATAGATATAATGCGCCGAGTCAAAGTGCTCCCATGCACTTGCTGTGGTATTCCGCCATACATTATAGTTATACACTTTACACGCTTAGAAAAGCGCAACGTTTTATCTTGTGTCACCATTCTTGGTTGAGTTACACTACTCGTGTAACTGTATTCAAATAAGGAAAACGTGGAGGTGTTTGGTCGCTTCTCTGCTTGGATCCTAATGAATGAACTTGGCTAAGTTCAGTGCTATCAAATTGTCTCACGCGCCAGAGTGATTAAGTGCACGCACTGAGACGAGAGAGGTATGTATAAACTCGTCTTAGTTAAGGGAATAACATAGTTTAATATGAAAAAACGGTGGAGTATCCATTTGAATTAGAAGCAAACCCTGACCGAAACGAACCGAAATCAGTTATTCATAGCACATTAATCATTTTCTCTTTGTACTGTCAAAAATGATTTTCAGGATTTGTTGATCTGGTTGTCTCACATGGGTCTCCTCTAAAGATTCAGAAAAGATATCAACAACATCACACACTGCTCAGATTTGTTCCCCTAAACTAAAGACTCCAGTGGTCTCACATGTGTCTCCTCCAAAGTTTCAGACAACATTAAAGATTTTTCTCCTCAGCTAGAAACTCCCACATTTGTCTCTTTTAAAGTGTAGAAGAAATCTCAACAACATCACACAATGTGCTCCGATTTTTCTCCTTAGCTAGAGAACGTCTCAGGTTACGACTGTAACCATAGTTCCCTGAGAAAGGGAACGAGACGATGCGTCAATGACGCTTTGGGAACGCCCCCAGCGTGAATGCGTCTGAGCATCAATGTCAACTAGTCCAATGGAAAGAATGAGCGTCACGGGCGGGTGACGTCATGACCAGGAAGGGATAAAAGCACATCCGGTGCAACCCGGCATTAGCTTCAAAAATGTCGAAGCAAGCCGATCACAGGGATGCAGGAAGTATGGCAGGGTGACACATCGTCTCGTTCCCTTTCTCAGGGAACTATGGTTACAGTCGTAACCTGAGACGTTCCCTTTCGAGGGAAATCGCGATGCGTCAATGACGCTTTGGGAACGAGAATACCCAAAACGCCAGAATTCCAAGTACCTGAGTGTCAGTCTGTTGAAACTAAGCACTAAGCACCTGAGAACCTGGGGCAGCATCCAGGTCTAAGCTGTAAAACCTAACGAATGTGAGCGGTGAGGACCAGCCTGCCGAATCACAAACGTCTTGAAGAGAAACTCCAAATAGTAAGGCTTTAGAGGACGCCATACCACTCGTAGAATGAGCTCTGACCGCCAAAGGACACGGCTGGTCAGAGTACTCGTATGCAAGTGAAATAGCCTCAACTATCCACTTACTAACCGTCTGTTTAGAAGCAGGAAGACCCTTCTTAGGTGATCCAAAGCAAATAAATAACTGGTCGGACTTCCTCATTGAAGATGTCCAATGAACATAAGTATCCAGTGCTCGCACTGGACACAAGAGGTTCAGCCTTTCCTGGTCCGCAGATGTAAAAGGAGGAGGACAGAAAGCCTGCAGCACAATAGGCCTCGGAATCAAGGTCGGCACCTTAGGGACGTATCCCTGTTTCGGATATAAGAATGCCTTGACCATCCCCGGTGCAAACTCAAGGCAAGTGGGGGAAACCGAAAGGGCCTGAAGGTCTCCAACTCTCTTAAGGCATGAAATAGCTAGCAGAAAGATAGTCTTAAGGGTAAGAAATTTCTCTGAAACCGAATCTAAGGGCTCGAATGGCGCCCTAGACAGGCCTTCTAGTACTATTGCTAAATCCCAAGCTGGCACCCTAGTGCGAGTTGCAGGCCTCAGACTCAATGTGCCACGAAGGAAACGTGTAATCAGGGGGTCTCGACCCAACGATGTACCCCCCACCAGGGCGTGATAAGCCGCAATGGCCGCCACGTAGACCTTAAGCGTGGAAGGACATAGACCTGACGTAAAGCGCTCCTGCAAGAACTCGAGTACTGTGTTCACAGAACAGTTACCCGGATCCCACTGATGTCGGTGACACCATACAGAAAAAACTTTCCATTTCAGCGCATGTAGTTTCCTGGTAGCTGGAGCTCTGGAGCTTAGAATGGTCTCAACAACCTCAGTTGAGAGACCACTCTTTATGAGGTGGGCCCCCTCAGAGGCCAAACCCACAGGTTCCAAATCTCTGGTCGGGGGTGAAATATTGTGCCCCCGGCCTGAGACAGAAGGTCTCTCCTGATCGGGATCTCCAAGGGAGGACCGTCTAAGAGATGGATCAGGTCCGCAAACCAGATCCGATTCGGCCAGCGTGGTGCTACTAGCAGTAGGCTTATTCCGTACTGGCGGACTCGCTCCAGAACTCCTGGGAGCAGAGCAACAGGGGGAAATGCGTACAGACGTAGCCTCGGCCACGTCTGCACCATAGCATCCAGCCCCAGGGGGGCTGGGTGAGTAAGGGAGAACCAAAGTGGACAGTGCGTCGTATGCTGAGACGCAAACAGATCCACCTCTGCTTGGCCGTAAAACTCCCAAATTTTCTCCACCGCCTCGGGGTGGAGTCTCCAGTCCCCTGGTCTCAGCTCCTGCCTCGACAGGATGTCTGCCCCAATATTCTGGTCCCCAGGAATATACACTGCCCTCAGGGAGAGTACCTTCCCCAGAGACTACAGGAGGATCTGGTGCGCCCTGACGGTTCAGATAAGAGACCACCGATGTGTTGTCTGTACGGACGAGCACATGATGACCCCTCAGGTCTGGGAGGAATTGCTTCAACGCATTGAAGACAGCCATCATCTCCAGGCAATTTATGTGCCAAGAAAGATGATGACCCCTCCACAGACCCTGAACCGAGCGGTCTTCCATTACCGCTCCCCAGCCGGTGAGGGAAGTATCTGTCGAGATCGCAACTCGATGGCAAAGAGCTCCCAACACCGGACCCTGGGTTAAGAACCAGTGTTTCCTCCATATAACCAAGGCGCGGAGGCACCGCCGCGTGATCTTGATTATATGAAGTGGGTTTCCCCTTGGGGAGAACCCTCTGGTCCTGAGCCACCACTGTAAAGGTCTCATGTACAGCAGGCCAAAAGGAATCACGTTGGACGCTGCTGCCAAGAGACCCAACAGTCTCTCGAACTGTTTTACAGTGCGTGACTGGCCTAGCCTCAGCTCTTCTGGGGCTGCCAGGATAGCAGCTACACGAACGGGCGATAGAGTGGCCCGCATCGTCACTGAATCCCATACCACACCAAGGAAAGTGGTTCTCTGTACTGGAGAAAGAACACTCTTCTTGGCATTGTGCCTCAACCCCAACATCTGCATATGAGCGAGAACGACACCTCGGTGCCGAACCGCCAACTACTCTGATTCCGGCAGAATCAGCCAGTCGTCGATGTAGTTCAGAATACGTATGCCCTGAAGCCTGAGCGGGGCTAAAGCTGCATCTACGCATTTCGTGAACGTGCGGGGTGATAGAGCTAGGCCGAAAGGAAGTAGCCGATACTGGTATTCTTTGCCCCCGAAAGAAAACCTTAGGAACTTCCTGTGCTAAGGGAGGATGGAGACATGGAAGTAAGCGTCCTTCAAATCTATCGTGACAAACCAGTCCTCGGATCTGATTTGAGTGTCAGCATCTTGAACTTGAGTTTCTGTACTGAACGATTCAACAGACGAAGATCTAAAATGGGACGCAACCCTCCATCCTTTTTCGGAACAATGAAATAACGGCTGTAAAAACCCGACTCTCTGTCGGGTGAGTACACCTGTTCTATAGCTTCCTTTGCTAACAGGGCCTTTACCTCTTGCTCCATTACCAGAGCCTGCTCGGGATGCACTACTGTGAGCAACACCCCGTTGTAGCGAGGTGGACGAGAACCGAACTGGATTCTGTATCCTTTCTCTACAATCTGCAGGACCCAACGAGAAATATTTGGCAGTAGCTTCCACGCTGCCAGAAAATCTACTAAGGGAACCAGCCTCTTGAGGCTGGTCTCTGGTGTTAACGAGACAGCCAGTTCTGGAGCCTGAAACATAATGGCAGGAACTACCTGAACTGGCTGCTCTAAAACCCCCCTCAGAGGGCGCGAAACCGATGCAGTGCCGCAGCATAGCATCAGCGACTCGCTGGAGACCGCTGCGCCCCGAAGCACCAAGAGTGACGGGGTTGGCAGAACGGTCCCGTGAGGACCCCGAAGTGGAACGGGCACCGTATTCTGAGGTGTACACCGCTCCACTTCGGTCGGGGCTGTCCTCACAGGTCTGACGCCAGTGACGTCAGGACCTCTTCTTTTGAGCCGAAGTCTTCTTCGCCTGAAGAACGGTCCTCAGATCCGGCTTCGGCTTAGAAGACTTCGACTGAGAGTTTTGCGCCTGTTTCCATTGTTTATGTGGAGGTGCACGAGACGAAACACTCTGTTTTTGTTGCGCACGATATGAGGAGCTCGACGGCTGGGGCTGCTCACGCCCAGCAGCCCCAAGGGGCTGGACACGGCGAGGGAGAAACTTTTTAAATGCCTCCGCTTGCTTCTTTGACTCTTGAAATCTCTCGACGACCGCATTGACTGCGTCGCCGAAGAGACCAGAAGGCTCAAGCGGAGCATCCAATAAAAAAGCCCGGTCTTTTTCTCTTATTTCGGCCAGATTTAACCAAAGGTGTCTCTCAGTAGCTACAAGGGCTGCCATAGACTGCCCAATTGCTCTAGCGGTCTCCTTTGTAGCTCTGAGAGACAGATCGGTGGCCCGACGAAGTTCTCGAACTTCGTCAGGACCAACTCCCTCACTCTTATCCAGATCCCCCAGCAAATCAGCCTGGCAAGCCTGGAGCACCGCCATAGTGTGCAGACATGCTCCAGCCTGACCTGCTGCCGTATAGGCTTTGCCCACTAAACCAGATGTTGCTTTAAGTGGTCTAGTGGGCAAAGCTGAGGCCTTCAGAGACGATGTTGGGCCAGGTAATAGATAGCTCGCGAGCGTCTGTTCAGCCTGGGGCATCGCCTCATAACCGTACTCTTTCAGCCCTCTTATACCCGAATATAAATGAACCTGAGGGCTGAAAAGTCGTGACGAGTACGGTTTATCCCATGATCTAGATAACTCATTATGCAAATCGGGAAAAAAGGGAAGGCCCCGTGGTGGAGATGATGTAGCTGAAGAAAGGAAACGCTTGTCTAATTTACTTTTGGGACGAGCGCCCCTTTTCTCAGCTGGCCATTCAATATTTAATTTCTCTACAGCCCTAGACATCACATCCACCAGCTCCTCATATGCTGGGGAAACAGGTGGCGAATCTCTTTCCCCAGTGTGTGTGCTTAAACTCTCAATACTCATCATATCAACCTCCTCAGAGGAAGAAAAATGAAGTAATGGAGGGCTCTCTCCCCGGGCGGAAGAAGCCGCAGAGCAGAGGATCCTCCGGGTAAGGAAGGAGAAAAGGCCCTCGGACCCGTCTCCAACCCCTCCGAAAGATCCTTTTGCAATCCCTAGGAATGCATTCTCCGTGCTGCTTCGGCAACAGCGGGTCCTGCACCCTGAGGATCGCGAGCCTGACCACTCTCGTCAAAGAGTGACAGGCGAGAGCGGAGCATGCGAAGCGGAAGCATCTCACAATCCTGGCACTCAGCCCCCTCGAAGGCTGAGACCGCATGCTCCACTCCCAAACAAATAACACAAAGCTCGTGTGTGTCCCCACCCGTTAAATAACGCGGACAGGGAGAAGCAGACTGCTTGTACATTTGTTTCGCCATATCTCTTCCAATATATATGCAACAGACAACAATAAATAGACAGAGACAGAGTAACACAGATCGCTTGCTGAGACACAGAAGCTAATGCCGGGTTGCACCGGATGTGCTTTTATCCCTTCCTGGTCATGACGTCACCTGCCCGTGACGCTCATTCTTTCCATTGGACTAGTTGACATTGATGCTCAGACGCATTCACGCTGGGGGTGTTCCCAAAGCGTCATTGACGCATCGCGAGTTCCCTCGAAAGGGAACTGGATCTCTCACATTTGTTTCCTCCAAAGTTTCACACTAGATCTCAACAACATCACACACTGTGTTCAGATTTTTCTCCACAGCTAGAGACACTGGCGCTTTCACATTTGTCTCTTTTAAAGTTTAAATTTAGAACAATTTCACACAATATGCTCAGATTTTTCTCGTAAAATAAAGACCACGGTGGTTTCATATTTTGGATTCCTTTCTCTCAGTACTTTCTCTTGTCTCAGTTGCATCTTTTATTTATCCTGAGGAATTTTAGGAGAAACATCTGAGACATCATTGGTAATAAAATGAGAGATATTTGAGAATCACAACTAAGTCTCCTGAGCTTAAAAAGAGCAACCTCTGAGCAATAAAATATTCTTGAAGTCTTAAAAGAGATTGCAGCAAGAGAATAAAGAAATGTTTTGTTTCTTCCAGCATATTCTCAGTTTTGTCTCTTTTTCTCTTAGATTTTCTCTCAGCCTACTTTTATTTCTCCAAAGAAATTTTTGGAGAAACATCTGAAATGCTGTTGAAATTAAAATGAGAGGTATGTGAGAATCACAACCACGTTTCTGAGCTGAGGAAAAGCAACCACTGAGCAATAAATTTGTCCTCTGGGTACTGTTTAAGTGGTCATGTTTTCTTTTCATCCGCACACAGATAATGAACACACATGCATGTCAGCCTCACACAGATTCACTCAGCAGGAGAGTACTGTACCTCCGCCCACTCTTCTCCATGGCCCATCTTCTATTGTTTGGCAGAAATGTGTTTCTGTGAGCAAATGCTTTCCTCCCCACAAAGCGTCAGATAAAGAGATTGGGCTTGAAAGGCCAGCGCCTCTGGAGCGCAGCTCAGGCTGAGACAGAGGACATGATGTCCCGCTGAGAGATGACCACTGGCCTGAATTCACACACCAACCTTGCAGGCACAGGAGAAAGATCCACACCGACCCCTGGCTGAGTCTTTTGTGGCCAATATAGGTCACGCCACTGTTTCCACACACACAGAGTTCCTGTCTCCCGTGGCACACACACTTAAATTCAAATCTTTACGAAATATGTTCTTTCTGTGTCTACTTGAGATTTCTTTGTTAATAATGGACAGCGGGTTTCGGAGTGGCATGTGTCCCTCTATTCCCAGTGGTGACGGGAGTAAATGGAGGTTCACAAAGAGCCCTTAGACGAGAGCAAAGGAACAACCTCCTCAAACTCAGGCGAATAATACAGCTTTATATTTAGACCCTTCTACCTGACAGCTGATCCAATTCACCACACACAGCTCTGACATTTAACAAAACCGCTGCCAAATCAAACCACAAATCAAAATTTGCTAAAGGTGGACTCATGTTTGCTGTTTACACAACAAATACATTCATGTCAGAAAGGTACACCAGTCATACATACTAGAACAACAGATAAACAGACAGACATCAAAACTATAACAACAGATAGACAGACAGACAGTCATCAAATCCCTACTAGAATGTCAGACAGACAGATAGAACTGTACATAGATTGATTGAACGATGGACAGACATCCATAATAGAACAAAGGACAAACATCCATATTTGAACCATAGACAGAACAACAGATAGACAGAACAACAGACATACTAAAACTGTCATCCATCCTAGAACCACAGGCAGACAGAATGAGAGATAAAATGATAGAGAGACAGAGACAGACATAAAAGAATGAAGACCGAATAATACATAGAACGATAGAGATAGAACAGACAAATACTAGAATGATAGTCATCCATAATAGAACAACAGACAGACAGAATGATAGATAGAATGACATAACAACAGAGACAGACATCCATACTAGAAAGACAGAAAGAATGATAGAGATAGAAGATAGAACTATACACAGACAGACATCCATAAAAAAAACAAAAGACAGTGAGACAGATAGAATTATAGACACTCTAGATATGAAAGATAGATAGAATGACAAACAGAATGACAGCTATAATGATATACAGAGTCGATAGATGAACAACAGATAGAACAAAAAAGTTAACAATAGACAGACAGGTAGATAGTATGACAGACAGAAATCCATACAAGAATGTTAGTCAGACAGATAGAATGATTGATAGAACAACAGACAAGACAGAAAAATAGAAAGAATGACAGGTAGATCGGACGAATGACAGACAGGCAGGCAGGCAGGAAGGCAGGCAGGCAGGCAGGCAGACAGACAGACAGACAGACAGACAGACAGACAGACAGACAGACAGACAGACAGATAGATAGATAGATAGATAGAAGACAGACAGACAGACAGATAGATAGATAGATAGATAGATAGATAGATAGATAGATAGATAGATAGATAGATAGATAGATAGATAGATAGATAGATAGATAGATAGATAGAGATAAGGGTTTTTATTTCAGTGCATGCCATGATGCATGTATGTAACACCTATATCCAGACAACAGACACTTCCACTAACTAATAAATACTAAAAAACTATCGATCTGAATAAGTACATGAAATCACAAATTTTCTTATTTTGAGATATGTCATTTAAGACATATTGGTTCTGAATAGTGGTACAGATATGCCATGTGTCTCGGCTCCTTTTTGAATTTTAAGTGAAATATCAGGAAACAAAGTTGCTACTTAAATGAGCAACCACTGAACGATCAAATTCTCCTCTGGGAAATATTTTATTCCATTCCATTCTGTTCATTTCGCTGCCTTTTGTTCCCATCTCTTTTGAACTGTCCTCTCATCTCTCCTTCTTTTCATTTTGGTATTCCGGTCAGTTGGCAGAGAGGAGAAAAATATCCTTCAGGATGCAAATGAAGGCACTAGATCATGGCCAGGGGTACAAATGGCAAATTAACAGCACTCTAATTAGACTCATTAATGAAAGCTATGGGGCGTGGGCTGGGACGCTTTCATCCTTAACATCCCACTCCACTTACTGTCTGTATCCTAAAGAATGCAGACACAATATGAACAATTCCATAAATCAGTCTGCACGGAGAAGGTTTGGGAATGTTTCTGTGTTTTTCATAAACACATCACATTCGTCTTAATGAATTATTAAACTGTCTATTTTAACTGGCTTATTAAACTGCCTGGTAATAGCTACATTTTCCACGCATGTCCACATACACCCACATGCTATACAGAGAAGAAAAATGACTTCTTTCTCAGTGCAGGTGATGTGGGTAGAATAAGATTTCAATAGGCATTGTTAAATGGCCTAAATGACATTGTAGAAAGATGGATTCAGCTATAGATGAACCATCACCATATTTCTACATGCCTCTGCTTTGTCTTACTGACTGTCTCTCACCCATTGATTTTGTTTTCTTGAGATATTGTGTACCAGTAGGAGGTCGCTAATGATTCTTGTCATTAGTAACATGTTTGAATGAGGAAGCAAGTTGTATGTGTAATGCTGAAAAAGGTCTCGCTCCAAACTGGATTGACCAATTCATTGAAAACAATGAATTTATTTGTTAATTGCATTTAAGTATAACACTAGAAAAACTGCAAAGAACTGCCTGTTTTTTTGTGGTTGAGTGGCTAGAAGGAAAACAATTCCGAGGAAGACCAATGTTACGTCATGCCTGTGATCAACTGGAAGATATATATGACAACATCTGAAACCTCTTAGAAGAAATGTTTGTAGTCTGATGAGACTAAAGTTATTGGAGCCAAATACATTTGTGGAGAGAACCAATAACTGGAACAAAATGTGAAGGAAAAAAACACTCTCTGAATGAGTGGTGTATGTGTGCTCACATGAGGTGTATTGTGAGGCTGAATTTAATTAGATTTTTGCACACTGCTCTTGCACGGTCTGCCTGACAGAGAAAATAAAAAGTATTGATCACAAAGAAATTACAGTTTTGGGCTTAAAAGTATTTCCTACAGAAAGATGCTTATGTGAATCAGCATCTTGGAATATCTAACAATGCATGGGCACAGGTCTCATGTATAAACTGTGCTTCCCTTTCAAGGGAACTCGAGCTGCGTCGAACGCTGCGGGAACGCCTCTGCGTTGTGCGTCATGAAGCACGTATGGAATCAGCCCAATGGAGAGATGAAACGTCATAGGCGGGTGACGTCATCGACCAGGAAACTATAAAGCACCCCAAAAACATAAGCGCAGTAGCTTCTGTGCCTTCAGTCGCGCTACATGTGAATCTGTCCCTGTCTGATATTGTTTGTCTTACATACCCTGCACCACACAAACAATTTATCCTATATATATATATATTGAGAGATTATGGCGGACGAACAGCAGTTTAGAAAGTGTGTTCCTCCCTGCTCGCGTTATTTAACGAGCGGGGATACACATGATCTTTGTGTTGTTTGTTTGGGAGTTCAGCATGCCCAGTTTGCTCTCGAGGGAGCAGACTGTGAGCATTGCGAGCGTTTGCCGTTAAGGACGCTCCGCTCCCGCCGATCGCTCTTTGAGGAGAGCGGTTCGGTGCGCGCTCCCCGCGGTTCGGGTCCCGCTTCTGCCGAGGCAGAGCGGTGGCGCTTATCGTGGGGATCGCAGATGGATCTCTCAGCGGGGGTTGAGACGGGCGCTGCCTTATCTCTCCCTTCACCTGTGAGATCCATTGCCTCATTCCTGGGTTCGGAAGCACGCGCTGCGGTTTCTTCCGCTCAGGATGAGGCACCCGTACTACAGCTATCCAGTTCTGAGGAGCTGGATGTTGTTAGTGTGGAGGGAGAGACTGAGGATTCGCCACCTCACTCTCCCGAAAGTGATGAGCTTATAGAGGTTTTAACACGAGCTGTTGAAAAACTCAGTATTGAATGGCCAGTGATTAGACAGGAGTCTGTGTCAAAATCGAAACTGGATGAAAGATTTTTGCCCTCACGTGTTCAGCCTCCACGCCGGTGTCTGCCGTTCTTTCACGATCTCCACACTGAGGTGTCGAGATCGTGGAAGAAACCGGTTTCATATAGAATATTTAGTCCCCAGACATCAACATATTCAAATATAATGGGGGCTAGATCATATGGTTATGGCGCTTTGCCTCGCGTGGAAGAGACGCTCGCGAGCTATCTCTCCCCCGAGGCGGCGTCATCTTTTAAAACACCGGTATTACCCACCAAGCCCCTCAGAAATACATCTGCTTTGGTGGGTAAAGCGTATTCGGCTGCAGGTCAGGCTGCGTCATGTCTGCATACAATGTCAATCTTGCAGGCATACCAGGCTGACCTGCTGAGGGACGTGAGTGAGAGTGAGGCAGTCAGTACTGACGTAGTTCGAGAACTGCGTCAGGCTGCTGATTTATCCCTGCGCGCCACCAGAGAATCGGCCAAGCTAGTGGGTCGATCTATGGCAGCTCTGGTGGCCGCAGAAAGACATCTCTGGTTAAATCAGACAAATATGAAAGAGAAAGAAAAAGCTTTTCTTTTAGATGCTCCTCTCTCTCCATCGGGGTTATTTGGCGAAGCTGTTAATTCTGTTATAGACAAATTCCAGGAAGAGAAAAAACAAGCTGCAGCTTTCAAAAAATTTCTCCCGTTAAAAATTCACGTCCCTGGGGCTGCTGGGCGGGAGCAGCCCCGGCCGTCTACAAGCTCATCCCATAGGGCGCAGCAGAAGCAGAGTGTCGCGTCTCGTGCTCCCCCTGCTGGACAGTGGGCTCAGGCGCGGCACTCTCAGCCGAAGTCTTCTAGCAATAGACCTGATCTGAGGACAGTGATATTGTCTAAGAAGGCTTCAGCTAAGAAGAAGTCCTGACGCCGAGGCGTTCAGGATGCTGAGGGTGGTCCCCACCGAGGCGGAAAGGAGTTCACCTCTCTTTACGGTGCCCATTCTTCCTCGGTGCCCTCAGGGGGCCGTTCTGCCAACCCCGCCTTCATGCCGGGGCGTAGGCGGTCCCAGCGAGCGTTTTCCCGAGGGACGCTCGCTCCCTCTGAGGAGGGTCTCACAGCAGTCAAACCAGTCGTTCCCTGCCGGTGCGCCGTTACAGGGCGCTGTGTTTGCTGCTCAAGTTACACCAGATGCCAGTCTCGAGAGACTGGTACCCTTAGTAGATTTTCTGGCAGAGTGGAAAAGCCTTCCAAGAATATCTCATTGGGTCCTGCAGACAGTAGAAAAAGGATATGCTATCCAGTTCAGGTGTCGTCCACCAAAATTCAGAGGGGTTCTGCACACAGTGGTGGGCCCCGAGCAGGCTCTGGTAATGGAACAAGAGGTGAAAACGCTCCTCCAAAAGGAGGCTATAGAACGGGTTCCTCCTCCCAGTTTGGAGTCAGGTTATTACAGCCGATATTTCATCGTTCCAAAGAAGGATGGGGGGTTGCGTCCAATTTTAGACCTGCGCCTGTTGAATCGCTCGGTAGGGAAGCTAAAATTCAAGATGCTCACTATCAAGCAGATCGTGTCTCAAATCAGATCCGAGGACTGGTTTGTCACGATAGATCTAAAGGACGCATACTTCCACATTTCCATCCTTCCACAACACAGGAAGTTCCTGAGGTTCGCCTTCGGGGGCGAGGCGTACCAGTACAGGGTTCTTCCGTTTGGCCTAGCTTTATCACCCCGCACTTTCACGAAATGCATGGATGCAGCACTAGTGCCTCTGAGGCTTCAGGGCATTCGTATTCTCAATTACATCGACGATTGGTTGATTTTGGCTCAGACGGAGCAGATGGCGGTTCGGCATCGAGATGTCGTCCTCGCTCATATCAGAAAGTTGGGGTTGAGGCTGAACGCAAAGAAAAGTGTACTATCTCCTTCTCAGAAGACCACTTTTCTGGGTGTCGTTTGGGATTCGGTCTCGATGCGGGCGTGGCTCTCTCCGACCCGCATCGCTTCGATTCTCTCAGCTGTGAAACAAGTAAAGCTAGGCCAGCTACTCACTGTGAAGCAGTTTCAGAGACTGTTGGGTCTGATGGCAGCAGCGTCCAACGTTATACCTTGCGGCCTGTTGTACATGAGACCGTTACAGTGGTGGCTCAGGACCAAGGGATTCTCCTCGAGGGGAAATCCGCTCCGCACGTTCAAAGTCACGCGGCGCTGCCTTCGTGCTCTGGTCATGTGGAGAGAAACTTGGTTCCTATCCAAAGGTCCTGTGCTGGGGGCTCTTTGTCGTCGCATAACGCTAACGACGGATGCTTCCCTCACAGGGTGGGGGGCGGTCATGAGTGGCCGCCCAGCCCAAGGTCTGTGGCAGGACCATCATCTATCGTGGCATATAAATTGTCTAGAGATGTTGGCTGTGTTTCAGGCTCTGAAACACTTCTTAGCAGACCTGAGGGGCCATCATGTGTTAGTTCAATCAGACAACACGTCGGTGGTCTCTTATATAAATCATCAGGGGGGCCTGCGGTCTCGCCGGCTTTACAAGTTGGCCCGTCAGATCCTCCTGTGGTCCCAGGGGAAGCTACTATCACTGAGAGCAATGTATCTTCCCAGGTATTTAAATGTGGTAGCGGACTCCCTGTCGAGGCAGGGGCCGAGGCCAGGGGAATGGAGACTCCACCCCGAGGTGGTGGAGCTCCTTTGGTTGAGTTTCGGTCGCGCCGAGGTGGACCTATTCGCTTCCAGGGAGACCACGCATTGTCATCTGTGGTTCTCCATCAGTCATCCAGCCCCCCTGGGGTTGGATGCTATGGTGCAGCCGTGGCCGAGGTCACGCCTGTACGCCTTTCCCCCGATTGCTCTGCTACCAGGAGTTCTGGAGAGGGTTCGCCGGGACAGGGTCAGCCTACTATTAGTAGCCCCGTTTTGGCCGGCCCGAGTATGGTTTGCGGACCTGATTTCTCTCCTGGACGGCTCTCCCTTGGAGCTCCCGGTCAGGAGGGATCTACTCTCTCAGGCGGGTGGCACGATATGTCACCCCCGCCCAGAATTATGGAAACTGTGGGCTTGGCCTCTGAGGGGGCCCAGCTCATAGAGTCTGGTCTCTCAACCGAGGTTGTTGAGACCATTCTTCACTCCAGAGCTCCATCCACGAGGAAGCTTTATGCCTTGAAGTGGAAACTTTTCACTTCTTGGTGTGGAGAACACCTGCAGGACCCAGTTAACTGCCCAGTGGGTGCAGTGCTGGAGTTCCTGCAGGAGCGCTTCTCCACAGGGTTATCCCCCTCCACACTAAAGGTGTATGTGGCGGCACTAGCTGCTTACCACGTCCCTTTCAGTGGAGTTTCTCTTGGGAGACACCCGCTTGTAACTCGTTTCCTCCGTGGCACTTTGAGGCTGAGGCCAGCAGTTCGTACGAGGGTGCCGACCTGGGATCTGGCCATTGTATTGGAAGGTCTTTCCCTAGCTCCTTTTGAACCTATCGAAGAAGTTCCTGAGAAGTTTCTCACTTTTAAAACTATCTTTTTACTTGCTATCTCCTCATTAAAAAGAATCGGAGATTTGCAGGCTCTGTCGGTGTCACCCTCGTGCCTGGAATTTTCGCCTGGCATGGTTAAGGCTTTTCTGCATCCTAGACCAGGTTACGTTCCCAAGGTCCCTACTAATGTTATTAGACCTACGGTTCTGCAGGCTTTCTGTCCTCCTCCATTTATGTCATCGGACCAGGAGAAACTAAATTTACTCTGCCCTGTTAGGGCGTTAGACGCTTATGTCCACAGAGCTGCCCTGTGGAGGAAATCAGAACAACTATTTGTATGTTTCGGGCCATCCAGGAAAGGGTGCCCTGCGTCTAAACAGAGAATGAGCAAGTGGGTGGTCGAGGCTATCTCACTTGCTTATGAGTCGGCTGGTCAGCCTTCACCTTTGGCTGTTCGAGCCCACTCTACTAGGAGTATGGCTGCTTCCAAAGCTCTATTGTCGGGGGTTTCCCTGAGTGACGTTTGTGATGCGGCTGGATGGTCTTCACCGCATACTTTTATTAAGTTCTATGACCTAGACTTAAGTTCTACCCCTGGGGCACAAGTGCTCTCGTCCTCTGTGCGCTAGTTCTCACATGGCGGTCATTTGGTCCTATGGCGACGTGGGTATTCGCGTTCCCGCAGCGTTCGACGCAGCTCGAGTTCCCTTGAAAGGGAACGTCTCGGTTACGTATGTAACCCTAGTTCCCTGATAGGGAACGAGACGCTGCGTCGTTCCGCCATACTCCCGGCACTCCCGTTAGCGCTTCCTTCAGGCCTATCAGAAGCTACTGCGCTTATGTTTTTGGGGTGCTTTATAGTTTCCTGGTCGATGACGTCACCCGCCTATGACGTTTCATCTCTCCATTGGGCTGATTCCATACGTGCTTCATGACGCACAACGCAGAGGCGTTCCCGCAGCGTTCGACGCAGCGTCTCGTTCCCTATCAGGGAACTAGGGTTACATACGTAACCGAGACGATATCCATTTATATGCGTTTAACTTGTTCACAGACATTTCCACACAGAAATCCTTATTCATCCTAAGTTTGCTCTTACTCTTTGGGGTCAATAAGATTATTTAAAGAAATTCAATCAGCAAGGATACATTAAATTAATAAAAAGTGACAGCAAAGGCATTTAGCATAGATTTTCAATTCATCAAAGAATCCTGAAAAAAAAAACGTTTTTTACAAAAAGGATATATATTTGATAAGAATGTTTCTTGAGCAGCAAATCAGAATATTAGGATGATTTCTGAAGGACAATGTGACACTGAAGACTGAAGTAATGGATGAAAATTCAGCTTTGCCATCAGAGGAATAATTACATTATAAAATATATAGAATATAAAAAAAGTTATTTTAACCCTTAAAAGTTATACATTTACATTTACATTTATTCATTTAGCTGACGCTTTTATCCAAAGCGACTTACAATTGCTATATATGTCAGAGGTCGCACGCCTCTGGAGCAACTAGGGGTTAAGTGTCTTGCTCAGGGACACAATGGTGTCTCACAGTGGATTCGAACCCGGGTCTCTCACACCAAAGGTCTGTGTCTTATTCACTGTCTTATCCACTGCGCCATCACCACCCCTTCTTATACCTTCTTAGTTTTCCTCAGTCAATTCATTATAAACAATATAACAATAATAAAAAATGTATTACAAAAGAATGTCTATTTTCTTAAAATAAATAAATAATAATAATATTATTTGTCTATTTTCTTAAAATAAATAAATAATAATAATATTATTTATCCTGTCTGGATGTGAAGTTCTGCATTGGTGATGACCCAATACCAACAGTGTCTGAGCAACCTGTCAAAAGCCTGGGTAGATGGTACAATGCAAGCCTCAGGGACAAAGACCAAGTGCAGCAAGTAAGGCAGGACATTACCAACAGTCTATAAAACATCAACAGTACCCTACTGCCAGGGAAGCTCAAGCTCTGGTGCCAGCAATTTGGACTTCTCCCTCGGGTAATGTGGCCACTCACTACTTACGAGCTCCTAATAACAACTGTGGATAAGATGGAGCGAACCATGACTTCACACGTGAAGAAATGGCTCGGCGTCCCATGCTGTCTGACTAACATCAGCCTCTACGGCAAAGGAGTCCTTCCTATCACGAGCCTCACCGAAGAGTACAAGTGCTCTAAAGTGAGACTCCAGATGACTTTGAAGTACTCCAGAGACCAGACCATCAGCAATGCCGTTCCAGATCTGTTAACTGGACGGAAATAGACACCAACTGACGCGGTGCAGCAAGCTACGTCAGCCCTGAGGCACGGCGACATTGTAGGGCACGTCCAGTTGGGAAGAGGAGGCCTTGGCCTTACGGCAAGCAAGCCAACTTGGCGTAAGGCCTCAACATCAGAGAGGAGGAAAATGGTGGTCGAGGAGGTGCGCCGTCAGGAGGAGGCGGAAAGAAGTGCAAAGGCTGTCTCTCTTGCCAAGCAGGGACAATAGATTAGGTGGGAAGGCCTGGAGAGGAGGAAGCTTAGTTGAAGGGAGCTCTGGGAAATGGAGGCAATTAACATCAGCTTCATCATCAGAGCCACATATGATGTGCTCCCATCTCCAAAAAACCTCCACCAGTGGTATGGCGAGGACCCAACCTGTGCCCTCTGCCCAACTCCAGCGACTCTTAAGCACATCTTGGTCGGTTGTAAGACCAGCCTCACACAAGGTCGTTACACCTGGAGACACAACCAGGTCCTCAAGAGTCTGGCAGCAGCTCTTGAGAGCCAGAGGAACACCACCAACTCCTTGCCCCTGAGAGCAATCAAGTCCATCATGGCCCCAACCTTCATCCGAGAGGGACAAAAAAAGCCCAACCATCCCCCTACCAAACCAGAAGCTGGACAGCTAGCCATGGCCCGCGACTGGACGATGCTAGTCGATATTGGCCAGCAACTAATCTTTCCACCTGAGATTGCAGTCACCACCCTTAGGCCAGACTTGGTTCTCTGGTCCTCTTCATTGAAGTCTGTTAACATCGCTGAGCTCACAGTCCCATGGGAGAATTCAACGGATGAGGCCTATGAACGCAAGAAACTGCGCTATATAGAACTGGCAGCAGACGCTCAACAACGAGGATGGAAAGCGAAAGTCTATCCGGTTGAAGTGGGATGCAGAGGTTTTGTGGCCTCTTCTACCATCAGACTGCTGGAAGACCTTGGCATCCGTGGACAGGCTCTGCGACAAACAATAAGATCAGTCTCTGAAGCATCCGAAAGAAGCATCCAGTGGATATGGATTAAGAGGAAGGACCCTTGTTGGGCTCAAAGAGTATCAAGATGACCCACTCACTAATCCCCCCCATCCTATAACCCACTTGAGAACCCAGGTCACAACCCTCCATGAGGAGGCTGAACAAGGTATGCGGTCAACCTTAGGCTTAACTCAGGGAAGAGGATGCCTCCTGCCTTGCATAGTCCCATGGGCAACGCCATGTAATCAACCAGGCAATTTTCATAATTGGGCATGGGACACAAGCTCAGGTTTGATCATCCTGTAGCTGGCCACCTTTGATGAGGGTGTCTAGTGTTAAAAGGCCAAAACACCCCCTGATTCAAAGGTAGATTACTGATGATGTGTCCCGAAATTTACATCATTTCCATGACTAAGGTACACCTCCCACGCCACTCTCAACATCAAGGCAAACCTCATGTGCATACCATCCATTGGCACAATGTTCAAGTTCCGTTTATTTATAGAGCACATTTACTACCGGCTGGCAACCGACCAAAGTGCTGTACAAAAATTACAATAAAATACACAATAAAACAAACAGTGATCACTTAGGATCAGTGAGTACAAAATCCAATTACATATTAAAAGCTGAATCAAAAAGATGAGTTTTCAGAGCAGATTTAAACTCAGATAAGGAGGAGGCCATTTTAATTTGGATTGGGAGTTTGTTCCACAATATGGGGCCCGCTACTTCAAATGGACAATGGACAGTTTACCATCACGTCCCGTGTTTATGATTCTTCTTTATCCTGTCTTATCCTGTCTGGCTCCAGTCTGCCTCGTTGCTGCTGCTGCTGTTGCGTTGGTTTGCGTTTGTAAGCTTCGTATATCTTTCTGTTTTTAACCCTCTGGGGACCAAAGGTTTTTTGGGGCCCTTGGGATGTTTTGACATGCACTGACATTTGTGCTTTTTTCAGTTATTTATAAACATGTTAATGGCAAAGGTGTAAATTCACTCTATATAGCACACACGGGGCTACCATAATATGTTAGCAACATGCATGTACATGTTTGTATTTTTGAGAGAATATTATTTATGCGTGGTTATTGAAAAAACTAAAAATAAAAGTTTCTGAAATAAGGCCACAAAACACATATTGATTATTTCTTCACAAGACTTTTGAAAATTGTATCACATAGTCTAGAATATTTGCTGCAAAACTATGTGAGAAACATCCGTGAAAATAGAGACACCAGCCACCATAGTCACGTTTGCCGGGAGCCAGAGCGCCTGACATCAAAGCAAATTTAAAAGTGCTGGCTAATGCTAATCGTAAATTCTCTAAGATTATTATTCACGTCAGCACTAATGATGTTCGACTCCGCCAGTTGGAGATCACCAAAATTCATGTTAAAGAGGTGTGTGAACTTGCAAGTACGATGTCAGGCACTGTAATTTGCTCTGGCCCCCTTCCTGTTCGCAGGAGTGATGAGATAGTTAGTAGACTGTCCTCACTCAATGGCTGGCTGTCGAAGTGGTGTCCACAAAATAATAAAGAATTCATAGACAATTGGAAAAGTTTTTGGGGCAGACCCGACCTGTTGAAAAGAGATGGTATTCATCCCTCCTGGGATGGTGCTTCTCTTCTCTCTAGTAATATGGCACATAGTCTTAGAGCCCAAACATGACAATCTGGGGCTCAGGTCAGGAAGCAGACAGACTGGCTAAACCGACCGTCTGCTAGCTGTCTCACGTCACCAAGGTCAGATAAATCCCATCACACAGACCCTCTTTCACCTAGATATTGTCACATAGAGACTGTGTCTGTTCCCCGAATTAGGACATACAAAAAATTTCCAAACCCATCTAAGGGTAAAAATTTAATTGATGTTCAATAAATAAAAAACAGATATAATACAAATGAGCAAATGATAAAACTTGGGTTGCTGAATATTCGATCCCTTACTTCAAAAGCACTTATTGTTATTGATATGATTACAGACTATAACCTAGACGTGTTGTGTTTGAAAGAAACCTTGCTAAAACCAAACAATTACACTTTAAATGAGTCCACCCCCCAGGATTACTGTTATAAACATGAACCTCGTCTGAAAGGCAAAGGGGGAGGTGTTGCTGTAATTTATAGTAATATTTTCATGATTGCTAAGAAATCTAGTTTCAAATATAATTCTGTTGAAGTGTTGGTGCTTAATGTAACAATATACAGTATAGTGCAAATGATAAATCACATTTGAGATTTGTGCTGGCTACTGTACACAGGCCACCAGGGCACCATACAGACTTTATCAAAGAATTTGCTAACTTTCTATCAGAATTAGTAATTGCTGCAGATAAAGTCCTAATTGTTGGTGATTTTAATATACATGTAGATAACGAAAAAGATGCATTGGGATTGGCCTTTAAAGATATTCTTAACTGTATTGGAGTTAGACAACAAGTGTCAGGACCTACTCATTGTCGTAATGATACTCTAGATATAATATTATCACACGGAATCAATGTTAATGCCGTTGAAGTTCTGCAGCAGAGCGATGACATCTCTGGTGATCATTATCTAGTCTCGTGTAAACTTAATTTAGCCAAGGCTGCAAAGCCGACTCCATGTTACAAATATGTTAGACCTATCAATTTTGCCACTAAAGATTGCTTTATTAATAATCTTCCTGATCAGTTTCATCATCTCAGCATCCCAGATAGCTTAGAAGAACTCGATATTGCGACAGAAACTTTTAACTCTCTCTTTTCCAGTACTTTAGACACAGTTGCTCTGTTGTGCTTAAAGAAGATTAATGAAAATAGTCCAACGCCATGGTACAATGAGCACACTCTGGGCCAGATGTACGTACATTTGCGAATGCAGCGTTAATAGCGCCATGGCCAAGACGCAGAAAGCACTTGATGTGAAACCGCAGTGTGCGTGTTATGTACCAAACCTGCAGTTCATCAGGTAATCAGCGCCTGTCCCCCACCCACTATACCGTAAATTGTGCGTATTTAAACGCGCAATTGAATGGGCCTCCTCCTCTCTTTCCATCATAGATCAGCCACCAAGTCAGGCAAAACAGCGAAACCCTGATGCCAATAATTGTAATGTAGCGAGGAGTTTAACAACTGCTGGAATAGAATGTGAATGCTGAGTCGGAGATTCGATGTCATCTTTGATTTCTTCCAGTAACTGTAATATTAGTAGCTGCTTAATCTGTAACGCTTAATGATTTTGTTTTCACTCAACTGAAAAAGTGTGATTCTTGAGGCAAAAATATTTTCAGCTCGTCTCCTTAGACTGTCTTCGTCTTGTCGGATTACTGCTGTCACTTCACCATGAGGCATATGCCAGGAAACCCTATTCCTAAGTTACACCTGCTTTTAAGAGGCGGAGAATTTTCAGCGCAAAATGAGGCGTGCTTTCACCGGCTTTTTCTGTACATAACGCAGAATACATAATCAGGCGCAGTTTACACTTCCCCTCCCATCTCTTTATGTGACACTCCAACTTTCCCCTTGACCATCCCATGAATGCATATGCACGAAAAGCACATTTTGCCATTTTCAGTTCCCGCGACAGGCAGTCTGCACTTTCATCTCGGTGCGTCCCGTTCGTACATACCTCGCCATGGTTTTATGCGCACTTTGCGAAACAAATACGCCTGAAGTGGGCGCAAAAGCGTTAGTACATCTGGCCCTCAGGCCCTTAAGGCCTCATTTACACTGTCAGTGAAATGTGACCGAATTCCGATTTTTTGCTCATATGTGACACAGATCGGATGTGTTCTATGACCGTACAAACAGGAAAAAAAACGCATGCATTCAGATATTTCGAGATCGGTTTCAGGCCTCGTTCATATGTGGAAATAAATCAGATATGTGCCAATGTGACTGTCATGTAAACAGGCAGATCGGATTTTCTGAAGCATTAGGCAACGTCTCCGCGGTTTAATGACGAGAGCAACCCCGATGCGCATCTGCAAAGGGACGGATGGCCCGACGAAACGTTGTGTCGTTGTAGGAGAAGAATGTGGACAAACGTTGACAACATATCAAAGGTTGTCTTGCTCATCGTAAAATTTCGGACCCACTGCTCCTCGTTAAAGCCCACCACAATATCGCACACAATAACTGAAGCATTTGCGCAGGCTGCAATGATGGCACTTCTCGTCCTCCTCCACATCAAAATCATGGTGATGTTTGGCGGACTTCACATATATCGCAGAGCTAGCACCAAGCATATTTCACATTCGTCCATCTGTGCAAGAATCCCCTTTAAGCATGTGCGATGTTTCAGATAGTATGTCAAGTGTAAACACATTAATCGGATATGGGTCCCAAATAAAAGAACGTGTAAACGGGCGGTAAAATAAATCGGATATAGGCAACAAATCAGAATTGGGCATCAAGATCTGCAGTGTAAACGAGGCCTAAGAGAGCAGCCAGAAAAATGGAGGGCAACTGGAAGAAAACAAAACTAGAAGTATGTCGCGTTTCATGGAAGGAGAGCTTGTTTTTTTTTATTTTTCAACCCTATTAGAAGAAAATAAACAAAACCTGAGGTATTTATTTGAAACACTGGCTAAACTAATGAAAAATAAAGTCTCAAGCCCAGAAGTTTCCAAGCAGCACAACAGTAATGACTTTATGAACTTCTTCACTTATAAGATTGATAATATCAGGGAGAAAAGTATAACTATGCAACCGTCTACTACAGCATCACATCAGGGAGTGCATTGTAGTCTCCCTAAGGAAAACTTTGATTCTTTCATTACTATAGGAGAGGAAGAATTTTTTTAACTCGTTAAATCATCTAAATCGACAACAGGTATATTAGACCGTATACCAACTAAGCTAATGAAAGAGATGCTTCCAGAGGTCAAAGATCCTCTTCTTAATATCATTAATTCATCTTTGTCATTAGGCTACGTACCAAAAAGTTAAGCTGGCTATGATAAAACCGCTTGTTAAAAAATCACAACTTGATCCTACATAATTAGTCAATTACAGGTCGATCTCGAATCTACCTTTTTTGTCAAAGATACTAGAAAAGTCAATATCTTCACAACTGTGTTCCTTTTTAGAAAAAAAATATATCTGCAAGGATTTAGACCGTATCATAGTACCAAGACTGCTCTCATTAGAGTCACAAATGATTTGCTCTTATCATCCAATCATGGTTGTATCTATCTATTAGTGTTACCCGATCTTAGTGCTGCATTTGATACCATCAACCACAAAATTCTTTTAAATAGACTCGAAAATTATGTTGGCATTAGTGGAATTGCATTAGCATGGTTTAAATCATACTTATCTGACCGTTATCAGTTTGTACCAGTAAATGAAGAGATGTCTTATCGATCACAAGTTCAGTATGGCGTACCACAAGGCTCAGTACTAGGACCGTTACTGTTCACTCTGTACATGCTACCCTTGGCTACTGTCTATCATTAGGAAGCATGGCATTAGTTTTCCTTGTTATGCTGATGAAACGCAGCTCTATATTTCTTCACGCCCTGACGAAACTTACCAATTCTCAAAATTGACGGAATACATAGCTGATATAAAAAATTGGATGACTAGTAACTTCCTACTACTAAATTCTGAAAAAAACTGAGATTCTAATTATTGGACAAAAAACTTCCTCACATAATAACCTAGAATACTGTCTAACACTTGATGGCTGCTCTGTCAACTCTTTGTCGTCGGTTAGGAACCTGGGTGTGCTCTTTGATAACACTCATTCATTTGAAAGTCACGTGAATAGCATCTGTAAAACCGCATATTTCCATCTTAAAAATATATCTAAATTACGTCATATGCTCTCATTGACAAATGCGGAACAGTTAGTTCATGCGTTCATGACATCAAGGCTAGATTATTGTAATGCTCTACTGGGTGGTTGCCCTGCACGCTTAATAAACAAATTACAGCTGGTCCAAAACAAAGAAGCTCGAGTTCTTACCAGAACCAGGAAGTATGACCATATTAGCCCGGTTCTGTCAACACTTCATTGGCTCCCTATTAAACATCATATACATTTTTAAATATTGCTGATTACTTCTGCTGATTAAAATTCTGTATTATAAATTTTAAGGCCAGACAAGTAGTTTTTTAAGTTTTTTATACATGCCTGCGCACATATATTCAAACACACATACCTATAGAATGAACTCTTAATGCGCATGTGCACGCTATCAGCGTTCTTACAGTCTCGAGTTTTTAAAGTTTGCGTAGAGAGAACTTAAGAGTTTTCTGTTAAAACAGTGTCGTGTTAGCTAACCCTCTGGGGTCGGCTATCGCACCGGCGCGACGAGCTCACTTTTTTCCTTATCAGTGCAAAAGAGACTCAAAATACTCTGTTGATTTTGATCTTACATATAAGTGTTGTACATCATTAGATCCTGTTAAGTGTCTATTTTTTGTGGATACTCACAATAAAAACAAAGTGTTCTGCTTTTTGTCAAATAAAGAAAAATAAACATGATGCGAATTTTGCCTTCTCTCTGTCAGTGAAGTTCATTCTGAAACGCGTCCGAAAATGAAAATTAACTCAGTGAATACTTGTCACACAGGCACGAAAGATTTTTCGTTATGAAGCTGAAATTCTCTTCTTTTAAATGAAGTAATTTATATAAAAAAACAAATATTCTCAGTTTATGTAATCTGTATGAAAAGAGAGAGATGTCAGTCTTTTTCCTTTCAGCTAATTATAGCTTATTATGTGTTAATGTGACCACGCCCACAGAGAGCGCACGCTATTCAAACGCAAATGTTGAGGCAAGCCATGCCAACGCCCACATCAGCTGGATAAAACATCCAGTTTAATAATAATCTTGTACTTTACCTCATCTTGCTGCGCTGTGAGGAATAATACTATCGTAAAAATCCTGGAAAAGTTACCTCAGAAGTCCTGATAGTTGTGCTTTTTTCTAATCGCGTTATTGAATAGTGTCTGCAAACTAGACAAAGACTGTTTAAATATGAATTGCGTGTCTGTGTGTGAATGAATGAATGGCGCGTGATGTTGTTTACTACAGATGTACATCGCATCTGTGCCGTTCATTCACTCTAGCTCCTACATTAGTAAACGTTATTTTTACATGAACACATCCAAACTATATTGCTATAGCCTACTGAGGTTTGTTGTAATCGCGATATAGAATAGTGTCTGTAATGACAACATTTCGTTGACTAGTTTTGGATAGATTATAAAGTTTTTACTCTAAAATAGACATCAAATAAGCTTTTGTTAGACAGTTTCTGCTCATATGTTAAATATATAGTATGTTTTGTCAAAAATAAACTAATCAACTGTTACTATAACAAACACTATGTTTGTTCCAATGCAAGCTATATAAAAATAATAAATCCTTAACTTTGAAATATGTATGATAAAATGTATTGGCCTACTTTAAATAATAACACTTTATAAGACATTTATGGGAAAAGACAATTTTCTTTTCAAGATGTTTCCAACTCTAACTATGAACCAATTCTATAGAATGGCCCAAATAGCCTATATGACAGGATTTGTTTCCACGTATGACTACAAATGTGCTTTTGACTTTCATTTATATTTTGATTATATTTATATATATATAGCATATGTGTATGTATGTATATATACATATTTATATATATTGTCCTTGCATTCTTTCATGTGTGACACACCTGAATGAAAGGCTCATTATGCGGGTCTTTGTCTTCTCAGGTGTGAACCACCTAATTATTCATGACAAGAGTTGGGCCGTTTTTCACAATTTAAAATAATCTATTGTTTTATGTGAATGATTAGGCAGAATGATTTTCAGATCATTTTAAAGCAAAAACTATAGGCGGCAACATCCGACAGACACATATTTAGTATGTGTTTTGTGGCTTTATTTCAGAAACTTTCATCTTTAGTTTTTTCAATAACCATGCATAAACAATATTCTCTCAAAAATACAAACATGTACATACATGTTGCTCACATATTGTGGTAGCCCTGTTTGTGCTAAATAGAATGTAATTTCACCTTTGCCATTAATATGTTTATAAGCAATTGAAAAAAGCACAAATGTCAAAACATCTCAAAGACCCCAAAAACACCTTAGACCCCAGAGGGTTAATAACTAATGATGGTTGAGACGGAAGTGAATCAATCAAAACTAACTTTAACTGTAAAATAACTTTATTCTAGAGCTGCCATAAAGCCAAAACAATCTGTTACTTTAACTTCCTATTATCACTGTAAAGCCGCTTTTGAACAATCTACATTGTTAAAAGCGCTGTATAAATGAAGGTGACATGACTTGACATGACTAATAACAACTCGGGTCGCTAGTGACCCGAGTTATGTAATAGTTGAAGCGTATTTTTTGTGCAGTTCAACTTTATTCCTCAAGGTGGCAATGTCCGATGTTTCAATTATAATTCCTGCAGGCATACAACAAAAGAATACACAAGTATCATCAGCAAAACTTAAAATGGTTCAGCCACTTACTACAGAACAAGTACTCTACGCAATAAAATATTAGTTTCACTGTCTCTTGATGGTGGATCTGGTGAAGAAGCTGTCAGCGATCAAAATATTGATTTGGTTTTGAGAATATGGTTGAGCCTGCGAATATGAGCCAGATGTTAAATGTACTGGAGAAATAAGCTCTGATGATGACAGTGATGATTGTAAAAGCATCTGCTCAAATGTATCCCTTCCAAGTAAAAAAAATAAAATAAAAAAAGTAGGTAATGAAATATACTTTATTATTCTTTTGTAATTGTTATTAAAATATACTATTGCAGCATTCAGAGATCCAAGAGCCGTGTCTCTAAAGACCCGGATATGTAATAATGATTGCATTTAAATTGTACATTTAAATTGGCTAAATTGTAATAATATTTCACAATATTACTGTTTTTACAGTATTTGTGATCAAATGCAGCCTTTGTGAGCATTAGAGATTGAATCTTTAGAGAACATAAAACTACATTTGTTTTGACAAATTGGGCACTCTTAATATCAAATAACACAGATTCATCAATATTACAACGAGAACAAGGACACAATTGTTAGTGAATGAGACCCAGTAACTTTTCCTTCTTACATTGAAGGCAGACAACACTTTTCTAGAGAGTGATTTTTTCATCAACCTTGGATATGATGTTCTATTTATAACTACTCTCCTCTGATTCATCAGCATTTGCTTGGGTATCTAATAGGCTCTAATTTTCCCCTCTGACTGATAAGGATACTAATACAGAGTGATGATTGGGCCTATGAGTCTTTGCCACGCTGTGAACATCCATGTTTCTTTTTTCCAGCCCAAAAACAGACACTAATCGAGGGCATGAGTCACAATCAGAGGCATAATCCTGCATCAAAGGCCAGTATTCCAAAGCACGGAGAAGACTCCAGCAGAACAAATCCCCTTAATGCTACACGTCCCCACAGCGCTGTCAGGTTCACCCAACAGCAGCTAGGGAAACCTACAGATTAAATGTGGGGAAAATCTCTGTGCCATCACTCACACCTGTGCTTAGTATTTGATCCTAATTAGTCACAGTCAGTCAGATCAGTGATTGGCATTTGACGCTAATTAAATGCAATTTAGGTCTAGGTCATTTGCGAGCAAGAATTTTGAAAACCGCATTACAAAAGACGGGTGTTTGTAAAAATGTGAGCAAAATACAAATCTGCATAATCCGTAGCTAATATGCTCCCTTAAATCCCAAGAATGAACTTAGTCTGGACGCTGCAATCTCATCATAACAATTGCTTGTATTCGTTCCATTATAAATGTGCATTACTGAGGTCACACACTGCAGAAAATAGATTTCACGCATGATCTATCTGCATTTCCTGCACAGAACACATTTGTGATGTGGCTCTGCCTGGGTTCCATAAATGTGGACCAAATGCGTCCATCTATCTTATAAGATTTCATAAATAATGCATCATGTTAAACTTGCATGTAGAATGCTGGGGAATGTACTTTGCATGCGTACAAATTAAATTGCTCTCCATTCAAGAATTGTTTCCATTTCACACCAGTCCACATCACTTACCGGCAGAGCAAATGTTGCTCAGTGCCGCATGCTGACATCTTGTTCTGGCCAGAGCGAGATTAAGATTCAGCTCTTTGAAGTTGGTTGTGAAAACTGAGACCCCTGGTGAGGTCTGAGAGGCTTTCAATGCTGTACGGCACTCAATATGTCTTTGAAAACACTGCTAGGCACAACTTATAAGAGCTACCTACCACCAACAAGATTAGCATTCTCACTGCACAGCATGGCAACAAGAACGTAAACCACTTAATGGCACCTTCACCAAATTTTGCAGTGTCAGGCATGTTTGTTGGACAGAATGCTGCATTGTATCCTATTTAATCAATTGTTTAATTTCAAAAATAAGTCCTGATGTGACATCCTGCCTCTGCAACCAATTTTACTTATGTAATGTGATGTTTTTCCAAGTGATAAAAAAGTAGGGCAGGGCTTGATTGTATCTATTAGAAGTGACTGAATTGTAAAAAGTGGGCATTAAGGGGCTGTGTACACGACACCGTTTTCGTATGCACTTTTTATGCGTTTTGGCCGTTCGTTTACACGTTCTCAGGCACCCAAAGCGATGTTGTTTTGAAAAGGGGTTTCAAAGTGTAATTTTTTGAAAACGGTCTCCGTGTAAACAACAAAAACGCGAATCTCGTGTTCAGATGGATAGTAGAATCTCGTATTACGTGTTCAGACTATAGTGTCTCATCGCCATTTAATGGTCTGGCAGCAGAATACAGGGGTTTTTATTTATTTTCGTGGATCTGTGTGAATGGGGATGACGTTTTGACAATGGTGTCGTCTATATGCGGAAAACTCAAAGGAAATACTTCTCCGTTTTAAGCATATTGTTGTCGTGTAAATGTACCCTAAGTAAAGTCAAGTCACATTTATTTATACAGTATAGCACTTTATACAAAACATTTTTTTTTTCAAAGCAGCCTTACAGGGATAATAATGATTCAATGATGCAAACAGAGTCAAAGTCTTCCGTAAATCAGCTCTAAAAAGAAAATAGTGTCACTGTTCAGCTGAGGACAGATTAGTGTTGATTCAGTTTCTTTCAATAACAGTGTAAATATCATCAAAAGTTAAATGAGTTTAATTCAGTTATAAAGCAGCTCTGTAGAACCGTCTACTACAGTATCGCATCAGGCAGTGCATTGTAGTCTCCTTGAGGAAAAATTTGATTCATTTGTTGCTATAGGAGAGGAAGAATTCTGCAAACTCGTTAATTCATCTAAATCGACAACTTGTATGTTAGATCCTATACCGACTAAGCTACTGAAAGAGATGTTTCCAGAGGTCATATATCCTCTTCTTAATATCATTAATTCATCTTTGTCTCTAGGATACGTACCAAAAACCTTTAAGCTGGCTATGATAAAACCGCTTGTTAAAAAAACACAACTTGATCCTACAGAATTAGTCAATTACAGGCCGATCTCGAATCTGCCTTTTCTGTCAAAGATATTAGAAAAAGCAGTATCTTCACAACTGTGTTCCTTTCTAGAAAGAAATGATATCTGCGAGGATTTTCAGTCCGGATTTAGACCGTACCATAGCACTGAGACCGCTCTCATTAGAGTCACAAATGATTTGTTTTTATCATCCGATCGTGGTTGTATCTCTCTATTAGTGTTACTTGATCTTAGTGCTGCATTTGACACAATTGACCAACACATTCTTTTAAATAGACTAGAAAACTATGTTGGCATTAGTGGAATTGCACTAGCATGGTTTAAATCATACTTATCTGACCGTTATCAGTTTGTAGCAGTAAATGAAGAGATGTCTTATCGATCACAAGTTCAGTATGGCGTACCACAAGGCTCAGTACTAGGACCGTTGCTGTTCACTCTGTCCATGCTACCATTAGGAGATATCATTAGGAAACATGGAGTTAGCTTTCACTGTTATGCCGATGATAATCTGCTGTATATTTCTTCAAAACCCAACGAAACTTACCAATTCACAAAATTAACGGAATGCATAGCTGATATAAAAAATTGGATGACTAGTAATTTCCTACCACTAAATTCTGAAAAAACAGAGATTCTAATTATTGGACAAAAAACTTCCACACGTAATAACCTAGAATACTGTCTAACACTTGATGGCTGCTCTGTTAAGTCTTCGTCGTCGGTTAGGAACCTGGGTGTGCTCTTTGATACCAACCTTTCTTTTGAAAGTCACGTGTCTAGTATCTGTAAAACTGCATTTTTCCATCTTAAAAATATATCTAAAATATGCCATATGCTCTGATTTGGAAATGCGGAACAATCAGTTCATGCGTTCATGACCTCAAGGCTAGATTATTGTAATGCTCTACTGGGTGGTCGCCCTGCACGCTTAATAAATAAACTACAGCTAGTTCAAAACGCAGCAGCTCGAGTTCTTACCAGAACCAGGAAGTATGACCATATTAGCCCGGTTCTGTCAACACTGCATTGGCTGCCTATTAAACATCATATACATTTTAAAATATTGTTGATTACTTACAAAGCACTAAATGGTTTAGCTCCGCAGTACTTGAGCGAGCTCTTAACGCATTATAGTCCTTCACGTCTATTGCGATCTCAAAATTCCGGCCAGTTGATAATACCTAGAATATCTAAATCGACTGCTGGCGGTAGATCCTTTTCCTATTTAGCACCAAAACTTTGGAACAGTCTTCCTACCATTGTCCGGGAAACAGACACACTATGTCAGTTCAAAGCTAGACTAAAAACACATCTCTTTGACCTAGCATACACATAACACATTATAGACTTCTATAATTCAATGTTAGGCTTTCAATGTTACATCATAAGAAGAATGGCATCTCCGCTAATATTAGTGTCTTTGTTTATCCCGAGGTTTTCCCGCAGCCTGCCGGATCCAGGCCGTATCCAGATCTGACGAAGGAGCTTTGCCTGGACCCGATGACAATGCAGTGCTGAAGTGTCAACTATCCTCTCCCTATGGAGGATCCCTTGCCCACTCTACAGATAAAGCGTTGTTGAAAATCCGGCTCGCGTATCCCGAAGTGATAAAATAAAACAAATTCTGTATCAAAATGTATAGGCAAGAAATGTAGTTTGTTTAGGCATGGGTTGTATGGAATTACAAACCTGCGCACATATTTTCAAAAGTACATAACTATAGAATCAATTCTTAATGCGCATCTGAACGCCGTCAGCGTTAATCACAGGTTCGCGTTTAAAGTCTGTTTAGAGAGAACGGCGTCGTCTTAGTTGCCCCTAATTTAATAACAAATGATAATGTCAAAGGAGGTAAATCAATCAAAACTAACTTTAGCTAGAAATAACATTATTCAAGAACCGCTATAAAGCCAAAACAATCTCTGTTACCTTAAATTATATGTTTATCCCTGTAAAGCAGCTTTGGAACAATCCATTGTTAAAAGCGCTATATAAATGAAGATGACTTGACTTGACTGTAGAATACAGTGATGTCATCATCCAGCTCAATTCAGTTCGTATTCCAACAGTCTCAGAACAGTCAAATTGATAATATTGCAGAATATTCAGTGTCCCCAACTAAGCAAGCCAAAAGGCGACAGTTGGAAAGGAACCCAAACTCCATCAGTGACAGAAATGGAGAAGAAAACTTTGGGAGAAACCAGTCCTCTTCTGCCCAAACAAACCAATATTACATACAAGAATGGAACCAGGCAAATAGAGGGGAGTGAGTGATAAGTGCTTGGTGAAATCAACCATGAATAAAACCCTTGTCAAAAAGAAGTGCACTTAATTGTATCGATTGTGCACTTGAAGTGTGCTTCAAATCTTAAAATAATATAAACCTACTTGCAGATAATATACAATTAATGAAATAAAAGGCCACTTGAGTGTACTTAAAGTGAGTACACTTTCAGGTAACACTTTATTTTAAGGTGACATTACACATTACTACATTTACTTACTATAGTAATAGCAGTAAATTATGCATAATTACAAGTAACTAACCTTAACCAAACCCTAACTCTACATGTAGTTAATTTACATTACTAAGTAATTATACTAGTTACAATGTAACAACGTCACCTTAAAATAAAGTGTAACCCACTTTCAAGACGTTTTCCACACAAAAAAAAAAATAATGTCAAATTAAAAGTTTTAATCTAAAGTACATTATAAATCATTATATTGTGTTTATTTTTGTATTGTGTGGCTTAAAGAAATACACTTATTTTTATGTGTTGCCAAATAAACTATATTTCAGTCACAAAGAAGTAATTACGCAATTATATATAAATATGTAGCCTACTTAAGTCCTTCTTAGCTGGTCAAAAAAAGAACTCCAAATTTAAGCTAATTGCATTTAATGTAAATTTAAATCATTTTCATTTAATTGCAATGTCTGAAAATATTACATTCAGTTTGCACTTAAAGTCAATAATTGTATCCCTTAAAACTCATCTTTGATCACTAAAATGACAAATTGAAAATTTTGACAAATTTTTCCTGTGAAAAAAAAGTAGTCATGCCTTAAAATAGCTTGAATGCAAATCTACACCCTTGCTTTTAGTATGTGGATCATGAATATGCTAATTAGCCCAGCCTCCACTCACGCAAGCTCACAGATTCACTCGGCCAACTTACAGAGGTAAAGCTGCACAATGGTATTGCTTTTTACAACGTCGGATGCATAACGGTAATTAATATGATTAGCCTTTTGCTTGACTATGTTATCAAACATCTAATAATGTGTTGCTAATGTTACACAAACCATGTTCCAGTTCACCATCTAAGTCTGCCTTTCAACACTCGAAGTCGTGAATCTTCGGATGCGAAGATTGCGTGCAGTTACAAAATCTACTCGGTTACTATCGTAACCTCAGTTCCCTGAGAGAGGGAACGAGTATTGCGTAGCTATACACAGAGGGGAAACTCCTTTTCCTCGATTTACTGAAGCCTATATGTAAAACGCATTTGCAGCTGCACAGCTACCACACTGAGCGTCTGGCACGCTCATATGCTGTGCTCCAGCAACTGCACATCCAATGGCGTGGGCGACTCTGACATGCGACCAATGAGCTACCCCAACGTCAGAGCCCGCAGAGGGGGCGTGACCCAGCCTATATAGACCCTCGAATTCGCCATTATAGCAGGTTTATACGACTGAAGCGACAACTTCACCACTTCACCGGCCGGTTACGCAATACTCGTTCCCTCTCTCAGAGAACTGAGGTTACGATAGTAACCTAACCCTAACCCTAACCCTAACCCTAACCCTAACCCTAACGACCGTGGAGAGGTCCCAAGGTGGGGTTAATCCTCCTAACGCCTTTCAGAAACCTTACCACCAGGTCGTTTCTTCCCAGGGATTGGCCAGCCACCAAAGCATGATGCGCTGCGATGGCTGCCACGTAAACTTTGAGCGTGGACGGGGTGCGGCCGGCGTCCAGTAGCTCCTGCAGGAAGGAGAGTACCACAGATACCTCACATGACTCTGGGTCAACTCGGTTTTTCGAGCACCAGCTGGAAAAACCCGACCACTTCAAAGCATAAAGGCGCCGAGTAGACGGGGCCCTTGCTTCAGCGATAGTGCTTAAGATCCTGTCAAGAAGGTCCCCGGGTACCCGTTTAGGGGCCACACATGGAGGGCCCATAAATCGGGTCGGGGGACCGTGTATGACAACTGAACCAGCCCCCGAAAACCATGGTCTGGATTTCCAGAGAGGAGCAACCAGAAGGACTGGGCATCCACTCTCCCTGACCCGTTTGATGACCTGTGGGATCATCGAGATGGGGGGAAAAGTATAAAGTGGGCGGCTGGGCCAGGGATGAGCCAGCGCATCCCTGTTCTTCGAGAAGAACACCCTGCAGTGGGTGTTGGCTCTCGAGGCAAAAAGGTCGACGTCGGCCTCGCCGAACATCTCCCATATTAGACTGACCATCTTAGGGTTCAGGGACCACTCGCTAAGGGGAGTGTTGCCCCGCAAGAGCATATCCGCGCCCAGATTTTGGACGCCCAGGATGTGCGCTGCTCTCAGAGAGCTCAGACTGACCTGTGCCCATAGGAGGATGTCCCTCGCCATGGTGACATGGTAGACAAGGCCTACCAGGTCATGGACCTTGGTGACATGAGGCCGCTAGCAGACGGTCGGTTAAGCCAGTCTGTCTGCTTCCTGATCTGAGCCCCAGATTGTCATGCTTTATCTCTAAGACTTTGAGCCAAATTACTAGAGAGAAGAGCAGCACCAGCCCAGGAGGGATGGATACCATCTCTTTTCAACAGATCAGGCTTGCCCCAAAAACTTTTCCAATTGTCTATGAATTCTATATTGTTCTGCGGACACCACTTCGACAGCCAACCATTGAGTGAGGCCAATCTGCTAACTATCTCATCACTCCTGCGTACAGGAAGGGGGCCAGAGCAAATTACAGTGCCTGACATCGTACTTGCGAGTTCACACACCTCTTTAATATTAATTTCGGTGTTCTTCGACTGGCGGAGTCGAACATCATTAGTGCCGACATGAATAATGATCTTAGAGAATTTACGATTAGCATTAGCCAGCACTTTTAAATTTGCTTTTGATGTCAGGCGCTCTGGCTCCCGGCAAATTTGTGACTATGGTGGCTGGTGTCTCTATTTTCACGCTCCGTGTGATCGAATCACCAATTACCAGGGCACAATCAACAGAATTCTCAGTGGGTGTTTCACTGAGTGGGGCAAATCGGTTTGTTATGGGAATCAGAACGAAAGAGTGGTTCTTTGATCCGCGACTAGAATGATCTCTCACTGTCACCCATCTGCCCTGCTGCACGGGCTCTACTTCAGCCGGAACCGAATCATGTAAAGAGTTTACTATGCTAGGCGCATCCAGAACAGTATCTGAAGATCTAGCATTCTTACCATCCTCAATTAAAGTTTGGATGCGTGTCTCTAGTTCTGAAATCTTCTCCGTCAGCCTGACTGTCTCCTTGCATTTATCACATATAAATCCTATATTGCCATCGGAGAAGGCTATACTAAACATATGACATGTGACACAGGTGACAATAACAGGACAAGAAGACATTACTCACCGTGTTTGTTGACTGATTCTTACTTACCTGGACTTTATGACAAAGGCGCGGGCGCGCGAGAGAAAATAAATAAATAAATGAGCGCACGGGTGGCGCGTTAGCAGGCTAACGTTAGCGAGTTACTAGCGTGCTGTGTTAACAATAACGGAAGCTAGAGATGTAAGGTTAATCTGAGATGTTGTGTAAGCTGTATTTAGTAGTATAAACAACTAGATTGTAAATGATGGCTCAAAACATAAAGAAATACGAGGCTCAGGCGGAGCTTACAGCCTCGAAGCAAACAAACACACAGCAGGCAGCGAGGCAGACAGGAGCAATCGATCAGCGATCAGCCAATGCAGGATGGTATATATATATATAATGCTAGATCTTAGTTCTGCGTTTGACTTTGTTGATCATGGTGTCCTCCTGTCTCGTTTGGAGCAATGCATTGGTTTAAGAGGCACGGTACTTGACTGGTTCCGGTCCTTCTTGTCCAACAGAAAATTATCCGTAAATATAGGGAATCACTCTTCCACCGTAGCACAGGTTATATGTGGTGTCCCTCAGGGTTTAACGTTAGCACCGTTGCTGTTCTCTCTATACATGCTACCTATAGGTTCCATATTTAGAAGATTTGGAGTATCTTATTATTGCTATCATTGCAGAGTAATTTACTCTGGCCCCCTTCCTGTACGCAGGAGTGATGAGATAGTTAGCCGATTGGCCTCACTGAACGGTTGGCTGTCGAAGTGGTGTCCGCAGAATAATATAAAATTCATAGACAATTGGAAAAGTTTTTGGGGCAAGCCTGATCTGTTGAAAAGAGATGGTATCCATCCCTCCTGGGCTGGTGCTGCTCTTCTCTCTAGCAATTTGGCTCATAGTCTTAGAGATAAAACATGACAATCTGGGGCTCAGGTCAGGAAGCAGACAGACTGGCTAAACCGACCGTCTGCTAGCGGCCTCACGTCACCAAGGTCAGATAAATCCCATCACATAGAGTCTCTTTCACCTAGATGTCATCATATAGAGACTGTGTCTGTTCCCCGAATTTGGAAATCCAAAAAACGTCAGGTTAAAAATGTAATTGATGTTCAACAAATAAAAAACAGATATAATACAGATGAGCAAATGATAAAGCTTGGGTTGCTGAATATTCGATCCCTTACTTCAAAATCTCTCATAGTTAATGATATGATTTCAGATTATAATCTTGATATGCTGTGTTTGACAGAAACCTGGCTAAAACCAAACGATTACATTATTTTAAATGAGTCAACCCCACAAGATTACAGTTATAAACATGAACCTCGTCTGAAAGGCAAAGGGGTAGGTGTTGCTGTAATTTATAGTAATATTTTCAAAACCACTAAGAAATCTAGCTTTAAATATACTTCTTTTGAAGTATTGGTGCTTAATGTAAAAATATATAGTGTAAACGATAAATCACATTTGAGAATTATGCTGGCTACTGTATACAGGCCACCGGGGCACCATAAAGATTTTATCAAAGAATTTGCGGACTTTCTATCCGAATTAGTATTGGCTGCAGATAAAGTACTAATTGTTGGTGATTTTAATATACATGTAGATAATGAAAAAGATGCATTGGGATTGGCATTTAAAGACATTGTAAACTCAATTGGAGTTAGACAACACGTGTCAGGACCTACTCATTGTCGTAATCATACTCTAGATCTAATATTATCACATGGAATAGATGTTGATGCCGTTGAAATTCTGCAGCAGAGCGATGACATCTCAGATCATTATCTAGTCTCATGTAAATTACATTTAGCCAAGGCTGCAAAGCCGACTCCGTGTTATAAATACGTTAGACCTATAACTTCTGCCACTAAAGATTGCTTTATCAATAATCTTCCTAATCAGTTTCATCATCTCAGCATCCCGGATAGCTTAGAAGAACTTGATATTGCAACAGAAACGTTTAACTCTCTCTTTTCCAGCACTTTAGACGCACTTGCTCCGTTGCGCTTAAATAAGATTAAAGAAAATAGCCCAACGCCGTGGTACAGCGAGCACACCCGGGCCCTTAAGAGAGCAGCCAGAAAAATGGAGCGCAACTGGAAGAAAACTAAACTAGAGATATTTCGGATTTCGTGGAAAGAGAGCTCGATTGCTTACAGAGAGGCTTTAAAAGCTGCTAGATCTGCTTATTTTTCAAACCTATTAGAAGAAAATAAACATAATCCAAGGTATTTATTTGAAACAGTGGCTAAACTAACGAAAAAGAAAGCTTCAAGCTCAGAAGTGTCCAAGCAACACAGCAGTGATGACTTTATGAACTTCTTCACTTATAAGATTGATAATATCAGGGACAAAATTATAACTATGCAACCGTCTACCACAGTATCGCATCAGGAAGTGCATTGTAGTCTCCCTGAGGAAAAATTTGATTCATTTGTTGCTATAGGAGAGGAAGAATTCTGCAAACTCGCTAATTCATCTAAATCGACAACTTGTATGTTAGATCCTATACCGACTAAGCTACTGAAAGAGATGTTTCCAGAGGTCATATATCCTCTTCTTAATATCATTAATTCATCTTTGTCTCTAGGATACGTACCAAAAACCTTTAAACTGGCTATGATAAAACCGCTTGTTAAAAAAACACAACTTGATCCTACAGAATTAGTCAATTACAGGCCGATCTCGAAACTGACTTTTCTGTCAAAGATATTAGAAAAAGCAGTATCTTCACAACTGTGTTCCTTTCTAGAAAGAAATGATATCTGCGAGGATTTTCAGTCCGGATTTAGACCGTACCATAGTACTGAGACCGCTCTCATTAGAGTCACAAATGATTTGCTCTTATCATCCGATCGTGGTTGTATCTCTCTATTAGTGTTACTCGATCTTAGTGCTGCATTTGACACAATTGACCACAACATTCTTTTAAATAGACTAGAAAACTATGTGGGCATTAGTGGAATTGCACTAGCATGGTTTAAATCATACTTAACTGACCGTTATCAGTTTGTAGCAGTAAATGAAGAGATGTCTTATCGATCACAAGTTCAGTATGGCGTACCACAAGGCTCAGTACTAGGACCGCTGCTGTTCACTCTGTACATGCTACCATTAGGAGATATCATTAGGAAACATGGAGTTAGCTTTCACTGTTATGCCGATGATACTCAGCTGTATATTTCTTCAAAACCCAACGAAACTTACCAATTCACAAAATTAACGGAATGCATAGCTGATATAAAAAATTGGATGACTAGTAATTTCCTACTACTAAATTCTGAAAAGACAGAGATTCTAATTATTGGACAAAAAACTTCCACACGTAATAACCCAGAAAACTGTCTAACACTTGATGGCTGCTCTGTTAAGTCTTCGTCGTCGGTTAGGAACCTGGGTGTGCTCTTTGATACCAACCTTTCTTTTGAAAGCCACGTGTCTAGTATCTGTAAAACTGCATTTTTCCATCTTAAAAATATATCTAAAATACGCCATATGCTCTCATTGGGAAATGCGGAACAATTAGTCCATGCGTTCATGACCTCAAGGCTAGATCATTGTAATGCTCTACTGGGTGGTTGCCCTGCACGCTTAATAAATAAACTACAGCTAGTTCAAAACGCCGCAGCTCGAGTTCTTACCAGAACCAGGAAATATGACCATATTAGCCCGGTTCTGTCAACACTGCATTGGCTCCCTATTAAACATCGTATAAATTTTAAAATATTGTTGATTACCTACAAAGCACTAAATGGTTTAGCTCCGCAGTACTTGAGCGAGCTCTTAACGTATTATAGACGTTCACGTCTATTGCGATCTCAAAATTCCGGCCAGTTGATAATACCTAGAATATCTAAATCGACTGCAGGCGGTAGATCCTTTTCCTATTTAGCACCAAAACTTTGGAACAGTCTTCCTACCATTGTCCGGGAAGCAGACACACTCTGTCAGTTCAAAGCTAGACTAAAAATACATCTCTTTGACCTAGCATACACATAACACACTATAGACTTCTATAAATTCAATGTTAGGCTGCATAGATTAGGTCAGCCGGAACTGGGAACACTTCCCTTAAATCTTGATGTACTCGCTACATCATAAGAAGAATGGCATCTACGCTAATATTAGTGTCTTTGTTTATCCCGAGGTTTTCCCGCAGCCTGCCGGATCTAGGCCGTGTCCAGATCTGACGAAGGAGATCCGCTTGGACCCGATGACAATGCAGTGCTGAAGTGTCCACTATCCTCTCCCTATGGAGGATCCCTTTCCCACTCTACAGATGAAGCGTTGTGAATTCTGGCTCGCGTACCCCGAAGTGATAAAATAAAACAAAATTCTGTATCAAAATTTATAGGCAAGAAAAGTAGTTTGTTTAGGCTGGGTTGTATGAATTATAAACCTGCGCACATATTTTAAAAAGCACATAACTATAGAATCAATTCTGAATGAGCATGTGAACGCCGTCAGCGTTAATCACAGGTTCGCGTTTAAAAGTCTGATCATTTCGACGGAGGTGAATCAATCAAAGTTAACTTTAGCTGGAAATAACATTATTCAAGAACCGCTATAATGCCAAAACAATCTGTTACCTTAAACTATATGTTTATCTCTGTAAAGCTGCTTTGAAACAATCCATTGTTAAAAGCGCTATATAAATGAAGATGACTTGACTTGACTTGGCTATGCCGATGACACGCAGCTATACATACCATTTAAACGTGATAAGTCTGCGTTAAATCAACTGACGGATTGCCTTCAAGAATTGAAAACATGGCTCAATAAGAACTTTCTCCACTTGAAGGATGATAAAACTCAAATAGTCCTGTTTGGGCCAACTGAGAAAAGTGACCTGAGCAATGTTGACTTGGGTTCGCTCACTTTATATCGCTCACTTTCGGCAAAGAACCTGGGTTTTATATTGGATAGTGGCCTAAACTTAAACAAACAAATAAATACAGTTGTCCGTTGCAGCTTTTACCACCTCCGGAGATTAGCGAAAGTTAAACCTTTCCTAAGTAGGAACAGTTTTGAGATTATAATTCATGCCTTTATTTCATCTCGACTTGACTACTGTAACTCGTTATATCTAGGACTACCTGCGTCATCTATTCACTGACTTCAACTGGTCCAAAACGCAGCTGCCTGCTTGCTCACAGGCACTTGCAAACGGGATCACATCACGCCGACACTACGTTTACTGCACTGGTTACCAGTTCAGTATCGTATTGATTTTAAAGTCTTGCTGTTCGTATAAAGCACTAAGTAATCTTGCTCCTCAATACCTTACGGAGCTGGTGACGGAAAACAAACCAATCAGACTGCTCAGATCACAGTCTAATCACCTGTTACGAGTACCCAGATCCAAGCTGAAATGTAGGGGTGACAGAGCCTTTGCGGTAGCTGGCCCCAGGTTATGGAACAAATTGCCATTACATATTAAAACAGCGCCCACAGTGTCTGAGTTCAGAAATCTTTTAAAAACCTACTTGTACTCTTGTGCGTTCAATGTTTTGTGAAAGTTGTCTTTAATTTTTGTATGGATTTAAATAGCTATATTTTGTACAGCACTTTGGTCAACCAAGGTTGTTTTAAATGTGCTTTATAAATACATTAAACTTGAAACTTGAAACTTGAAACTTGAACTTGAGTATAAACCAAGCTTGAAGCGCCAGAACTCCAGCTGATAGAATGTGCGCTGTAGTACGATACTACCATATTTCTTGAAAAGCAGATCGTTGAGACATTAAATCATCCACGATCTAAAATCATGATAAGCACAAGTATAAAACGACTGTTATCATGTCTGAAAACAAACACAAGTAATGGGGTTTACACAACTGTCTCGCACGCGTGCTACAGTGGTACATTTATTCATTGCACAGACCAATCTTTTCGTATGTTGCACTGTACAGGAAACTTTTTAATGAATGTTTGGTGTAGGTCTACTAGGCATTGAGATATCTGAACATCTTTGTCAAGCGCAAACCAGTACAGAAGTAATCAATAAATTATCGGGGAGGGTCATGCCTTTTTTCACAATCATTTTGGAGGGTCATAGAAAAATGTATTGCTGGCGAGAGAGGGTCAAGTCTATTTTGACTATAAATCTCAAAACTCCTCCGGTAGCCCCTTAAATAAAAAACAAACAGTCCCTAAAAGTATGCTAATTCTTTTTCAAGAGAAGTCAGAATGGAGAAAGTTAATATATTTTGATGAAAGATTATAACAACAATATTGTTTCTCTTTGGAATAATGTGCACCAATGAACTGTGCACAATAAAACCAGGAATGTGTTTTAAGACATAAATAATTAGAGTCAATTTTGATTTCAAGTTGACTTTAAGCTGCTTATAAGTTTCTTCTAATTAAATCTGCATTAATAACTATTTGTTCTGTTCGGTTCTGTACATGCTAATTTAATGAAGTTTTGGTAGTCACTATCTGAATTTGGTTGTATTTACGGTTGTCACTCCCATAAATAAATAACCCAAATCCTAAGCACATAACAGCATTAAGCCCTCAGAAGATGACTGACAACCGTATTTAACTGAAGTGTGTATATGGCCAAATTTAAAGTCTTTCAAGGCAACAGTGTACGGAAACCCTCAGCCAATTCCAGTCAAGTAATTGGGTGCAGTAATTTGTAACATCTCCATATACACTTGTAGCCATATCAGCAGTACTAAGTGTGAAATACGCTACGCCGCATAATCCAAAAATCTATAGCCTGAAATCCGCAGTACCACAAAAGCACAAGCATTTGTGCATCTCCACACCACTCTACCTATAGACATAACAAGATACGGTCCACACACTGTACACAAAGGGTGAAACATTATCGAGCTGACCTGCTAGCCCACAAAAGAAAGTCAGGGATGGAGGAGAGGGGGATAACAATCAATAAACGTGTAACCTTCTGGCCAAGGTCGACTAGCACTGCTTCTTTTTTCCAGCCTGCCTTGCTCTTGGTTAATGAAATCTGTTTAGCCGTGGCTTGTGTTGACCCTAAGGTCTATGGAAGTAATGAATGAAATTAATCATTTGGAGCAGAATAACTCCCGTGCAAAAATAGAAGGACTTTAGAAAAACCAGACAGTAGCGTTGTGATTTAGAAATAAAGCAAAGTTACTGGCCACTGACATCACATGAATTACAGTTAGCAGTTTACAGAAGTATTTTAATTCTCTGCAATAAAAATTATCAAATTTATAGGGTAAAAACATTAAATATTACAATTATAATTATTATAAAATAGCTAATGTAATATATATATATATATATATATATATATATATATATATATATCAGTTTATTCAGAAGAATCAGCATTCATTGAAAAGTCATAAAAATATGAAATATTATAATTATAAATATTATACAATATTAAGTAACATATATGTAATATTTTATAATATTTATAATTGTAATATTCAATATTTTATAATATTATTAAAAAAAATCTGGATTCCATACAAATGCAGCAAGTAATTGATATTTAACAGAATTATTTATGTTCTTGGTGTTTTTACCATCTCTTATAGAAAACATGAGACGATGCACACAATACAATTTAAAACAATGTAAACAGAAATAAATTACAATTAACTCAATATGCTTTTTAAATTTTGCTTACAATCTATTTGCTTTTATTCAGTTAGAATGTTTTATTCTCACCTGATTTTACAGTATTTTTATTTAATTAATAATATTGCTTGTATTTTATTGATTAAGAGCACTGTATAATTTTGCACAGCAGGTCAGGATTTAATATAAAAAAACTGTGTTTATCCAAAGCAATTTACTGTGCATTCAAATATAATTTTATCAGTTTGTGTGTTCCCTGGGAATTGAACACAAGACCTTATTGTTGCTAGTTCCATATTCTAGCAGAGCTACATGAATTACAAGATTTACAGCCAGATGTTCCTGGGTGAAATGTAATGCACTTATTCTTTTCAGATGTCAATATCCGGTTAGATACGGCATGATACAGCAAAATTATCGGGGTTTTTTTTTCAAAGCTGGACTGTAGATCACCTTACTTCTGTGGCGAACCTTATCGATTCCCTTCTAGCAGATTGATAATATATTTGCCACTGCTAATGCATGAAGGAGGCTAAGGAAAAACAGCAGTGGCTACAATTCCCAAACAAATAAAGGGCAGCTTTAACTGCCTGCATTTACTGACTCTCTCTATATGTCTCAAGGCAAATATCGATCGATGCCCATGTCTAAACTTCCAACCTTGCTCATCCCTTTGAAACAGGGCAATATTTAACTCTGCTGTGGTTTTCTTACATCTCTCAGGCCTGCATGCATTATCCATTAGCCAGGTCTTGTCTGAGATTTAGGCCTGTATAATCTGATACAGGCGCAGTAGATTGCATTGCACTGGATTAATCCGCCGTGGCTAACCAGGGGTGAATAAGGTGGGGAGGGAGAGCATCGATTTTCTGATTTCTCTAAAAGCGTTGTACCTCCATCCTCCCACAACAACGCAACTTAGCCTGATGAATATTCATCCCAGCACCTGCGAGCTTTGGCGAGCTTTAGTTCTCATCCAACCAGGAGAGGCTGCTGGGGACAGATGTCGCGGAGAGAACAGAACAGATGACAGCACAACACAATCTCGTTTTTCAGTCTTTCTTGCAGAAACAGGAGAGGAGCGACTGCAATGAAACCCTCTTATCACGCGGCACAAGATCTAAATCACACGCGAGGGTGAAAATATCTTCAGTGTAATTGATCAGGCTCACCTCAGACAGAACCTGCACTCCAGATTAAGTTTCCCAATGAAGATCACACTGAGACTTGAGATGCCACTGACCAGGAATTTCATAAAATTGGCTCCTTAAAGGGATAGTAAAATGACAAAAAATTTAATTGTTTACATTTTACCTGCATAACTTTCCCCAGTGGAATGAGAAAATATATACACTACCATAGCAAGTTCGGGGTCTGTAAGATTTGTTTAAATGCTTTTGAAAGAAGTCTCTCTTGCTCATCATGGCTGCATTTATATACACTCACCTAAAGGATTATTAGGACCACCATACTAATACTGTGTTTGACCCCCTTTCGCCTTCAGATCTGCCTTAATTCTATGTGGCATTGATTCAACAAGGTGCTGAAAGCATTCTTTAGAAATGTTGGCCCATATTGATAGGATAGCATCTTGCAGTTGATGGAGATTTGTGGGATGCACATCCAGGGCACGAAGCTCCCGTTCCACCACATCCCAAAGATGCTCTATTGGGTTGAGATCTGGTGACTGTGGGGGCCATTTTACTACAGTGAACTCATTGCCATGTTCAAGAAACCAATTTGAAATGATTCGAGCTTTGTGACATGGTGCATTATCCTGCTGGAAGTAGCCATCAGAGGATGGGTACATGGTGGCCATAAAGGGATGGACATGGTCAGAAACAATGCTCAGGTAAGCCGTGGCATTTAAACGATGCCCAATTGGCACTAAGGGGCCTAAAGTGTGCCAAGAAAACATCCCCCACACCATTACACCACCACCACCACCAGCCTGCACAGTGGTAACAAGGCATGATGGATCCATGTTCTCATTCTGTTTATGCCAAATTCTGACTCTACCATCTGAATGTCTCAACAGAAATCGAGACTCATCAGACCAGGCAACATTTTTCCAGTCTTCAACTGTCCAATTTTGGTGAGCTCTTGCAAATTGTAGCCTCTTTTTTCTATTTGTAGTGGAGATGAGTGGTACCCGGTGGGGTCTTCTGCTGTTGTAGCCGATCCGCCTCAAGGATGTGCGTGTTGTGGCTTCACAAATGCTTTTCTGCATACCTCGGTTGTAACAAGTGGTTATTTCAGTCAAAGTTGCTCTTCTATCAGCTTGAATCAGTCGGCCCATTCTCCTCTGACCTCTAGCATCAACAAGGCATTTTCGCCCACAGGACTGCCGCATACTGGATGTTTTTCCCTTTTCACACCATTCTTTGTAAACCCTAGAAATGGTTGTGCGTCAAAATCCCAGTAACTGAGCAGATTGTGAAATACTCAGATCGGCCCGTCTGGTACCAACAACCATGCCACGCTCAAAATTGCTTAAATCGCCTTTCTTTCCCATTCTGACATTCAGTTTGGAGTTCAGGAGATTGTCTTGACCAGGACCACACCCCTAAATGCATTGAAGCAACTGCCATGTGATTGGTTGATTAGATAATTGCATTAATGAGAAATTGAACAGGTGTCCCTAATAATCCTTTAAGTGAGTGTATATTGAATATATTTTAAAATGTAATTAATTCCTATGAAGGCAAGGCTGAATTTTCAGCAGCCATTACTTCAGTCTTCAGTGTCACATAATCCTTCAGAAATCTAATAATAAATGTTTTATATATATATATTATACATTCATATTATTATTATTATTTCTTAAGATTAAAAAATCAGCTTTACCATCACAGGAATAAATTAAATTTTAAAAGATATTCATCAAATATAAATGCAGCAGTGGTGAACATATCACCAGTGGTGAACTTGAAGCAAGAGACTTCAAAAACATATATTTATTATAGACCCCAAATTTTTGAACGGTAGTGTGAATATAGTTTGACTACTGCTTTCATACCCAAAATCATACTCAGCTCACATTTAGAACAGCAATTGTATTATCATATATTGGGGAACAGGCCTAGTTATTGTCACGGATAGTGATGAAGCAGAGAGGTGAGTAAAATATAACAGATTTTTATTTTGAACAGAAGCACAGAAGCCAGCAGATGTAAATGGCAAGTTGAACAATGATGATCAGATGAAAGGAACTTAGCTGATGAATAACAGTAATGTCCTTCATAGGTGGAGATCGGAACGAGCTGGTGACAGTCTTTGGAGATGGTCGAAGGTCTGTGGAATGGGAGCGGATGACGAGGATAGCAGGTAAGTGGAACGGGTAAGGATTGAGGTAGAGTCTGTGTGTTCATGGAAAGACGAGATCAACAAGTTAATGTCGGGATAGCTTTTTCCAGGTGGATAGCGCTAATGCAGGAGAAAGATTTCAAAAGAGACGCTGAAGTTGCCTGCTTTCTTTTTGACAGGTAAGTCAATGTTACAGTCTTAATTACAAGCTTTTTTTCATTGTTTGGTTGTGTACTTTATTTTATAGACAGATGAACATTTATAGTTAAAAGTTGATGATGATGATGATGATATCTAACAATGCACGTACTTCAGAAAATATAACGAATAAAGAAGGCATAACTACTTATTACAATAGTTCATGTTTTTCACAGTCAGTAATTCATACTGTAACATTCCTTTGTTCGTTGTCAAGTTGCTGTTTGTTTGAAATAACAAACCTGTTCACCCGAAGGAACACTCGACAAAGTGCTATTAGAAGACATCCTGTCATAGCTTTTTGGTGCATAATGCCTACCGTAGATGCAACGCACATTTGAAAAATGATGGCGCTGGAGAGCACAATTCGTTTGAATGCAAAATACATTTTCAACGCTAGATGGGAGAAATTCCTACACATTGTCCCTTTAACCCTCTGGGGACCAAGGTGTTTTTGGGGTCCTTGAGATGTTTTGACATGCTCTGACATTTGTGCTTTTTTCAGTTGCTTATAAACATATTAATGGCACAGGTGAAATTACACTCTATTTAGCACAAACAGGGCTACAATAATGTGTGAGCAACATGTATGTACATGTTTGTATTTTTGAGAGAATATTGTTTATGCGTGGTTATTGAAAAAACTAAAAAATAAAGTTTTTGAAATAAGGACACAAAAAAACATACTAAATCTGTGTCCACAAGACTTTTGACTAATGGACGTTGTCGCCTAGAGTTTTTGCTTCAAAATTATCTGAAAATCATCCTTCCTAATCATTCACATAAAACAATAGATTGTTTTAAATTGTGAAAAACATTTTTTTGTTTGCCAAGGCAATATGCGGATGGGCGGAACGGTCCAACCCCTATCGTGAATAATTAAGTGGTTCTCAGACAGTGACCCTGCATAATGAGCCTTTCATTCAGGGGTGTTACACAAGAAAGAATGCAAGGACAATATATATATTTATTGTCATTGCATTCTTTCTTGTATATATATAGCCTATATATATATGCTATATATATATATATATATATATATATATATATATATATATATATATATATATATATATATATATATATATATATATATCCTATATATATATATATATATATATATATATATATATATAGCTTATATATATATATAGCCTATATATATATATAGCCTATATATATATATAGCCTAAATATATATATATATATAGCTTATATATATAGCCTATATATAGCCTATATATATATATATATATATATATAGCCTATATATATATATATATAGCCTATATATATATATATATATATATATATATATATATATATAGCCTATATATATATATATATATATATAGGCTATATATATAGGCTATATATATATATATATATTTAGGCTATATATATACATGTATGTACATGTTTGTATTTTTGAGAGAATATTGTTTATGCGTGGTTATTGAAAAAACTAAAAAATAAAGTTTTTGAAATAAGGACACAAAAAACATACTAAATATGTGTCCACAAGACTTTTGACTAATGGACGTTGTCGCCTAGAGTTTTTGCTTCAAAATTATTTGAAAATCATCCTTCCTAATCATTCACATAAAACAATAGATTGTTTTAAATTGTGAAAAACATTTTTTTGTTTGCCAAGGCAATATGCGGATGGGCGGAACGGTCCAACCCCTATCGTGAATAATTAAGTGGTTCTCAGACAGTGACCCTGCATAATGAGCCTTTCATTCAGGGGTGTTACACAAGAAAGAATGCAAGGACAATATATATATTTATTGTCATTGCATTCTTTCTTGTATATATATAGCCTATATATATATAGCCTATATATATATATATATATATATATATATATATATATATAGCCTATATATATATATATATATATAGCCTATTTTCTCCCATCTAGCGTTGAAAATGTATTTTGCATTCAAACGAATTGTGCTCTCCAGCGCCATCATTTTTCAAATGTGCGTTGCATCTACGGTAGGCATTATGCACCAAAAAGCTATGACAGGATGTCTTCTAATAGCACTTTGTCGAGTGTTCCTTCGGGTGAACAGGTTTGTTATTTCAAACAAACAGCAACTTGACAACGAACAAAGGAATGTTACAGTATGAATTACTGACTGTGAAAAACATGAACTATTGTAATAAGTAGTTATAGGCTATATATATAGGCTATATATATATATATTTAGGCTATATATATATATAGGCTATATATATATATAGGCTATATATATATATATAGGATATATATATATATATATATATATATATATATATATATATTAGGGCTGTCAATCGATTAAAATTTTTTATCTAATTAATTACATACTCTGTGATTAATTAATCTAAATTAATCGCATACATCATTTTTGCTGTGAAAGTATTTTACATATTTCAATTCAAAATAATCAATGAATAATCCGCATTAGTGACATTAAAGTTCAAAAACTCTTTTATTATTATTTTCACTGTTCAAATACAAAAACAATCAACAATATGACCTAATAATAATATGCTGAGGAAATAAATTCAAAAAAGATTTCTTTCACTCTACAAGGCATCTCAGGCCACAGTTATAGGGGACACAATGAATAAAGTAACACAAACACTCCCCTCAATGTCAACACCATTTCTCTTGTATGTGCCATGAATAAACTCAGGCAAGAGACCAAAAGTTTAACATAGTGCAATATCAATTCCAGGGCTTTTTTGTGCAATTGAACATAAACCTTCAATAAAATAAAATCAGCCCCTTTTACCACATTTTACACACAAAAATCAACAATTTCTCATTTCTAAATTGTAGTCAGACACATCTGCCTCTCTTCTACTTCTCCTTCAGCCAGTCACTGAGAAAACGTAGCTTGACATTCTCAGAGCTCAAGGCTGCTCTCTTTTTTTGGACTGTTACCACACACACACACGCACTCACTCACTCACACACTCACGCGTCTCACACACGCTTTCTCTCAGGCACACACACACACTCGCTCACGCACACAGATTTGCTAAGTTAGCGCTTCAGTGTTTGCTCGAGTGTGGTTTAAGTTTGAAGATGACGTTGACTGCTAGAGTTGGTATCACGGGACGTGCAAGGTCGTACCTCCGGATTAACATTAACTCCTGGATGCTTTGCATTGATGTGGTACTTTAGAGTTGACAAACTCTGGTGATATGCAAATTCCTTGCGGCAGACGACTGTTTATCAACACTTCCATCAGGCCGTGTTTTTATAAATGTAAATGTTCCAATCAATGATCCAGGCAGCGCGTTCTCGTCTCCCTCCTTCTAGAACGGCTCTGGGTGAAAGGTCAATACGAAATGGATTAATCTGCGTTATTTTTTTTAACGCGTTATTTTTTCTCAGATTAATTAATCGAAATTAACGCGTTATTTTGACAGCCCTAATATATATATATATATATATAGCCTATATATATAGCCTATATATAGCCTATATATATATATATATTAGGGCCGGGACTTTAACGCGTTAATTAAGATTAATTAACTACAGACTTTAACGCGTTAATTAATTACACAAATTATTTTTAATCGCACTTATTTTTGCACCGCGGAACGTTTCTCACTGGATGAGTTTCGGCGGACCGATTATACTGGCGCACCAACTAGCGTTCATGACGAAGAAGCTGACGAGATCGCTTTGGTTGGCCGGTGGATGGGAAATTTTGTTACAAAAACGAACGGATGGAAGCGTCGATAAGAGCATGGTTGTGTGCAAGCTATGCAACAAGGAATTCGCTATTGCTATTAGTGTAGTGTAGCAATATGCTATTGCTACACTTAATGGCAAAAAACACCGGTCTACTGGTCTTGGTTGAACCAAATTAAACAATATTTTGTTGCTTAAGCTTATGTATTCAGTCATTATTCAATGGTATACTAAAAATCCATGTGAAAAAAATTACTTCTCACTGTTCTCAGGTCAAATATTTATGCAATTAAAATGCGATTAATTTCGATTAATTAATTACAAAGCCTCTAATTAATTAGATAATTTTTTTTAATTGAGTCCCGGCCCTAATATATATATATATATATAGTCAAGTCAAGTCAAGTCACCTTTATTTATATAGCGCTTTTTACAATACAGATTGTATCAAAGCGCTTCACAGTGATAACATGAAAACAATATAACAAAGTTTGTTTCTAAAAGATATTGCGTCAACGTCCACCTTAAGGCAGATCAATAATATTATTGAATATTAAATGTCCCCAACTAAGCAAGCCAAAAGCCAAGGCAACAGTGGCAAGGAACCAAAACTCCATCAGGGACAGAATGGAGAAAAAAACCTTGGGAGAAACCAGGCTCAGTCGGGCCTGGTTATATATATATATATATATATAGCCTATATATATATATATATATATATATTCTATAATCCTGGTCAAATGCTATATGGGCCATTCTACAGAATTGGTTCAAAGTTACAGTTGGAAACATCTTGAAAAGAAAAAAGTCTTTTCCCATAAATGTCTTATAAAGTATTAATTTTTAAAGTAGACCAATACAATAAAAATAAACCAGTCGCATTTCAAAGTCGTTCACGAAATGACCGCCAGGTGGCGCAAAGGGACATTTATCAAAAGGTAAGTGGGGCTAATGTCAATTAACAGTAAGGATGAAATTCTACAAGTCATGGTAATTTGCAAATAAGCCTACAACAAACATTTATTTTTAAACAAACATTTTTAAATTTGCAACATTGTTACGCCCCGTGGCTCAAAAGGGACGCAACAAAATTGGGACACACGAGAAAACCGAACTTTTAAAGAAAACTATTTATTAACACAAGGAAAATTATACAAAAAACTGTGTAATGTAGCAGTCAGGAGTCAGTAGTATCATGCTAGGTGCCTGTGTGGAAATGTAATGTGTTGTAGTGTCGTGATGCATGCAAAAGAAACAACCAAACGAATATCAAAACAAATAGGTCGCCCCCCGTCTGCCATCAGTCTTGCTTCTTTTAAAAGGGGAAAAGGGAAGTTGGCAGCAGGTGTCACTGATGCAATCAGGTAGAGGGCGGAGAAATCCATCCAATACTGGGGAAAACCCCATTAAAGACACAGGTCGTCACGTTTAAACAACAAACAATACAATCTGAACCTGTCAGGGTAATAAGCACAGGAAGCAAGATGCAAGTGAAACAGTTTATTATAAATGAAGTAGATGGTGGTAAGTCCAGAGATGACAGGTTAGTGGCGCAGGGACCCCGATGGTCAGATGAAACTGGTGAAGACAGTGTTGCGGTGCGGTGAGAGAATCCAGTGACGAGAAATAATCCAAACGAAATCCACAGGAACATGAGCAGGAACAAGGAAGGTACAAGACACGAGACGTAGACTGGAACACAACACCGGGAAACCACAAACAAAGATCTGACAAAGTAGATGAGAAAGTGATGAGTATATATACACATGATGAGATGAGCTGCAGCTGTTGACGGGAGTGATGAGTGATCGCTGATGATGTTAATGAGTGGGCACGCCCACCTAATCAGTACACACACACACCAACAGAAACACGAGACAAAAAGGAGACATAGGATTTATGAACCGTGACAGTACCCCCCTCCCTAGGAACGCCTCCTGGCGTTCCCAGACTCCCTTACCTGCCGATTGTAATCATCGATAAGGGAGTGATCCAGGATGTCTCTAGCTGGTACCCAACTTCTCTCCTCCGGACCGTAACCTTCCCAGTCCACCAAGTACTGAAATCCGCGTCCCCTCCGTCTCGAGTCCAGAACACGATTGACCGAATAAGTAGGTTCCCCGTCTACGAGTCGCGGCGGGGGGGGAACCGGGACTGGCGGATTAATGCGAGCAAAGAAAACGGGCTTAATTTTGGATACATGAAAGACGGGGTGAATCCTCCTGTACACTGGAGGAAGATTGAGGCGGACTGTCACCGGACTAATGATTTTAGTGACAGAGAACGGGCCAATGAATTTAGGCGCAAGCTTATTTGAAACGGAGCGGAGAGGAATGTCCTTGGTAGAAAGCCACACTTTGGAACCGACGACGTATACGGGAGGCCTCCGCCGGTGGCGATCAGCTTGGGCCTTGGTGCGCGCCCCCACTTGGAGTAGAGTCTCACGGGCTCTAGTCCAAGTGCGGCGACACCTCTGGACGAAGGCGTGTGCAGAGGGGACCGCGACTTCGGACTCCAGACTAGGAAAAATAGGTGGCTGGTATCCTACACTACACTCAAACGGTGATAGGCCCGTGGATGACACTGGCAATGTGTTGTGGGCGTACTCCACCATAGACAGTTGCTGACTCCAGGAGGAAGGATTCTTGGTCACTAAACATCGCAACGTTCTCTCCAAATCCTGGTTGGCTCGCTCAGTTTGACCATTGCTCTGGGGATGGAACCCAGAGGACAGACTGACAGTCGCACCCAGGAATTTACAAAACTCTCGCCAAAATTTGGACACAAATTGGGGTCCTCTGTCAGAAACCACGTCTGTCGGGAGGCCATGTAGCCGAAAGACGTGGTTAACGACAATCAACGCTGTCTCCTTGGCTGAGGGTAATTTGGGCAAGGGAATGAAATGGGCCGCCTTCGAGAATCGGTCCACCACGGTCAAAACTACCGTGTGACCCTGGGAGGGTGGGAGGGCGGTGATGAAATCTAGAGCGATATGGGACCAGGGTCTTGAAGGCACCGCAGCGGTTGAAGTAACCCATCTGGGGCCCGATTGGAAGTCTTACCCGTGGCGCAAACTGAGCAAGCCAAAACAAAACTGTGAACATCGCGAGCCATGAGAGGCCACCAGAATCGTTGCTTGACTAAAAACTTAGTGCGATTGACCCCAGGATGGCAAGCCACATTGGAACAATGACCCCACTGAATGACGCTGGACCGTAAATCCTCAGGCACAAATAAACGATTCGGTGGACAACGGATCGGAGGCGTTACCCCTTCTAAGGCCTTCGACTCGATCTCCCATGTGAGTGTAGAGATGAATAGGTTCTCTGGTAAAATGCACTCGGGAGTAGACGGGCGTTCGGACCGGTCAAAAATACGCGATAAAGAATCGGGTTTGATGTTTTTGGAACCCGGGCGGTACGAGAGAGTAAAATCAAAACGACCGAAAAAAAGAGCCCACCGAGCCTGTCTGGGGTTTAGCCTTTTAGCAGTCCGAATGTATTCTAAGTTCTTGTGGTCGGTCCAGACGATAAAAGGTACCCCCGACCCTTCTAACCAGTGGCGCCACTCCTCCAATGCTAACTTTACTGCCAACAACTCTCTGTTGCCAATGTCATAATTGCGTTCGGCAGGGGATAAACGATGAGACAAAAACGCACAAGGGTGCATCTTATCGTCTGAAGGAGAACGCCGGGATAACACTGCACCTACCCCCACCTCTGACGCGTCGACCTCCACCATGAACTGACGTGATGGATCAGGGGTTATCAGGATGGGGGCTGAAACGAAGCAACCCTTCAGTTTAGCAAACGCCGCCTCGGCTGCGTCTGACCACCTGAACGTCGTTCTGGGGGAGGTCAAGGCGGTCAGAGGTGCGGCTAGTTGGCTGAAATTGCGAATGAAACGCCGGTAAAAATTGGCGAACCCCAGGAACCTCAGTAGGGCCTTACGGGAATCTGGACTTGGCCAATCCACCACAGCCTTAACCTTTTCAGGATCCATGCGCATTCCCTCAACCGAGATGATGTAACCTATAAAAGGAACAGACTGTGCATGAAAAGCGCATTTCTCCGCCTTGACAAAAAGCCCATTCTCTAGCAACCTCTGAAGCACTTGTCGGACGTGCTGCACGTGTTCCTGGAGAGACGATGAAAAAATCAATAGTTTTGAAGATGAAACTGGTGAAGACAGTGTTGCGGTGCGGTGAGAGAATCCAGTGACGAGAAATAATCCAAACGAAATCCACAGGAACATGAGCAGGAACAAGGAAGGTACAAGACACGAGACGTAGACTGGAACACAACACCGGGAAACCACAAACAAAGACCTGACAAAGTAGATGAGAAAGTGATGAGTATATATACTCATGATGAGATGAGCTGCAGCTGTTGACGGGAGTGATGAGTGATCGCTGATGATGTTAATGAGTGGGCACGCCCACCTAATCAGTACACACACACACACACACAACAACAGAAACACGAGACAAAAAGGAGACATAGGATTTATGAACCGTGACAGAACCAGCGCTTCTGCTCCTGTATTGAGACATTCAGCGCGTTTCAGTTACGATCCTGGTTCCAGTGGCCTTAATACATTCACGGCTTTTTAAAATGTCACAAAGCGTTTTGAGATGGTTTTGAATGAAATATTGAAGTTTATAATTAGGATATTTTGGCACATCACGTTCCTTAGTGTAAAATGGAAATGCATGGTAATTTTATTTTATAAATATAAGCAAAAAACTGTATATATGGTGTAACAGAGTTTTAGAGCTAGACAAATCTCTCTTCATTAATAAATATAAAATTTACAGTAGACCATGTTTGATCGGGATTTGAACCCGGTCATCTTGATGATCGAACTGTAAGTTCTACCGCTCGGTGAGAAGTTCTACAGTTCGATCATCGAGATCTCGCTCTGATTAAATGTAGCAGGCTAAATCGCCCTGAATTAAAATGTAAAAACAGATCAAATGATGTATTTGTCGAAATGTTGCAATATTGTTTCATTTAAGTTCATAATTATTCTATACATGTTATTTAATTTAGCAGCATTACCATGAAGCACCGTGGTTCGATATTTATTTGAATAATAAAAAAAATGAAAAAAACTTAATTCACAAATTGCATGCCTGGTTGTAAGGATCCAAAGATCCCTGTAGAATTTAATATTGAGTTGAACATTTTGTTCATGACAACAAATTAACATGCGTTTTTTCAGATTATATTTAGTTTTGCTTGGAAAAAGCTGGCCCAAACCAGTTTTATTTCATCAATTATTGAAATAATGAAATATTTAGTAATAAACTTTTATGACAGAAATATCACTAGGCTACATGTAACTTAAATCATTTAATTCCTTAATTATCAACACTGTCTAGAATAGCGATTTAAGTGTGAATTGCGACTTCTCTTTGTGTTAAGTCAGCCTCAGACTCCGATAGCCTGTTGGGGGGTTGGAGGGACAGTTCAGTGCTGTATCGTGCGCGCAGGACAATAGGCCTAGGTGTTAATAATGTTCCTCTTTCATATGGAGAGTGTCGGATAACGCAGCGACATATGCAGTATTATCAGCTGTATGATGTGTTTTTACCCTGAAATGTTTAATTTAGAGAGAGACCCGGCGCGCGCAGCGAGGGAGACTAAATAAACGTGTTAAAAAGAGATCCAGCGCGAGAGAAGCAAAGAAAAACGCATGTTTTTAATTTAATTATGTTGCTTTGGACAATTTTCGTTTTGTAGTTCTACTGTTTTAATTGTTTAATATAGCTGTCATTTCTTTGGCAATACAAATTTAAAATGTCGCAATAATAAGATTAGCCTAGTGTTTCTTATTTTGCATCGCAAAAGAAATAAACTCTAAACCCGATGCAACCCTGTTTTAAATAAAAAAAAACTGTCCCGACACTTTATTTAAACCTTGAAATGTTCGAACTTGGTTTCAAACTTAAGTAATTTTAGTGTTCTTTTACATTACACAATAATTTAGCAGACTAAAGACGAGCTTCTTCATTTTCATTTTCTGATGCAATCGGCTGACAATCTTCCTTCATCAGTTTGTGTCCTTTGTGCAGCGGCTGCGGTTCTACAGGAATGTAGCAACCACTGAGCTACCGTCTGTACGTCTGTAAATGTTTTTATTGCAATGTTTTATCTTTTCATTATTTATTCAATTTCATTTCAGTAGCCTGATTTCAGTATTGTGATTATGAATTATTTTAACTACGTTTCACTTGTTGAATTTATCTGCTACCAGCTTTCAATGGCGCAGCGGCAGATTACGCATTAGAAAGAATAAACGAACACTTTTCAGAGTCTATGATTGTAGCGCCTCTTAGCGGTAAAAGGCAGCAAATACACCCCACATTTTACCGCCACGGTGGAACGGCTGATGTAGGCGTTGTCATGGCTTGCCTCAACATTTGCGTTTGAATAGCGCGCGTCCTCCGTGGGCGTGTCAGATTAACGCGTAATGAAGTGTAATGAGTGAGCTGGGGAAAAAAATTCTGAATTTTCGCGTGCACAAGGAGCTCTGCAACACTGCCGTCTTTCTCAGCATTTAAGCGCTCCTGCTCCTCAACGTAATCTGCCGCAGCTGAAACCAATCAAGCCCTGCACAGAGGGAGAGAGAGAGAAAAAGAGAGAGACAACGAACTGCACACAATAACAGGTCGCAACATCAATAAATCAGAGAAAAAACAAAGAAAAATAACACATTACGTCCAGGACGTAACAATAGTGAACAGGTGATGAGGTACAGGTGTGGTGAATCAGTAATCAGTGGAGAGTGAACGAGTGGGCGGAGTCTGTAGATCTGGTGGAGCCGTGACAGTACCCCCTACTCCATGGGCGGCTCCTGACAACTGGGTAGAAAGATGGTGTCGACGACGACATCTACCACGACCCCTGGGAGCTGGAAAATTTGGATGTTCGGTGTGACATTGGGTGAGGAGTGCTGGATCGAGGATATCGTCACGTGGGACCCATGATTGGTCCGAAGTCCTCCCAGTCGATTAGGTACTCTAATCTGGCACCACGTCGTCGTGAATCCAGAACGTCTCAAACCCGATATAGGTTCTTCTTCGGCAAGGTTGGGAGGAGGAGGTACATCAGCATCACCAAGATCTGTGGGAGGAGGAGAAACAGGTTCAGTGTGAGGTCTCAGGAGTGACACATGGAAGGAAGGTGAAATTCTAAAGTGAGGTGGTAAGTTGAGCCTGTAGGTGACTTCGTTGATCTGCCTCTGCATGGTGAAAGGTCCGATGTATCGAGGACTCAGCTTATGGCAGGGCAGGCGAAGACGGATGTCCCGTGTTGAGAGCCATACTTTTTGTCCGGGTTGATACAGCGGAGTAGTAGTACGACGACGATCAGCTTGAGTCTTGTGTCTCCGCACTGCGCGTTGGAGATGCACGTGAGCTAAGTCCCATACCCTCTCGCTCTGCTCGAACCAGTGGTTGACAGCTGGAACCTCCGAAGGCTCACCCGACCGGAGAAACAGCGGAGGTTGGTATCCTAACATACACTGGAACGGGGTGAGCCCAGTGGTGGATTGGCGAAGAGAATTTTGTGCATATTCTGCCCAGGGGAGGTATTGGCTGTCCTGGGGCCTCATGTATCAACACTGCGTACGCACAAAAACACGGCGTACGTCAGCTTTCACGTTCACGGCCAGATGTACTAACAGTGAAATTAACGTAAGAATGTGCGTTCCTGCAAGTAAACTTCATGTCTGGCGTACGTATATTTGTCGTGATTTTTGTCCGTTGGCGACTCATAGAGGCAATAAAGTGAAGTGGCAAACATTACACTACGAATTGTTCTATCGCACCACCAGCTGTCAGATATTGCTTATAATTTGTAATTGATAAATTATTTGACATATTGTCACACAAATTTTATTAAAATATTATATTATGCAATTAAGTAAGAACATAGGCTATATAAAGCATGTCCAAATTGATACAACACGTCTAGCAATGGCAGCGTTGGCTTAACTAGGAATACAAAATAAACTTCATTAATTCGGTCAGTAAAGATAAAAAAATAAAGTAATATTTTTATTCAGCAAGGACACATTGAATTTGTTTAAAAGTGAGAGTAAATGCATTTATAATGTTACAAAAGATTATAAGATGTCTATCTGTTTGAAATAAATTTTTATTCATTAAAGAATCCTGAAAATACTATATCACGGTTTCCACGAAAATATGAAGCAGAAGCACACCGGTTTTCAACACTGATAATACTCAAAAATGTTTCTTGATCATCAAATCATCACATTAGAATGATTTCTGAAGGATCATGTGACACTGAAGACTGGAGAAATGATGCTGAAAATTCAGCTTTGATCACAGGAATAAATTACACTTTACTATATATTCACATAAAAGACATTTTCAGTGAAATTTCGTTTCTTGCTTGCTTTAGCCATGTTCTTGCAGGTTTCTTTTGCCAAATTGGACTAATTACCATATTTAAATTAATTTAATTGGGGGAGGAGACTGGGTGGGGCGTTGTGCTCGTGCATGTGCGCTCAATTTTACGTTAATTGGGATGTACAAAGAGAATATGCGTGGGATCCTTCGTACGCAGAGATTCATACATCTGCTTTTTTTGTGCGTACGCACATTTACAGCTTTGTCCGTACGCAATGTTTTAGTATGAATTCAACGCAAGTCTTTGTACATGAGGCCCCTGGTTCTGGTGATATTCCTCTTAGATATTACAGAATACGGTGGTCGGTGATTACTGCAAATTTGTGAACAGCTCCCTCCAGCCAATGTCTCCATTCCTCTAGGGCCAATTAGAAGTAGAAGGCACATGGATGGAGTTTAGGAGGGTCACCCTGCCACATAGAACCGCTCCGAAGAGGCATCAACTTCGACGATCAAGAGGAGATCGGGATTAGGATGGACCAGGATCGGAGTGGTCTGAAAGGCTTCTTTCAATCGATGGAAGGATTCGGAGGCAAAGGGCTAAGACTTGGGCCGGCCTTTGAGGGTGGAAGTCATGGGTGAGCTGATGGGACTGTAGTTGTTGATGAACCTTCGGTAGAAATGAGCAAATTCTAGGAAACACTGAAGCTCCTTAACAGTAGTGGGTTGAGGCCAATTCCGGATGGTGTCCACCTTCCTCTGGTCCATCTGTATGCCGTATTGATTGATGACGTAACCTAGGAAGTGGACTGAGGTGGTGTGGAACTCGCACTTTTCGAGTTTGAGATAAAGTTTGGCGGTGTCGAAGCTTCTCTCGGACCTGCGTAACGTGCTGGGGATGTTCTGAGAGGTTTCAGGAATAAATGAGGATGTCATCTATGTAAACCACCACAAACCGATTGAGGAAATCCCTGAATACCTTGTTCATGTACCCCTGGAACACAGCTGGAGAGTTGGACAGGCCATACGGCATAACCCGGTATTCGTAGTGACCTGTGGGTGTGATGAAGGCTGTTTTCCACTCGTCTCCTCGACATATACGGATGATTATAGGCGCTACGCAGGTCTAATTTTGAGAAGATGCGAGTAGTTGTTCCAGGGTAACCAGAGGAAGGGGATAGCTGAACTTGACAGTCTGAGAGTAGAGGTGGCAGTAGTGGATGCACGGCCTCAAGCCTCCGTCCTTCTTGGGGACCGACGTGGATGCTCTGGGATGGACAAGGGATATACCCTACCATTCCGTGTGCAAGCACCCAATGCGGAGCGTCAGAGTGGGCGAGAAGTGCCGAATGCGACCCTTACCCTTACAGAAGCACGGAAGCCAGCAGATGTAAATGGTAAGTTGAAGACAATGATGATCAGATGAAAGGAACTTAGCTGATGAATAACAGTAATGTCCTTCACAGGTGGAGATCGGAATGAGCTGGATGGTAAACACTGATGACAGTCTTTGGAGATGGTTGAAGGCCCGTGGAACGGGAGCGAATGACAAGGATAGCAGGTAAGTGGAACGGGTAAGGATTGAGGTAGAGTCTGTGTGTCCATGGAAAGACGAGATAAGGGTAGGGTATGGACTGTGTTCGTTGACTTCCCCCTTTCCTCAAGCAAGAACATGTGTACAACAACCACACACACACACACAAAGAACGGGGTGTTCTGTTACAAGACTGAGTTTTATTACCCCCTTGGAATGTCCCCGAGAGTGTGATTTCTCCTAATTCTTGCTGAGAAGGAGAAATGAACCCTGTGTAATCCATATATATGTATTTTCTATATATATATATAACCATGTGACAAATGTATTAACATTTATCGAATGTTCCATCTCATGATTTTCCTTTATGTTGTTTGGTCTGTGTGTCCTTTGTGACGGTTCAATGAGTGTTTGTGCAGTGATTGCTCGTGTGTTTTGTCCCTGAGTTATAGGCTGATTGCTGGGGGGCGTGGCTTTACACCTCAACCAGATTATGGTGTTTTAAAAGACACTGGGTCAAACAGAGACGGGAGTTCGATGGCTCGCGGGTGTTGTAGCAGCTCTGGGAACTTCCAGAGAGCTCACAGGACATCACGGGAGAGCACAATCGTTTCGGAGAGCTGATGTGATGTACTTCCCCTGATGACGATCTTCTGATTTGGACTTTTTTGATTATGTTTTGGTTATGTTTGGTTGAACTGACATGACTTGAGCTTGCCACGTACAAATACATGCTGACATACTAACTAACATTTATACTGATCTCTTGACACCACATGTTAATTACTTTATGTAAATAAATCTTATGGTTTATGCAGCGATTGTGTGGCGTTTGCGATCTTTGTTGCGATCTTTGAGAAGAATCGTAACAAATGGGGGCTCGTCCAAAAGAGTAATTCGATAACAAATGAGAGTTCGTTCGATTAGATATTGTTTAGCTCATTTGGTTGATTAGGTGCTCGGTTGAATGATAATTTGGAAAAGTTAATCCTTGATTATTCGTATTACTTTTTGAGGTAGATGTAAATTTGTTTTGTGAGTTAAAGGTAGTCGTCATTTGAAGGTAAGTGCATTTTTATTGGGGTACAGATGAAACCTCATTCATTTATCCCCTAGTAGGTATTAGCAACGCCTTGCGTTGATTTGTTATTTTGCCTTTTTTATTTTTGTGCAGGCTTTTGGGTGAAGCACACCGCCGTGGCTACGGGTTGGGCTGTACTGCTCAGTTCGGAACCATCGGTATTTGGTGTTTAATGTCGCTTTGCTCTTGAAAGCTGCATGAAGATTAGGCATAAATGCAGTTTAGTGGGTTGATAGGCAGGGTAGTAGGGGAGACGGTGAATGAGTGTTATATTTGTGCCTTACTTGAATTGTAGATGCACTTACTTTAAGTTGAGAGTGTAGGTTAAATCTACAAGTTTAAGAGTTAAAATGACATCCGTTGAAGACTTTGTTAAAGCTCCGTCAGAGGACGTGTTAAATTCGTTCGTGAAGCAACAATTGTGGGAACTTGTAGAGCATTTTAAAATTGGTGATGTGGATAAAAAGATAAAGAAGAACGAACTTCGTTCTATTGTGAGAGATTGTTTAATCAAAAATAATCTTCTGATTATTCCCGCAAAGAGAAAACATGATATTGAAAAGAAAACTCCGTTAGATATATTTTCAGGGTTGTCTTTCGAACAGAAAAAAGAGATTTTGCAAATGCAACAGACTCACGATAGAGATTTGGCCCTGGAAACTAAACGGTATGAGTTGGAGATGGAAAAATTAAGAACAGATCATTTACTCAAACAACGTGAAATTGAATTGGCACAGAAGAAAATAGAGCTTGAACAATCAGAACGGGAGTTTGAGCTGCAGGCGGAACGTTTGCAATTAATAAAGGATGGTCTATTACCATCAGAGGGTGGTGAAAGGTTACATTTGTCTGGCAGTTTTGACTTTGCTGGTAATTTAAGACTGCTCCCTAAATTTAACGAACATGACCCTGATGTTTTTTTCTCTTTATTTGAGACTGTAGCGGAATAAGGCAAATGGCCAAGTGCAGTCTGAGTTATTATGCTTCAAACTGTCATTACAGGCAAAGCACAGGAGGCATACGCAGCGCTTACGATGGAGGACAGAAGGAACTATGATAAGGTAAAAGTGACTATTCTAAAAGCGTATGAGTTAGTTCCTGAGGCATACCGCCAACGTTTTAGAAGTTGGAGAAAAGGTAACCGGCAAACACATTCTGAGGTGGTAAGAGAACTTGTTTCACATTTTGATCGTTGGTGCAGTGCTTCCGATGTTGATAATTTCGAGAAGTTGCGTAACTTGGTTATTTTAGAACAATTTAAGAACATTGTTCCTGACTATATTGCTACATATATAAACGAAAATAAGCCAAATGACGTGAGTGAAGCTGCAGTCTTGGCAGATGATTACATATTGACACATAAGAACGTGTACCAAGAGGGTCGACCAGGGCGTCAATATGGTAACTTTAGTGAAAATAGAACGGCATCAAAGAGATTTGAACAATCTTATATTTCAAATTTTGAGAAGAAAAATCGTGGGAGGAGTGACCGAGACTTGGTATGCAATTATTGTTTCAATGTTGGTCATTGGAAAAATAAGTGTCCTATTTTGGCCTCAAAGTTGAAATTTAGTCCAAAGAGTAAGACGAATGCAAATGTTAGTCCTGTATTGCTGACGGAGACTACAGGAATTGATGATTTTGCGAGTGGTGCTTCTATGGAAGTAGGGAACGCAGTGTCTGAGTCAAAGAGTGGTAGTACAAAACAGTTTGCACCATTCATCACGGAGGGGTTTGTTTCTCTGATTAATTCAGATAAAAAAGTTCCGGTTAAGATTTTGAGAGATACCGGAGCTTCAGAATCCTTTATTCTTGAATCGGTCCTGCCTTTTTCTGATGTATCTAGTGAAGGGAGGAACGTTTTAATCAGGGGAATTGGATTACAGACTCTTTCTGTCCCTTTGCACAGGATGAACTTGACTTCAGAGTTGGTCTGTGGAGAAGTAACCTTGGGAGTCCGTCCATCCTTGCCAGTGGATGGTGTCATGGTAATATTGGGGAATAATTTAGCTGGAGATAGGGTATGGCGAGAGGTAATTCCACCACCTGTGGTAGTGCCCACTCCATTGATGGAAAAGTCTGATGTGCTAAAGCAAGAATTCCCTGAGGTATTTGTAACGTGTGCAGTAACTTGTTCGAGGAGTCGTGAGGCATCATGTGAAGAGAAGGAATTGTTTAATTGTGTTGTGCCGGGTTTGTCTACTCTTTTTCCTATTACTCATAGGGAGTTGATGACTGCACAACAGAACGATCCTGGGTTACAACAACTGTTTGAGAATGTTATTCCATCGCAGGAGGTAAGAAGTGCTGCCAGTGGATATTTTATCCAAGATGAGCTACTCTTGAGGAAATGTATTCCCTGTGCGAAGGGTTTGATTGAGGAATCTGTAATTCAAGTAGTGGTGCCAAAGCAATTTCGAGAGGTGGTAATGCGAGTTTCACATGGTGAAGTTGCTGGTCATTTCGGAGTAAATAAAACGTACAACAGAGATTTGAGACAGTTTTATTGGCCGGGTCTGAAAAAAGATATTTCGGCCTTTATTAAAACATGTCATACCTGTCAGTTAACAGGGAAACCGAATCAGTCTTTGAGACCGGTGCCTTTGTGTCCTATTGTGGTCACAAGTAAACCTTTTGAGCACCTAATAATTGACTGCGTGGGTCCATTACCTAAATCTAAATCAGGTAATGTATATTTGCTGACTGTGATGTGCCAAACAACTTGATACCCGGCAGCGTATTCGATTAGTAGAATTACAACTAAAGCAGTTGTGAAAGCGTTAACCCAATTCATCTCTATTTTTGGGATACCGAAGATTATTCAGAGCGATAAAGGGTCTAATTTTACTTCACGTATGTTTGCTGAGATTTTGAGAGTGATTAACCCTCTGAGGTCTGAGGTGTTTTTGGGATCCTTGAGATGTTTTGACATGCCTTGACATTTGTGCTTTTTTCAGTTGCTTAGAAACATATTAATGGCACTGGTGTAATTACACTCTATTTAGCACAAACAGGGCTACCATAATATGTTAGCAACATGTTTGTACATGTTTGTATTTTTGAGAGAATATTGTTTATGCATGGTTATTGAAAAAACAAAAAAATAAAGTTTCTGAAATAAGGCCACAAAACACACACTAAATATGTGTCCACAAGAGTTTTGACTAATGGATCTTGTCGCCTAGAGTTTAGGCTTCAAAATGATCTGAAAATCATCCTGTCTAATCATTCACATAAAACAATAGATTGTTTTAAATTGTGAAAAACATTTTTTTGTTTGCAAAGGCAATATGCGGATGGGCGTGAACGGCCCAACCCCTATCATGAATAATTAAGTGGTTCTCACCTGAGCAGACAATTACCCTGTATAATAATGAGCCTTTCATTCAGGGGTGTCACACAAGAAAGAATGCAAGGACAATAAATACATAAATAAATATATAAATATATAAATATATATATATATATATATATATATATATATATGTATACAAACAATCAAAATATAAATGAAAGCCAAAAGCACATTTTTAGTCATACCTGGAAACAAATCCTGGTCAAATAGGTTGTATGGGCAATTCTGCAGAATTGGTTCAAAGTTTGAGTTGGAAACATCTTGAAAATAAAATTGTCTTTTTCCATAAATGTCTTATAAAGTATTATTTTTTAAAGTAGGCAATAGATTTTATCATACATATTTCAAAGTTAAGGATTAATTTTTTTGATATAGCTTGCATTGGAACAAACACTATAACAATTGATTAGTTTATCTGTGACAAAACATCCTATATATTTTACATATGAGCAGAAACTGTCTAATTAAAGCTTATTTGATGTCTATTTTATAGTAAAAACTTTATAATCTATCCAAAATTAGTCAACGAAATGTTGTCATTACAGACAGTATATCGCGATTAGAAGAAATCTCAGTGGGCTATAGCAATATAGTTTGGATGTGTACATGTAAAAATAACGTTTACTAAAGTACAGTAGGTAGTCAACCAGAATGCCTATTACCGCCGCGGCAAATCCACCGCCGTAAAAATAAACCAGTCGCATTTCAAAGTAGTTCGCGAAATGACCGCCAGGTGGCGCAAAGGGACATTTAGCAAAACGTAAGTGGGGCAATTAACAGTAAGGATGAAATACTACAAGTTATGGTCATTTCCAAATAAGCCTACAACAAACATTTATTTTTAACAAATATTTTTAAATATGCAACATGCACGTTTAAACAACAAACAATACAATCTGAACCAGCGCTTCTGCTCCTGTATTGAGACATGCAGCGCGTTTCAGTTACAATCCTGGTTCCAGTGGCCTTAATACATTCACGGCTTTTTAAAATGTCACAAAGCGTTTTGAGATGGTTTTGAATGAAATAGTGAAGTTTATAATTAGGATATTTTGGCACACCACGCCGAGTGGCGCTATGCATTATTCTAAAATCTGGCTTAATTCTGGCATGTTGAACTAGAGTTTGACAAACGCGGCGGCGCGTTCATTTGAATTTATTTTTCTCATAACAGCTAAGAACTTAATAGGCTAAAGCCTACTCCGTAATTGTTGGTCATACAGATAAGATATCATCTTTTAAAACTGTAAAAGGTCTACTTTTATTCATGCAGTAGGCTATAGGCCTACACTCACAGGCTAACGACAAAACGTTTTCTCGCTCATGTGAGAAAGTTTGGGAAATTGTCAGTGAGTAAATTCATAGCCGAGCGGTAGAACTTACGGTTCGACCATCAAGATGACATGGGTTCGAATCCCGATCAATCATGGTCTACTGTAAATTTTATATTCATTAATGCAGAGAGATTTGTCTAGCTCTAAAACTCTGTTACACCATACAGTTTTTTGCTTATATTTATCAAATAAAATTACCATGCATTTCCATTTTACACTAAGGAACAAATCCAACAGAACGACTTTGCATCTGTATAATAATAGGCTACCAATCGTAATTTCAAAAGCAGTTCTGTTAAAAAAATGTATTTTATATATAGGCTATATATATATATATATATATATATATATATTTTTTTTTTTTTTTTTTTTTTTTTTTTTTTTTTTTGATTCCCTACAACCTAGAGTTTTAAAAAAAATGGTTTTAAGTAAAGTGTGATTTGCCAGGGGGGACGGGAATTTCCTTCTGGTCTAAACATCTCTGCTTCTGCTGAATTATTTGAATCCCCACACCCCTCCCTCCACAGTAGCTAATCAATGCTAGGCTACTTCACCAATAGACCATATTAAATATATAAAATAGAGATATGCAACAGGCACGTTTAAACGACAAACAATAAAATCAAAACCAGCGTTTCAGTTGTTCATTAGTTCCAGTGGCCTAATGCATGCACGGTTTTTCAAATTTCTCAAAGCGTTTTGAGATTATTTTGAATGAAATATTGAAGTTTATAAGTGTTTTGGCACACCACGCCGAGTGGCCCTATGCATTTTTCTAAAGTCGGGTTTTATTCTGGCAATTTATTTTTCTCATTACAGCTAAAATAACTTAATAGGCGACTCCGTAATTTTTTGGTCATACAGATAAGAGTAGAGTAGCTTACATCGTTCAAAACTGTAAACTTGTATTCATATTATTAGGCTAACGACAACAGTTTATATCTGTCGTCTCTGTCTCCGGGAACTGCGCGTCACAAAAATGAACCAAAAGCCGATTCAGCTCAGTCACGATAAGAAATCGGCTATGTCCAAAGTCTTTAAATGTCTAAATATTTAGGCTAATAAATGTTATCTGATTATGTAATCCATATGAAAACGAGAGGTAGGCCAGAGGATCTATACTCAATGTAAGCGCTTCCCAATGAGAAAATGACAAGACAAGGGTGAAAATCTCGCTCCATTTTGTAGGCTAAATCGCCCTGAATTAAAATGTAAAAACAGATCAAATAATTTATTTGTCGAAATGTTGCGATACTGTTTCATTTAAGTTCATAATTATTCTATAAATGTTATTTAATTTAGCAGCATTACCACGAAGCACCGTGGTTCGATATTTATTTGAATAATAGCTACAAAAAAAAAAAAACTTAATTAATTGCATGCCTGGTTAAGGATCCAAAGATCCCTGTAGAATAATATTGAGTTTTTTGTTCATGACAACACATTAACATGCGTTTTTTCAGATTATATTTAGTTTTGCTTGGAAAAGGCAGGCCCAAACCAGTTTTATTTAATCAATTATTGAAATAATGAAATATTTAGTAATACACTTTTATGACAGAAATATCACTAGTCTACATGTAACTTAAATCATTTAATTCCTTCATTATCAACACTGTCTAGAATAGCGATTTAAGTGTGAATTGCGACTTCTCTTTGTGTTAAGTCAGCCTCAGACTCCGATAGCCTGTGGGGGGTTGGAGGGACAGTTGCTGGACAAAGGTGTTAATGTTCCTCTTTCATATGGAGAGACCCGGCGCGCGCAGCGAGGGAGACTAAATAAACTTGCTAAAAAGAGATCCAGCGCGAGAGAGGCAAAGAAAAACGCATGTTTTTAATTTATGTTGCTTTATTTATCTATGTTGCTTTGGACAATTTTCGTTTTGTACAATTTTGTACAAACAATTCGTTTGTTTTAATTGTTTAATTTAGCTGTAATTTCTTTGGCAATACAAATTTAAAATGTCGCAAGAATAAGATTAGCCTAGTGTTTCTTATTTTGCATCGCAAAAGAAATAAACTCTAAACTCGATGCAATCCTGTTTAAAAAAAAAAAAAAAAAAAAAAACTGTCCCGACACTTTATTTAAACCTTGAAATGTTCGAACTTGGTTTCAAACTTAAGTAATTTAAGTGTTCTTTTACATTACACAATAATTTAGCAGACTAAAGACGAGCTTCTTCAGTTTCATTTTCTGATGCAATCGGCTGACAATCTTCCTTCATCAGTTTTTGTCGTTTGTGCAGCGGCTGCGGTTCTACTGGAATGTAGCAAATGTATGTTGTAATGATAATTAAACAAAACTCTTGACTTTAAATAAGTAAACAGTTATAAACAGTTACCTATTTAAGCATCAAGGTGGTAAAATATAAACGCTGTCGGCCAACCGGTTAAAAACATGTATGCTACACTGAGATTCGATCTCAGGTCCATTGAAGCTCCTTGAATCTCGAGTTGTTGCGTTAACCACTGAGCTACTGTCTGTATGCTGTGATGGTCAACGTCTTATGCTGTTCGAAAGCCTCATTGATGTAGGCTAAATGTTTTTTATTGCAATGTTTTATGTTGAATTGTTTTCATTATTTATTCAGTTTAATTTTAGTAGCCTAATTTCAGCATTGTGATTATTAATTATTTTAACTACGTTTCACTTGAATTCATATGCTACCAGCTTTCAATCGCTCTGAAAGCGCGGCAGCAGATTACGCAATAGAGAGAATAAACGAACACTTTTCAGAGTCTATGATTGTAGCGCCTCTTAGCGGTAAAAGGCAGCAAATACACCACACATTTTACCGCCGCGGTGGAACGGCTGATGTGGGCGTTGTCATGGCTTGCCTCAACATTTGCGTTTGAATAGCGCGCGTCCTCCGTGGGCGTGTCAGATTAACGCGTAATGAAGTGTAATGAGCTGGGGGAAAAAATACTGAAATCACTCTCTTTTCATACAGATTACATAAACAGAGAATATTTGTTTTTTATATAAATTACTTCATTGAAAAGAAGAGAATTCAAGCTTCATAAAGAAAAATCTCTCGTGCCTGTATGACAAGTATTTGCGGAGTTATAGTTAATCTTAGGACGCGTTTCAGAATGGACTTCACCGACAGAGAGAAGGCAGAACTTGCATCATGTTTATTTTTCTTTATTTGTCGAAAAGCACAACACTTTGTTTTTATTGTGAGTATACAGAAAAATAATAGACACTTAACATGATCGATTGATGTATACCACTTATATTTAAGATCAAAACCAACAGAGTATTTTGAGTCTCTTTTGCACTGATAAGAAAAAAAGCGAGACAATCGCGCCGGCGCGATAGCCGACCTCAGAGGGTTAAGGTCAAACACAATCAATCAAGCCCATATCACGCCCAAAGTCAAGGTGCGCTTGAACGGTTTCACCAAACATTGAAAGCGTTACTACGTGCTTACTGTGTGGAGTTGAATCGTGACTGGGAGGAGGGTTTACCCTGGTTATTACTTGCAGCTAGAGAGGTACAACAGGAGAGTTTGGGTTTTAGCTAGAATGATCTTGTATTTGGTCACAGTGTACGGGGTCCTCTTTCTGTTTGGAGGGAAGGATTGGTTGAAAAGGATCCTCCTCAGAATTTGTTGGAATATGTAGATGGTTTCCGTAGACGCTTATTTTTAGCTGGAATGAGTGCTCAGAAAAATCTTGTCGGAGCACAAGATAAGATGAAGAAACACTTTGACAAACATATCGAATGCCGTGTTTTTATGCCGGGTGATCAGGTGTTGGTTTTGTTACCTTCGTCTGGATCTCCGTTTTGCGCACGATTTACTGGTCCATATACTGCTCTTAAAAAAATTACTGACCAAAATTATCAAATTGCAACTCCAAATCGGCGTAAGGCTAAACAGTGTTTTCACGTAAATTTACTTAAGCCTTATCATTCTCGTAAATCTGACACTCAACTGGTTAGGCCAGCTGTTACTGTTGCTGCTGTCCCTCTGGATACTTCTCAACCTTTTTCTGTAGAGGGAGGGGAGGATGTGATTGTACCTGGAGACTGTGTTTTGCTTCCAAGGTTAAAGAATTCAGAGACCCTTCAGAGTCTAGATGCATTGTTGGCACATTTGTCAGAGTTAAAAAAGTAACAGAGATACAAGATCGCAACACCTTGTAAACTCTAATGGGTTAATGTTTGAGACATGACTTGCATACTATGAGAAACAGAAATCACTGTGTAGCATGTTTAGTCTCGATAAACTCCAATCTTCGTTCCCCATTTGTTGATTTACATTACATCTTGCTAACTTTGTGATGCAGGGGTGTTATAAGAAATCTTGAAGGTTCTTTCTTTTAAACATCCAATGAACTGACATATTCAAATGTCCTGCGAGATTCACCAGAACACTTTACGACTGTGGCTCAAGCTTCAAAGGAATTCCACGACTCTTGACTCTTGACTCTTGACTCTTGACTCTGGAACTCTTACCTCCTTCAATCAGATGTAACCCTCGTACTCGTGATCCCCGCCCCGGGGATCTTTTCTTTTCCTTTCTTTCTTTTGTTTGTTTGATTTTGTTTTCTGTATTCGACTCTGTTCACTTCCACGAAGGGAAATGAACTTAGTCTGAATTATTCCTTTGGTAACTTTACGTCAAAGACCTTTTAAGCCTTTGAAATTGCGTGCTCCTCGGACCAGCTGCAGACCACGTGACGCTCCAACGGGACGCCACACACGCGCGCTCCTCGGACCAGCCGCAACCACGTGACCGTATACGTAGTTCCCTTTCGTAGTCACTCCGAGTTACGTCGGATGACGGAGAATGGGGGTTTCGCTTAGAAAGCCTATCGACTTCGAGTATTAAAAAATGAGCCAATGGCAAAGAAATGCCATGGGTCTGCGGATTTTGCATAGTGTATCTCCGCCTTACCTCATGGGTATAAAAAGGAGGACGCCGCAACATGCAGGTATGTTTTCGCTTCGGAGCCAAGAGTTTTCTTCACTCCTGCAGCCTATTCTCTGACTATCTTCGAGAATCTTCTAGACGAGCAGCTTCCAGTCAGTGTTGGTGTGATGGCGAATTCCAGCGAGTTTCATATTCCTGCCTGCTGAACTGAACAGCGTGTGTGTTTCTCCCTGGGCGCTTCAGCACTGCTGCCAGCTTTTCTCTCACAAAAAGACGCGTCTTTCTAAAGACGATCTGTTTTGATATGTTTGACGCTGTTTTGACGTGTTTGGGCTTCGATCGCGCTCAGACAGCGCTCGTGGTTGTGTCACGTTCTCCCAGCAGGAACGTGACCATCGCAATGTAACGGTCGAGACTCGATGAGCTTAATAGAGTGAGAGTCCCCTCATCCACACCCCGATCTATTTTTCTCCACATAAGATAATACTTCGGCTGGTGGCCAGGGTGACCTAAGACGGCAGGTCTGAAACTAAACCGACGAAAATTCCTCGGTCCACACCCTGTCTTTTACATTGCAACCCGCGTGGTCCCGAGTGAGTTCGGCGGCCCGCCCGCGGGCCCGCGGTCTCATTCGGTCTCCCGGCTGATGAAATCATGTATATCGCCGCATCACAAGGTGAGCTGGAGTCCTCTAGAGATGATGGCTCGTCTGTGCTGCTGTCCCCGGATGTGCTAGCATAACGAGTTTGATCCAGAGTTCACAGCTATGCTTTCCGGGCTGCCGCGAGTATCGGGCTCGTGTGGAACCTTCTGCCATGTCCTGAGCACTTAAGGCTGATGATTGGTTTTTGGGGGTGGCGAACCCGAATCCTTTCTACCCAGACGTGCATGAAGAGGTCATGAGATCCTGGAAGTCTCTTTTGACTTTTCGCGACTGCTCAGCGGCCTCTTCCGCCTTCTCTGCCCTCGTAGAGGCCGCAGCCTAGGGTACACTGGGGTTCCCCCTTGTGGAGTGTTCTGTGGCAACACTTATGTGTCCCCACAGCGCCTCCGCCTGGCGTGGCGACCCTAAGCACCCCTCCAATGCCTGTAGGTTCTTGTCTACTCCGGTGGCGGGGACCTATAGAGCTGCGGGGCAGGCTGCCACCTCACTGCGTGTTATTACCATCCTTCTGGGTGTTCAATGGCATGCACGAGGGTAGGGCTGATTCAGGGCTCATCCTTGAGCTGCCTGCCGTCACCGACCTTGCTCTATGAGCAACGAAGGTGACGCGCACGCTCCCTGAGTCCGGTGATGTCCACATGCGTGGTGACTATCCCTCCAGCCGAAATGAGGTCCGGGTTCACAGCCCATGCTTCATTGTCCTGGAGAAGCTGGTGGGTTATAACCAATCCTGCTCCGGCACATCTGGACCGCTCGCCTCACAAGCTGCTGTTCAAGATGCTCCTGGCCAAATGCATTTTCGAATGTGTCTGGCCACGGGATTGGTTTGCAGCAATTGACCTGAAGGACGCCTACTCTTATGTCCGTTCTCTAGACCATACCTACGGTCTGCTGTCAGGGGCACGCATATCAGTACGCTGTTCTCCCATTCGGGCTAGCCCTGTCTCCTTGCACCTTCACGAAGGTTGTCAAGGCAGCCCTTGTTCCTACATGGGAATACGGGTTCGCATCCTGAACTATCTCGGCGACTGGCTTTTCTAGCTCACTCTCGAGACCAGGTCTGTGAACACAGGGACCCAATGCTCCAGCACCTAGCTCGTCTGGGCCTTAGGGTCAACTGGGAAAAGAGTAAATTTGCCCCGTGCAGAGGATCTCTTTTCTCGGTTCGACTAAGTCGCCTTCTCCACTCAGCCACTGCTGACTTGACTGGCAATCAAGCGCAAGAGTGCAGTTCCACTGAAGTTATTTCAGAGGCTCCTTGGGCATATGGCGTCTGCAGCCGCGGCAACGCCACTCAGATTGCTTCATATGAGACCGCTTCAGCTTTTGCTTCGCGAGTCCTGAGGTGAGCATGGCATCATGGCACGTTCTGAGTCCCTGTGACTCCGACATGCCGTCAGACCTTCACCCCGTGGAGGAACCTCAGCTTTCTACGGGCCGGAGTTCCCCTAGAACGAGTTTCCAGGCATGTTGTTGTCTCCACAGATGCCTCGTCCACGGGCTGGGGCGCCATGTGCAACGGACTATGGCCTCCTGGACAGGACCCCAGCGCCTTCTGCATGTCAATTGCCTCGAGTTGCTGGCAGTACGCCTTTCCCTGCACCGTTTTCGAACGTTGCTCAAGGGTCAACACGTACTAGTCCGTTCAGACAATACCGCGACAGTAGCGTACATCAACCGTCAGGGTGGTCTACGCTCCCGCCGTATGTCGCAACTCGCACGCCACCTCCTCTTATGGAGTCAGAAGCACCTGAGGTCCTTCGTGCTATTTACATTCCGGGAGATCTGAACTTTGCAGCCGACGAGCTGTCACGGTTTCGGCCCATCTCCAGCGAATGCCGACTCCATCCCCAGTCGGTCCAGCTGATTTAGGACCAGTTCGGGGACGCACGGACCCTGTGCAAAATCAAGGAGGACGAGGAGCAGGTCATTCTGGTTGCGGCGTACTGGCCCACCCGGACCTGGGGCCTCATTTATAAAACTTTGCTTAGGATTTGCGTCAGAAGTGGCGTACGGATGAAACATAGGACGTGCGTACGCACATAAATATTCAGATTTATGAAACCGTGAGCACGCACATCCTACGCAGTTTTCCCTTAATAAATCACAATCAATTCTAAATGTAGCGCAGCTTTTGCGGCTTCATGTCACGCCCATACTTGCCCATAAATAGTCCGTGAAACGCCCAAAGTTAATATTCATCGATTGCGAAATCATGGCAAACACAGAGAGGAAAACCAAGAAACGTAACTTCACTCAATGTGAAGTAGAAATTATCATTGGCGAGGTGGAAAAGAGGAGTAAAATGTTGTTTGGAGGGCACAGTGTGGGCATTAATGCCAAAAAAGGCACTTGAGTGGCAAAAGGTTGCATTACGCATTACGTCATTACGCATTGTGATGACATGGCATTTTATTACCATCCATTTGATTGCATCTCACAAGCTACATATGTGTTATGAGGATGAATTGAATAACATGCAATAATTATTATTGCAGAACATATTTCACTTTTATTTTTGCAAATTTGCATTTGCATTTCTGTTGTTATCTTCGTTTGATTTTGTTTGTTTTACACTGCAGATCGATCAAACGGGTGTTCATGTAGGCTGTTAATTGTAAGACTTGCTTTGTGAAGTCTTCATGTTATTTATGAGAGCCAGTATTGCCATTTCTTTTACACAACGGTCTACAGTTTCACACACTTTCACATGTTTCTTCCTTCTGCCGACGGTGTCGCCATTTCTCATTTCACCCGTTTTTGTGCGTACGCCTGGGTCAGAGCTTGCGTGAAGGACCGCACATTTTCCCGTCAAGTTTGCTTTTTATAAATACCAATTATTGCGTAGAGAGCGGCGTACGCCTTCTTTTGTGAGTACGCAACGTTTATAAATGAGGCCCCTGGTTCTCCGAACTGACACTCCTCGCGACAGCACCTCCTTGGCCAATTCCTCTGAGGAACGACCTCCTTACTCGGAGACGGGGCACCCTATGGCACACTCGTCCCGATCTTTGGAACCTCCGCGTGTGGCTCCTGGACGGGACGAGGCAGGTTTGAGTACCCTGCCACCTGTGGTGGCGGCTACCATCACTTCCGCTAGAGCATCGTCCACGAGACATGTCTACGCGTTGAAGTGGAACGTCTTCGTCAACTGGTGCTCTTCTCACCGAGAAGACCCCAGGAGATGCTCGATCAGTATCCTGCTTTCCTTCCTGCAAGATGGGTTGGAGCGAAGGCTGTCTCCCTCCACCCTGAAGGTGTATGTGGCCTCTATCGCCGCATATGACGAAGCAGTTGAAGGTAAGTCTCTGGGAAAGCACAACCTGATCATCAGGTTCCTGAGAGAAGCGAGGAGACTGAATCCTCCTCGCCCTCCTCTCGTTCCCTCTTGGGACCTCTCAGTGGTGTTAAATGCCCTGCAGAGGGCTCCATTTGAGCCTCTGCAATCGGTTGAGCTTAAGTTCCTGTCAATGAAGACAGCGCTCCTGGTTGCATTGGCCTCCATCAAGAGGGTAGGGGACCTGCACGCATTCTCCGTTGATGAAGCGTGCCTGGAGTTCGGGCCGGATCACTCTCACGTGATCTTGAGACCCCGGCCTGGATATGTGCCCAAGGTTCCCACCACTCCCTTCCGGGACCAGGTGCTGAACCTGCAAGCGCTGCCCCTGGAGGAGGCAGAGCCAGCCTTGGCACTGCTCTGTGTGCGCTCTCCGTGCTTACGTAGACAGGACGCAGTGTTTCAGGACCTCAGACCAGCTCTTTGTCTGTTATGGTGGGAGACTGAAGGGAAAGGCTATCTCAAAGCAGAGGTTGTCTCACTGGATAGTGGATGCCATTGCTTTGGCTTACCAACAGCAAGGCCGACCATGCCCCCTTGGTGTGACAGCGCACTCCACCCGGAGTGTGGCTTCCTCTTGGGCTCTAGCGCATGGCGCCTCGCTGGCAGACATCTGCAGAGCTGCAGGCTGGGCGACACCCAACACATTCGCCAGATTCTATAATCTCCGAGTGGAGCCTGTGTCCTCTCGTGTACTCGCTTAAGGCAGCTAGTACTGGACCCGCACAGGTGTCTTCGCTTGTTTGCCATTCCACTCCACGGACTGGATACGTGCGATGTTTCCTCAGGTGAGCCTTCCTCTCTGAAGCCCTGAGTTCCTCCAGCACTGTTGACGCTGGCGCCAGTGTCTATTGCCTGTGCGTCGGCTAGGTGCCTCCGTGTGCATGGTTCCTCCCCTGAGTAACCCCCACATGTGTATTTCCACTGTGAGCCTCTTTGAGCATGTGTCTTTCCCTCGGCAAGCCACCTTGCCACTCCTGGAGTTGAAAGTTGCCACCCCACGGGCTGGTCACTCCAGTGTTCCTCCATATGAAGCCCCCCTAGGGCCATTTGTGTATTCTTAAGTCCTCCCTACGGGTAGGCGTGCTGTGGCATATTTCCCCTGAGATATGCTTCCCAGTGTACCTTGTTATTCCTGTGTTAAGTAGGACTCCTTCGTCCGTGCCTATATCACGACAGGGAGGTCAGACTTCGCAGGGCACTGGAAGACAGCTGTGAAGGTGGCGTGATTTCACTGGGACCCTCATTCTCCGTCATCCGACGTAACTCGGAGTGACTACGAAAGGGAACGTCTCGGTTACGGACGTTACGTCTCCCTGCCACTTCCCCTGTATCGCTGGAACAGCCGAGTTCAGTCTTGGCTCCTCAGTGAAGAAACATACCTGCATGTTGCGGCGTCCTCCTTTTTATACCCACGAGGTAAGGCGGAGATATGCTATGCAAAATCCGCAGACCCATGGCATTTCTTTGCCATTGGCTCGTTTTGTAATACTCGATAGGCTTTCTAAGCGAAACCCCCATTCTCCATCATCCGACGTAAAGTCTCCGTTCCCTACTCAGGGAAAGAGGGTTACATCCGTAACTGAGACGTTTTCCTTATTAAATTCACTATATTCATTCATTGATTCTGTTGTGTCTCTTGCTCATATCCAAGTCCCTTTAATGTCTCGATCAAAAGCTACGAGCTTTACAAATTAAAGATACTTTAAATAGTATTTTGTTTATAGAACAGGAAAGTTAATCCTCGTGGCCAGACGATAACTTCTCTTAAAAGTCTATAATGTAGGATAATTTGTGAGGTTGATGGAGATCGAATGTTCAGGCTTGCGGGACAGGCCAGGATGATTCGATCATAAATTAATCCCCTCAAATATTATTCTGACAATTGAGCTAATTTTAGCCTGTCTGTAAAATATATGTACATGTGTAGTTGATCATAATCATTTGTGGTAAATTGCTGATGTATAGATATGAATGCAGATGCAGGTAACATATTATCCCCCTCTTTGGGCGATTTAACATGTATAAGTATCTGGTTCAAACCCGTATGAATAATTATTAATGATTAATTATTAATTATTGAATACATATTCCCCAAAACTAACCGCATACTTTACATCAGACAAGGATGTGTTCTTCTTCTTCTTGTTTTTTGGCAGATTACTACTTTTGTATTATACCGCCACCAACTGTACAGGAGTGTGTAATACCATAAACTTCATAGAGTCTATGCTTGAATTAGTTAAAAAAAATTATATTATATTCTTTTCATTATGCCAGTATTATTAAGAAAAATAAATAAAGGGTCAAGTCTCTCCCTTTTCATACCCTGTTCTTTAAGTATATCATGTATTGAGTATTCCATTTCCTGCCAATTTCTTCTACTATCATATTTCTCACATGCAAAAAGTACATGGGGTGTTTCTCAAAACCAACAATGCAAAGAACGGACTTGTGTTCTTGGGGAGAAGGCTCTTGCTAGTTGTTCTTGGAAGAATGAACTCACAAGGTGACGAGCACACAGAACGCTGCTGACAGTTTGAGACGCTGTGTTCTTGCTGGTATTGCGCAATAATAACCCCGCACAGACACCGTCTGCAGTACCCAAACATAACGAGAATTATTGACGATAACAGCAGCCAGGCTGCAATGGTCTCTTGACTGTGGGGTAAAACGAGTCTGTGAGCAGACTGGCCGGTTGGCTCGCTATCTAACTTGACACCCGCAGGCGCTTACGGAGATTCTCACTTCCGAAAACGTTTGAGCACATTTTCGATTCGCGATAGATTTTCGTAAAAATGCCAATATTTGAAATCTACACAGTTAATTTCTCGCATCAAATGTTCTCAGAAGTGAATTTAGTGATGAAATAGCGTACGAAATTGTAGAAAAACGAATTACTGTATTGACCTGCCTCTCCATCCTCGAATGCCGAACTGAATGCTGGGATATTTCTGCCGTCAAGTTCACACAAGTTACCAACCGATGCATCCTTGGTAAAATGGGCGTGTCAAGAACACATCCGGGATTTTTAACCATTCTTGCCAAAATGCAAACTTGTGTATTGGGACAGTACTTGGGTCACAAAAGATGATGTTTCACAAGAACACAAGAACACAAGGACACAAGGACACAAGGACACAAGGACACAAGGACACAAGGACACAAGGACACAAGGACACAAGGACACAAGGACACAAGGACACAAGTACAGACAAGAACACATATTGAGAAAGGCCCATGGTTTACACAGACAAGGATGTGAGGTGCAAGTGAATGTTATATAGTGAACAGGTGACGAGGTACAGGTGTGGTGAATCAGTAATCAGGGGAGAGTGAACGAGTGGGCGGAGTCTGAAGATCTGGTGGAGCTGTGACATTGTCGCATTTTTTACTCCAGTGAATATCTGTCAGGATAGCTTAATTTTTGAAAGTCAGTTTCTATATAGATTATTATGCATGCCTTCAAGCCTTGGCTACAAAAAAAGATTGAACATTTCCATTTATTGCGCCGCAGGAAAAAATATACAATTCACAGATCGTACATTGACCCTTTGTTTCAAAACCTTACAGTGACTGAGATAACTTACAGTCTTAAAGGTGCTCTAAGCGATGTCACGCGTTTTTTAGGCCAAAACATTTTTTGTCACATACAGCAAACATCTCATCACTATCCGCTAGCTGCCTGTCCCCTGAACACACTGTAAAAAAAATGCAGTCTCTGTAGACAGCCCAGGCTCCACAAACAGCAACAAAAACAAACTGGGGCAACCCGCTCCATGAAACAAAACAAACAGTGTTCCAGCCTGGGGGTGGGGTTAGTGAGCGTACATGGGGAGTGTGGAGGGGAGAAGCATGAAGAGGGAAGTTAGAATTTTAACTCTTTAAGTTTGATATGGCCAACACACGACCAAAGAGACGACGTTCTGATGAACAGATTGCAAAAATACAAAGAAGAGGGAAAAGGAGAAAGAACGCATGCCCGAATTTACATTGGAAAAGCCTTTGAAAGGTGGTGAGAACTCCGCCGCCAGAAGGGCTTCCAATCCGACATTCAGATAACGTTAGCTCTGTTTTTGCTGGACAGGTGGGTAAATCCAGTTTGGTTTTTCTAAATGGACTTTCATGTTCGCCTAACAAACACAAGGATATAATTAGCTAGAACAATGCAGTCAGCGCTAACTTTGGTGAATACAACATATAGGTTTCTAGCAGCTAGGTATCAATCTCTATTGTAAATAATCAAGCAAACTCACAGTAGGGCGACAGTTTGTGTGAATGATTGTTTTCACCAACTATTTATTATGAAATTGAATGTTCATTCATAGCCTATTGACAACTTTGACTAAATTTGAAGCTAACGTTATCTTGCTATTATTGCGTCCTGGTATGGGAGCTAAAGTTATCTCAGGAGGAGCTCAGGTTTTTCTGGTAATGTTTCTCTTTTTTTTTGCATTATATGAAAGCATGTATCTAACTTGGCGACATTACACCTTGAAAAAAGTAGCAGTAAAACTACAGGGGGAGAGGACGGGATGAGGAGGAGGGAAGGTCTAGCTAGCCTCCGTTTTGTTTGACAATACTTTGAAGGTCAACAAGAAGTGACATCACCCAGCATCGCCTTTAAGATAACCTTATAGTGACTTTACTGTGTGACAACATACTACGGTCTCACCTACACAACATAAACGTAATCTATTCTTTATTCTGTATTTTATTCTTTATCTCTATGTTGCATGTATTCAGTTATACAAAACATTAGCATAAAATTGATATGATAAAATTTTATAGTATTAGAAATGCTTTCCTACATGTTTTACCCTTGCTTATAATGACAGCTTATTTAAGATGTATGCATGCTTCATTATATTATTAAATACTGATAGCAGGTGTCTTGTTAAAAAACATAATAAAAAACCTAGTTGCAGCTCACAAAACATTTGATAGCATTATATTGTAGATATACTTAGAACCCACTTGATTAATTTGTCTTGTTTTCAATGAAGTTTGGTTGTGGAGGGGTTGTGAGAAATGGTGCCAGCATGAACATTATACTCCTACTTGCACTATTCTGTTTGAGGCAAATAAAGATGCGAGTTTCTAGTTTCATTATTCTTTATAATAAAATATTCAAATCCCATAGAGCCCTAGAAAAAAAACTTACAATGAAGTTTGCATTGCAATGAGGCTATTTCTTAACCGGGAAACGAATGAGAGCATCTCAAAGGCACATATCACATCCAAAATTGTATCCAACAGTTGCAACATTGTTTTCTTGCCCAAATTAATGGAATCTACATCAGGGGTGCGTTTACCAAAGCTAACTATGGTCGCAAGTTCCATTGTTACAAATAGAGTTAAATGGAAATTATGATCATAGTTGGCCAACGATGCTTTTGGGAAACGCACCACAGGATGAAAGGTGATGACCATCATTATTTTGTTTCTCTCTTTCCGATAGACCATCAAGTCAGGAGTTCAACAGGCATACAGCTGTCATTACTACAGAAAATAACAAAGAGCAGCAATAGCTGCAATTGGCATGCCATTACCGAAACATGAATTGTGGCTTGAAAACAATCCTGTTACCTTTACAGCAACTGATCATTTCTGTATAAGTCTAGTGGTGCTGCATTTGAAACTACAAAAACATGAGGCAAATACAAGTGCCAATAGTAAATATATTCTAAAGATGAACTGACAAATATTCAAAAGTACAACTTGTAGAGTGACTGTGAAAATGTTTTTTAATTATTTAAAACACTTGTGACACGTGTCAATGACACCACATGTGTGACGTGGTGTAACAATCAAGTAAAAAATCATTTTATTTATTTAAAAAAATATAGATATAGTAAAAAATGTATACACACCACCATTTAAAAATTGCAGATATTTTTTAATAATGTATACTTTTATTAACCAAGGATGCTAGCCTGACTTCGTCATGCTCATATTCTAGTCAGAATGTAAGTCTGATACTGCTCCATAGGGCTTTGATTATGAGGCGTGTCTTAACCGAACCAGGAAAAAAAAAAACTCTGCACTCAATTGGATAGACCTACAACCAATCAGAGCAATGCAGTAACTGTTTTTTTTTATGAGCTATGCAAAGTTGTCAACAGAACGTCTCAGGTTACGACTGTAACCATAGTTCCCTGAGAAAGGGAACGAGACGATGCATCGATGACGCTTTGGGAACGCCCCCAGCGTGAATGCGTCTGAGCATCAATGTCAACTAGTCCAATGGAAAGCGTCACGGGCGGGTGACGTCATGACCAGGAAGAGATAAAAGCACATCCGGTGCAACCCGGCATTAGCTTCAAAAATGTCGAAGCAAGCCGATCACAGGGATGCAGGAAGTATGGCAGGGAGATGCATCGTCTCGTTCCCTTTCTCAGGGAACTATGGTTACAGTCGTAACCTGAGACGTTCCCTTTCGAGGAAACTCGCGATGCATCGATGACGCTTTGGGAACGAGAATGCCCAAAACGCCAGAATTCCAAGTACCTGAGTGTTAGTCTGATGAAACTAAGCACTAAGCACCTGAGAACCTGGGGCAGCATCCAGGTCTAAGCTGTAAAACCTAACGAATGTGAGCGGTGAGGACCAGCCTGCCACATCACAAACGTCTGAAGAGAAACTCCAAATAATAAGGCTTTAGAGGCCACCATACCCCTCGTAGAATGAGCTCTGACCGCCAAAGGACACGGCTGGTCAGAGTACTCGTATGCAAGTGAAATAGCCTCAACTATCCACTTACTAACCGTCTGTTTAGAAGCAGGAAAACCCTTCTTAGGTGATCCAAAGCAAATAAATAACTGGTCGGACTTCCTCATAGAAGACGTCCGATGAACATAAGTATCCAGTGCTCGCACTGGACACAAGAGGTTCAGCCTTTCCTGGTCCGCAGATGTAAAAGGAGGAGGACAGAAAGCCTACAGCACAATAGGCCTTGGAATCATGGTCGGCACTTTAGGGACGTATCCCTGTTTTGGATATAAAAATGCCTTGACCATCCCCGGTGCAAACTCAAGGCAAGTGGGGGAAACCGAAAGGGCCTGAAGGTCTCCAACTCTCTTGAGGGACGAAATAGCTAGCAGAAAGATAGTCTTAAGGGTAAGAAATTTCTCTGAAACCGAATCTAAGGGCTCGAATGGAGCCCTAGACAGGCCTTCTAGTACTATTGCCAAATCCCAAGCTGGCACCCTAGTGCGAGTTGCAGGCCTCAGCCTCAATGTGCCACGAAGGAAACGTGTAATCAGGGATCTCGACCCAACGATGTACCCCCCACCAGGGCGTGGTAAGCCGCAATGGCCGCCACGTAGACCTTAAGCGTGGAAGGACATAGACCTGATACAAAGCGTTCTTGCAGAAACTCGAATACTGTGTTTACTGAAAAGTTAACCGGATCCCACTGACGCCGGTACCACCAAGAAGTGAAACACTCTCGAAATAGTGAATATATAGTTTCCTCGTAGCTGGAGCTCTGGAGCTTAGAATGGTCTCAACAACCTCAGTTGAGAGACCACTCTCTATGAGTTGGGCCCCCTCAGAGGCCAAACCCACAGTTTCCAAATCTCCTGCCGGAGGTGCAATATTGCATCCCCTGCCTGAGACAGAAGGTCTCTCCTGATCGGGACCTCCAAGGGAGGGCCGTCGAGGAGAAGAATTAGGTCCGCAAACCAAATTCGGCTCAGCCAGGGTGGTGCTACTAGCAATAGGCTTATTCCATCCTGGCGGATTCACTCCAGAACTCCTGGGAGCAGAGCAACAGGGGAAATGCGTACAGACGTAGCCTCGGATACGTCTGCACCATAGCATCCAGCCCCGAGGGGGCTGGTTGAGTGAGGGATAACCAGAGTGGACAGTGCGTCGTATGCTGAGACGAGAACAGATCCACTTTGCCTGGCCATAAAACTCCCATATTTGCTCCACCGCCTCGGGGTGGAGTCCCCTGGTTTCAGCCCCTGTCGAGGCAGAATATTGTCGACAGAATATTGTCTGCTCCAATATTCTGGCCCCCTGGAATATACACTGCCCTCAGACAGCGTAATTTCCTGAGGGACCAAAATAAGAGGCCATCAACGTGTTGTCTGTGGGACAAGAACCAGATTTTCCTCCATATAACCAAGGTGCGGGGATACTGCCGCGTGATCTTGATCATACGGAGTGGGTTTCCCCTCAGGGAGAACCCTCTGGTCCTGAGCCACCACTGTACCAGAGCAACACATGATGGCCTCTCAGGTCTGGGAGGAGATGTCTCAAAGCATTGAAGAAGACCATCATCTCTAGGCAATTCACGTGCCAAGAGAGATGATGACTCCTCCACAGACCCTGAACCGAGTGGCCTTCCATTACCGCTCCCCAGCCGGTGAGGGAAGCATCTGTCGAGATCGCAACTCGATGGCAAAGAGCTCCCAACACCGGACCCTGGGTTAAGAACCAGTGTTTCCTCCATATAACCAAGGCGCGGAGACACCGCCGCGTGATCTTGATTATACGACGTGGGTTTCCCCTTGGGGAGAACCCTCTGGTCCTGAGCCACCACTGCAAAGGTCTCATGTACAGCAGGCCAAAAGGAATCCCGTTGGACGCCGCTGCCAAAAGACCCAACAGTCTCTCGAACTGTTTTACAGTGCGTGACTGGTCTAGCCTCAGCTCTTTTGTGGCTGCCAGGATAGCAGCTACACGAACGGGCGACAGAGTGGCCCGCATCGTCACTGAATCCCATACCACACCAAGGAAAGTGGTTCTCTGTACTGGAGAAAGCACACTCTTCTTGGCATTGAGCCTTAACCCCAACATCTGCATATGAGCGAGAACGACACCTCGGTGCCGAACCGCCAACTGCTCTGATTCCGCTAGAATCAGCCAGTCATCTATGCAATTCAGAATGCGTATGCACTGCAGCCTGGCAGGGCCAGAGCTGCATCTACGTGCTTCGTGAATGTGCGGGGTGATAGAGCTAGACCGAAAGGAAGTGCCTGATAATGGTGTTCTTTGCCCCAAAGAAAACCTCAGGAACCTCCTGTGCTGAGGGAGGATGGAGATATGGAAGTAAGCGTCCTTCAAATCTATCGTGAAAAACCAGTCCTCGGATCTGATTTGAGTCACGATCTGTTTGAGTGTCAGCATCTTAAACTTGAGTTTCTGTACTGAACGATTCAACAGACGAAGATCTAAAATGGGACGCAACCCTCCATCCTTTTTCGGAACAATGAAATAACGGCTGTAAAAACCCGACACTGTTCACCTGTTCTATAGCTTCCTTTGCTAACAGGGCCTTTACCTCTTGCTCCATTACCAGAGCCTGCTCGGGATGCACTACTGTGAGCAACACCCCGCTGTAGTGAGGAGGACGAGAACCAAACTGGATTCTGTATCCTTTCTCTACAATCTGCAGGACCTAACGAGAAATATTTGGCAGAAGCTTCCACGCTGCCAGAAAATCTACTAAGGGAACCAGCCTCTCGAGGCTGAAACATAATGGCAGGAACTACCTGAACTGGCTGCTCTAAAACCCCCCTCAGAGGGCGCGAAACCGATGCAGTGCCGCAGCATAGCATCAGCGACTCGCTGGAGACCGCTGCGCCCCGAAGCACCAAGGGTGGCGGGGTTGGCAGAACGGTCCCGTGAGGACCCCGAAGTGGAACGGGCACCGTATTATGAGGTGTACACCGTTCCACCCCGGTTGGGGCAGCCCTCACCGGTCTGACGCCGGTGGCGCCAGACCTTTTCCTTTGAGCCGAAGCCTTCTCAGCATGAAGAACGGTCCTCGGATCCGGCTTCTGCTTTGAAGGCTTTGGCTGCTGTGTTGTGTATGAGAAACTAGACGGCTGGAGCTGCTCACGCCCAGCAGCCCCAGGGGGTCGGACATAGCGAGGGAGAGATTATATTGTATCTTTCTCCATGATTCCCATCAAATAGAGCCAGAGGTGTCTCTCAGAGACCACACGGGCTGCTCCATCCCTGAGAGATAAATCTGTGGCCCGACGAAGTTCTCAAACCCCATCGGGCCAAACTCCCTCACTTCTGTCCAAATACCACAGCAGATCAGCCTGATATGCTTGTAGCACTGCTATAGTGTGCAAGCAGGCTCCTGCTAGACCCACTGCCGTAAATGCTTTTCCCACTAGATTAAAAATAGTTTTCTTTAATGGTTTAGTGGGAGAAACCGACGCCTTCAGGGTCGATACTGAACCGGGAGACAGATAGCTCGCAAGCGTCTGTTCTAACCGGGGTATTGCCCCATAGCCATACACTCTTAACCCCCTAATATCTGAATATACATGAATGTGGGGGCTAAAAGACAAGATGAGTAAGGCCTTTTCCATGATCTAGACAGCTCGCTGTGCAGATCGGGAAAAATGGAAGGCCCGTGATGGAGGTGAAAAAATAGAGGGAAGGAAACTCGTTTTTATTTTTTTTTATTTTTTTTAAAACGAGTGCCCCCTTATAACTGCTGGCCATTAAATATTTAATTTATCTACAGCCTTAGTAAACACCTCCACCAGCTTTTATTATTATTATTATTTTTTATATATATATATATATATATATATATATATATATATATATATTCATTTTATTTTATATATAATATAAACTATTATATATATATATATATATTTCTCATACACTGGGGAAAGAGATGGCAAATCCACTTCCCCCATGATTGTGTCACTTTCAATGCCCAGCATATCTACCTCCTCGGAGATAGAGCACTGAAGCATTGGTCTCTCTCCCCGGGCGGAAGTAACCGCGGCGCGGACTTCCGAGACCGGAGAGAGAGCAATGGATCCCTCGGGAAAGGGAGGAGAAAAGATCCTCGGACCCGTCTCCACCCCCGTAAAGAGATCCATTTGCGATCCCCAGGAATGCATTCTCCGCGCTGCCTCGGCAACGCGGGTCCTGCAGCCTGTGAACCGCGAACCTGAACACTTTCCTCGAAAAGTGACAGGCAGGAGCGGAGCATGCGAAGCGAGAGCTTCTCACAATGCTGGCACTCAGCCCCCTCGAAGGCTGAGACCGCATGCTCCACTCCCAAACAAATAACACAAAGCTTGTGTGTGTCCCCACCCGTTTAAATAACGCGGACAGGGAGAAGCACACTGCTTGTACATTTGTTTCGCCATAACTCTTTCCAATATAAATGCAACAGACAACAATAAATAGACAGAGACAGAGAAACACAGATCGCTTGCTGAGACACAGAAGCTAATGCCGGGTTGCACCGGACGTGCTTTTATCCCTTCCTGGTCATGACGTCACCCGCCCGTGACGCTCATTCTTTCCATTGGACAAGTTGACATTGATGCTCAGACGCATTCACGCTGGGGGCGTTCCCAAAGCGTCATCGATGCATCGCGAGTTCCCTCAAAAGGGAACTCAACTACACGCACGCTGGAAGAAGTAGTAAAATAATGAGTGTTGCTTCTTTTACTTGGTCCTCCATGAGTGCGACCAAAGGAGAAACCACAACGACCACAGGGTTTTCATTGCGTTCCCATTTTCTTAGCGACCATCGGAGCCAGCTGATAAATTAAACTTTTGCCGAATCCCATAGGAAGGACGGCAAACACATCTTCCCGATCGACAAATGCCTTGATTGCAGTTCTCTGTTCGTGTTTTAAAATGAATGTGCTGTCGATTTCTTTTACAACAGACGCGATAGCGGAATCTATATATCTCAATTCTCCAGCTGCAGTCATCTTTGAGGGAAACCAGTTTAACCCAAGCGCTCTTTGATAACGTGATGATTACGTAACTGCAGATCATCTGTCCATCATCGTATAAAGCCCGCCCTGGCAATTTGATTGGCCCGACTTATTCTGAACCGATCATAATTACTCCTCAATGGATCGAGTCCAGACCGAACTTCGAACAACAAAAATGTTGTGGGCGGGGTTCGGGCTGGCATCCAGGCTACAAGGATGCATGAAATTGATCAAAAGTGATGGTACCTCAATCCTTTTTTACTAACGATTTCGAACAAATGCTGCAATAAATCTTTTTAAATAAATGCTTTTGAACTTCCTATTCATCAAAGAATCTTGGAAGAATAATATTGAAGTAATTGCCGAAAATTCAGCTTTATATTAAACAGGAATAAATTACATTTGAAAATATATTCAAATAGAAATTAGTTCTTTTAAATGATAATAATGCCAAAACATTACTGTTTTTACTGTATTTGTATTTAAATAAATCCAGCTAAAAAAAATTAATGCCACAATATTACTGTTTTTACTGTATTTGTAATTAAATAAATCCAGCTAAAAAAAAAATTTTTTAAAAACCAATCCAAACTTCTGAACAGAAAGAAATACAAGATTATGCCAAACTACTTAATAATAATAATAATAATAATAATATATTTATATTTATACTGTCACCAGCTCCATTCACCATGCCTATCTTCTCAGCACAACACTTCCCATCATCTTCTCACAAACCACTCATTCGTTTTCATTTGTTCCTTCAAGTGAACAGTATTTGTGGGCTAACGTAGTGATTGAGGGTTTAGGGGGCGATTTCGGATTCAGCTTATATCTGCAGTCACCATCCTCGCCTCAGTGTTGTCTGGTCTGGTCTTTATTAATGGACACTTACCTGACTACCAACCTGATCTACTTACCTGCTATCACCGTCGTCCTGTTACTGTCTTCTGTTACCAGCCTTCAGTCTTCTGTCATCTGTCTCCATATACCAGCTCACCTGAGATTCGTTCTGCCATCTACCTATGCAACACACGAAGATAACAGTTATCATCCAGCTAAGTCATCCTCAAACTATCTGACTGTAGTGATACTCACCACCATTGACTCTCTCCTGCTTATGCTTCCGGTTCCTGCAAATAAAACACCAGTGTTTTGCTACTTACCAGTGTTGTTTCTTTCTGTATATGTGACATATATGAATGAAAACATCACAGAACAGATGTATTGAAGTCCCTGTCCTTATTCATTTTATTTTTTAATCAATAACATGACATCTCTATAAAAGCACGCATCCATAAAATCACCACAAATCAGTTCAAAAGGATAGCCTATAAGAATGCTGCTGTCCATGAATGTTGGCCATGGACTCCTCGCAGGTACCTGCAGTCATCACCACAGGTTTCACAGCCAGTCGGCTCAAATCTCTAAATTCCCCTGCCAGACATCGGCCTTGACATCGCTCAACGGCCCTCTTCCACTACACAGATAGCATTTTCAACCGGTTTTCTTTCTTTTTTTTCCAACACTCTGGGCCTGAACGACATTCTCCAGGGAAAATGTGTGACTGATGTGACAGAGCAAGGGATGAGGTTGGGCTGAAAGACTTGGGGCCATCCAATCGTTCACGATTAGGCCACAATTTGCTGCCAGCAACATGCTAACAAGACCCTAGAGACGGCACCGTGCAGGTCAGTGACGCTGCTTCTGCTGACAGAGGGATAATAATTGACTCAGACAGAAGATTAAGCTGGTAATACAAAACCATCCATTTAACACTCCACTGGCAAAAAACTTTCCTTTCCTTAACCAGTCCATCAATCACAGCCAGGATTAGCTAATCAGAGCCTCCTGGAAATGTGTTGGAAAAGTAATTAGTGTAAACACTGGAAAAATGAAACTGTCCATTGGGTTTAAGAAAGTTATTTTGAATGATGGATCATCCAGATGTGTGCCCATTTTTTTTTGGTAGATTTTAATCTTACCCTAAGTAATTAAATGAAGGTAGGCGAGCTTTGTCCAGGGATGTGTATCGTAGCTCTGTCACCAATAGTTGTACAAAATATGAACCAGACATGTAGAGTCATGAAGCTTGTATTGGAGACGTGGGTTCGAGTTTGGTATGTGTCATTCCACTCGTTAAGACACGTTAAGCGTTTTCTTATAGCGGTTTTCTATGGGAAGAAAATGCTTAATGTGCAATTAAACGCGTTGCGTTCATATTCTGGGCTCATCTGATTTTTTTATACATAGTATGGTTTATTAATATGATGTGTACGGAGTTTGGTCTTTTAATATCACTGTCTTAGTGCAGTAAGCCACGTTAAGCGTTTTAGGATGTCCCCTTTGTACAGCAGGCGCCGATGGCCGAAACAAAGTGTGCCATTCAGATTCTGATTCTGACTGCAGTTGAGCAGAAGGCGACACATTCGATTCAACTGAATTAGCAATTGATCTTATAATAGTGGGCAAAGCAAGCTCATTTTGCAAAATGCTAATTGCTTCAGTTGTAGCACGATCCCTCTCCATGATTGCAAATGCGGTAAATAGGCAAGTTACTTCCGTGTATGCACAAATGACTTCCTTTTACACTGAAATGCCTTCCGTTTGCACTGAAAAGTTCACGCACATCCATATTTGAAATCACTCGCATATACATATACACAACTAAAGCATGCATCCACGTTTTATTTTGTATGTATGCGCGAGTGTTTTATATGTATGTGCGAGTGTTAGGTGTATATGCATGGAAGTTTAAATGTATATGCGAGTATTTGTGTATGTGTGCGTCAAGTTTATATGTATATACAAGTTATTCACAAGTGTATGTGCATTCATTACTAACATAATATGTATTGGTATGGATTTCATATTAGTGTGCACGTGTATTTCATATATGTATTTTGAACATCCAATAGTATGCATGTGCCAGTAATTTATAGGTGTATATGCATGTGTGTTATGTATGTATTGATAAGCGAAGTTTGATTTAAATCCTACGTGGCACCTCATAGTTTCCCTTATGTTGTCCACATATTTGTTTTAGTATATTGACATGTTTTTTCATCTTTATAATAAAACATTTTTATATATTTGAACAGGAGAAATAAAGAGTGGCTGGTAAAATTCATCATTCACCAGCCATTCTGGCTGCTGAGCAAATAAAAAAATTAAAAAAATTCCCTCCAGGCGATGTAATAAAATATCACTGGCTTCTGTCTCTCACAGCATATATATAAAAAAAGAAAAAAACTGTACTGAAAAGTTAATATCAAGACAGGGTTAAGACAACTGACCATGTTAAAATCTCCAATGGTAGTCCCCCTTACCATACACACACCCACACACGTATCTCACCCTCTTACCACTCCATCCCACTCAACATCTCAGAGCGACATGTTCCTCATTGGGATGCAGCATGTGGGTCCCTAGTGGCTGTTACCAGATTTAACTCTTTTAAAAGGACTGGGTGTGAGGGCAGAAGACTGAATAAATAAAAGAGCTACTCCACTCTCTTCCATTTCTCATTCAGACTCTCAAACCTCTTGCACATGCATATACACCAAAGCAAGGACTCCCTGCATTACTTAATTAGTACCTAGTAATACACAAATTTAGGTTTTTCAGTCAGACCCATTGCCACAGATGTATAAAATCAATCACATGCAGTCTGTATTTATGCGAAACTTGTGGGAAAAAATGGCCTCAGTGAATTTAAGTATGGTACTGTGATAGGATGCCACATTCGCAATAAATCAGTTGGTTTTGGTTCAATATGTCAGGTTTTGGTTCAAACCTGAACCAAACATATATTTTTATTCAAAGATCAACAGTTATCAACATATATTTGTATTCAAAGATCAACAGTCTTCATTAATTAAAATCATTAGTCTTTAGTCTGCCACAAAAAAAATAAATAAATAAAAAACTTTAAAATCATGAACTCAAATGTAATTGTGGGGAAAAAAAATGTGTTACTGTTGTAACAGTGCACAGGCTAAATCAGAACTTTCAGGCTATAGCCTAACACTAATAAGCCTTATGTCAAAATTATTATTACAACTAAATTGTCGGTCATTAAATAGGAAAACTAAATAATTGTGTAGATGATTAGCTTCAAGTGTAACCCGACATCAGACATTAAGGCCCGGTCGAAGTATTTTTTTGCACACAGTGACGCGAATAATCAATCAATCACTTCTTTAATCCTGCGTTCACACCAGACGCGAATAGCGCGTCAAATTGCGGCTGCTGCAACTTGCGGGGGCTGGCTGCAGGACGACTCAACTTCCACGGACAGTTTTTAATGTTTTATCAAGATTTTGCTTTAGTATAATTTTCGGGACAATTAAGGCCGGTTTCGGGATTCGGGACAACGGCTTAGATTTCGGGACTGTCCCGAATTTTTCGGGACGTCTGGTCACCCTAAGCTGAAGAGTTCCAAACTTCCATTGGCATTAATATAAGCACAAAAACTGTGTGGCGGGAGCTTCATGGAATAAATTTCCATGGATGAGCAGCTGCATGCAAGTCTCACATCACCAAGTACAATGCCAAGCGTCGAATGAAGTGATGTAACGCCATCACAGGATGTAAAAACAAAATTTACCTGCATGCAATTCATTTCAATTAATTGTTTTAAAAAATAATTTTATCCCTTAAAACTCACCATTGGTCACCAAAATGACATTAAAACGTTTCTTTCTTGAAAAAAAAAATCTGTCATGCCTTAAAATAGCTTGAATGTAACTCTACACCCTTGCCTTATTTAGTATATGTGGTTATATGAATATGCAAATTAGCCCCGCCTCCAGCTCAGAGATCCACTTGTTGACAATCACACGTTGACGTGATTGGTTACAAGGTAGTTTGAGATGTCAGAAACACCATTGATTTCAAACTGCGTTTTTGAGACTGTCTTTGGTTCACTGCAGTTTTAAGGAAAACAATACTCAGAAATGGTGTCGACGTGAATTTGCACATGGTCGGTCTTAAAGCATATTAAAAACACCACATAAAAAAAAAACAACAACATTGAAAGCTGGATTTTCACCACAGGTGGACTTTAATCCTTTTTGTTGAGGCTATGAATACCCCTTTAATTAGGGGTTCGTAACAAAGGCAATGAAGAATATATATATGCTTCAGACATTTGATTTTGGCATGTTTGATGCCTCCTACATCATCTGGATGCAGCCATGGTTGAAAAAAGCAACATTATAGTTAGCAGTTAATTGCAAGAAATTCATATAGTTTGGGATAGTTTGACTAATTTTACTGTTTTACTCAATCCTATTTGTATTTAAACAGAGTTTACAGATTAATTTAATTCTGACAAATCCCATTTCCATTTTGTGGAACCACTGTCCACAACTGAATGAAGCTCAGCCCAATATTTTTTTTTTTTTTTTTTTGCATGCACACACACACATACACCGCAGTTATATAAGACAGCTTTGAAGCAGCATTTTATCAGAGACGGTCCAAGGAGGGAAAAAGATCTTACGAGTTGGACTGAATCCATAATTAATCTGGGATGTTTGTCAAATCTTTTGACAAAGTACCCTTTAAAATCACTTTGTTTGATCAACACAAGTCATGCTCTTTGAACATATTTCACTAAACAAACTTTTGAGAAACTTGATATTTTCAAAACACCTTCCACTAGAGATGTGAGGGAAATGCTGTTATCCTGTTTTTCCATCGAGTTGATTACATGTTATATTTATACAGCCGTTGGGATTGATAAATTGACTTGTCCAAATGAATCAGTTGATTCAGCAAAAGTTCTTAATGTATGGATATCAGCCAGACAGTTCTCCATATAGGACAGGCTAATGGACGCTCACTGTAAAGATGTATAATAGATGATGATATTATCTTTCGCAAGGATATGGATACTGGTGGCTAACCTTGAATGAACAATTCATGCGGAAAATTCCTTTAGCACTTTTTTTTTACAATAGTACACAGAGGGAATCTCACCTCTGTCCCAATTTTGCTCTGTTTTCTTAAAAAAGTCAAAGAAAAAGACGTCCACAATTGGACAGAACGTTAATTTTTATGAAGGTGTCACTGTGTATGGAGCTCCACATTCCATTTCTTGCTTTCATGCTCTCTCACACTCTTTCTCCATCCCCCTCTCGCTCCTTCCATCTGTTGGAGCTGTTCGCCTTTCTTTCGGGAACACCGAAGCATTCATGCGGCTGAAAGCCATTCTATTATTCAGCCATAACTTCTGGATGACAAAGGAAAGAGAAGAGGTGCAAATCACCCACTGAAGAGAAAGAAAATAGCCACGCTTTTGGATGCCTGGAGGATTAAAAAAAAAAATGTTGCCCCTCTGTCTGTCCATTTTGATTAATAGACATGATTAGAAATAGACACAGGCTATCAGAACATGAATGAATCAGGCAGCACAGCTATACCCATGATGCTCGCCGTAGTCAGTGTGGTGCAGCTTTAATTGGTGCTTATCTGAACAATAAATCATAGAAAATGACATTTTTTTGTTTGGAAAAAATCCATGGCAACCCCTGAAACACTATTACCAGAAGGTTATCAGGCTGCAAAGGACACCAATCGATTTTGTTTTGGATGTGCAGCAGCTACAAGTTTGAACTGAAGAGGACAGAGGGCCAAATTGTAGACACGAGGATGGATGGGACTAAAATTAAAATAAATATGTTAACACTTTACTATAAGGTTCATTAGTTAACCTACCTCAGTTAACATGAACCAAGAATGAACAATACTTCATCAGCATTTAATAATCTTAGTTAATATTAATTTCAACACTTAATACGTTATTAAAATCGAAGGCTGTATTTGTTAACATTAGTTAATGCACTGTGAACTATAGCATGAACAAACAATGAACAGCTGTATGTTACCAAAGATTAATAAATACTGTAAGAAATGTATTGTTCATTGTTAACTAATTAACCTTATTGTAAAGTGTTACTGAATAAATAGAACTTCAGTAAAAGAAAGCAAAGCATATAGAATTTTTGAAATACTATAGGTGCTTTTAGTCAAGCCATGTAAAGAAAGCCATGTTTTTTCATTTATTTAGTGGGACATTGGATTAGTCTTACATTATTATAGAACTATAATGAAATAACTGCTTAACTATATTTTACTGCTGAAGCCTCTTTTTCTCTTTTTCTAAATTCTGAGTTTACAATATTGTAAGTATGAGTTCCACAAGGACGTGAATGGTTTTTACAAGTCTGAATCTCGTAATTACAGGAATTCTGCATGGTGTTCTAGGAAATTCAGCACTTTATGCATTATGATAAATTAAGTGTTCTTCCACCTTAATCCTCAAAAGATTATTTATTAAATATGATGAAATATATCGAAATACAAAAAAACAGCCACCATCTATTCATCCATTTATCATTCTCTGTATCTGTATAAGGCCTTTAAAAATATATATTCAAAACTTTAAAAGAAGTCTTTTGTTTATCTTAATAAAGTTTGCCGCACAGTAAAAAGTCAGTTTAATAGAATTTCAATAAATTTCCATTCATTTTAATTCTACTTCCTGATATTCAAATTCTGTCTAAAACATGTCCATCACATTAAACCATATGGAACTGTATGCTTATGAGCTTATTTGAAGCATTGAACACAAACTGTTCCATGTTTTGGTCAAATTGAGTCATGCACTTTTTCCGCTCCTGCTCCCTCAGCGACCTATGACATTTTTCAGTCATGCATTATCGATAGAAATGCATTTGTACTGTAAAGTAAAGTCACTAACTGATCTTCTCAATGCTAACTAATAATGACATTTGTTTGTTCTGATTCATTTAATTATAGTTGTTGTAGCCCTAAAGTAAAGATTAGTCGGATGTGAAGAAACACCACAGACACAATAAAAGAAACGAGAGATAACGCAAAGCATTTGCATATGTATGCATTGTATTACCATAAAAGACATTATAGGATGTTCAGTGGAGTGTCCCAGCAGTTTGATACTGTGTGTCTGTGTGTGTTGTTTTTCCACTGTGGCTGTCTGTCTCTTCAACATGGCCCACGATACCAAGCAACGTTTGTGCGTAAACATCTGTTTATGTGCTGTGTGCATCCACATCTGGCCTCCAGTCTCAGCAATCTGGATAACGTTGTGTTGCATTTGGTGTGAAATTTGTTATGGGAATGGATCATGTGATAGAGATATACATAGCGTTTGTGTGTGTTTATTTGGCTTGCCGTCTTTCTTCTTGGTGTGCTCATGTATCAGCAGGGCTCAGGGATTCACAGCTCATTGGGTTATTGGTCAGCCCCGTTTTCCTTGCACTTTCCACACATAACTCAGCCTTTCTCTTTTATTCTGTTCAGGCTCTGAGGGTTATGATTCATATGTACAGTATTTCTTAGCAGAACGTCTTTGTGTGGGAGTCCAACTTTTAAACTGTTGATGCAAGACTGAATCTTAATATGAGTCCATAGAGAAATGTATGAAGTAAGAGAAAAGGAGAAAAACAAAGTAGTTGGGGCGGGGGGGGGGGGGGGGGGGGGGGGGACTTAAAATAAAACATGATTAAGGCGGTCTTGATGTGTGTGGTGCGATAAGATTTACATAGCGTATTTTCATTTTAATTAATATCTGTCAGGTCAGATGAGTGCATTCTGTTTGATGATATCAATGTGCCAAAAATATGCCTCCAAACAACACCTGTCAATCATCCGTTCCAACACTAACGAGAGCTCGGCTCCGAGCTTGGCATACTTCAAATAACCGAGGAAGTTCCCTTCCCTCAGGAATAGATGAAAACAAGAAGTGGGTGAACCCTCATAGTTGAGAGGTTACATAAAGCTATGGGTTTGGAGAAGGAACTGAAATAGTCCCAATCATTTCAATTTCCATCTTTACCATTTGAGCTCCTTTTCCAAGTCCAAACTCAGTCTCTCAGTGTGAGTCACCACTACCTCACAATGAACAGATTTTTTTTTTCTATCTATCTGTCAAATATTCCTCGTTTTCTCCCTTTCATTATTTATTCAGTCAAATTCTCAAATTCAGTTTATTCAAAGCTATAGAGGCGTGTCCTAAAGAAAGCAAGAAAGAACGAATGAACGAACGAAAAAGGAAGAGAAAGAAAGGAAAGCAGCAAGAAAAGGAAGGAGAAAGAAAGTGTGACTCACCACTACCTCACAATGAACAGAATTGTTTTTATTTCTATCTCTCTGTCAAATATTCCTCGTTTTCTCACTTTCATTATTTCTTCAGTCAAATTCTCAAATTCAGTTTATTTAAAGCTATTAAAGCTTGTGGTGAAGGAAGGAAGGAAGGAAGGAAGGAAGGAAGGAAGGAAGGAAGGAAGGAAGGAAGGAAGGAAGGAAGGAAGGAAGGAAGGAAGGAAGGAAGGAAGGAAGGAAGGAAGGAAGGAAGGAAGGAAGGAAGGAAGGAAGGAAGGAAGGAAGGAAGGAAGGAAGAAAGGCAGGAATCAAGCAGGAACATAACCCCAGTGTTTTTCTCCATAGGTAATGTTCTGGGCCACTGAACCATCAGTTTTTGTATCAAGCAGAAATAAAATAAACATTCCTCTATTTTGTGGGGAGGCTCAGTCGTATTGCACCTGTTATAAGTGGGCCAGAGCTCTTCGCAGCAGTCTATCAGGAGAACCAACACTAACATACAAGAACGAAACAGGTTGCCTATTGTCCTCATTACCTGAGCCTCCTCCTGAGCACACGGGCTCACCACGCATTTAGAGAGGTTAGCAACACAACAGGCCAGTGTCCAGATAACATCTCCTAACCCCTTCTCAGCTAGCCCACTGTTGAATATGCAAATCGACATCTGCTCCAGGACTCTGTCTCCAACCTCTCTCCTTATGTGATATGCAAATTTCGCCTCTGCATTCTCTCTCTCCCTCATTCTTTCGATTCCGCCGCTCATCCCGGTGTCTGTGCTCCCAGAGCTTGCCAGGCGAGCAGATGTGCACGAAAGGAGAGCAAAACTTCAAACAGCCGTAATAATGATGTTGCGGATCGCGAGCGAAAACAGTCGGTAGAGACAAAGTTCTGTGCTTATTAGCAAACAATGATGGGGAGCAGGGCGGAGAGTCAGGTTTCATGCAACGGAGCTCAGGTCTCTTTTCCTCGTTCCTGAGGCCTCGTTAGGAGCCGAAAAGCGCTTCTCATCTTCTGTTTCACCACATTTCTCCTAATGAGGATGAAGGCTGGCAACATCCTCACACTCTCGGCGTGTTGTTATGAGAGTATTTGTATTATGAAGATAGCATTTAAATAAATAAGTAGTTGAAACTGGCTTCTGTATGTAGGCCACTGTTGGAAATGTGGAGGCTCTTTGATTAGTGTGAATGCGTGTGTAAATGATTGGATTAATGAAAATGAGGGTCTTTGCATGAAGAACTGTGTGGCTCCTCTTTCTTCTTCATCTTGTCTGTCACATTGGTATTGCTCTAATCATAAATATGGTTTCTTTCCACTTAAATACATTTCAAGCCACTGACCACAAACTTCTGCATTTATTAAATTGTTGGCATTTTGCCGCGTATCTATGTACGTATAAATAAATATGTAGACTAACCACTAGGTCAGTGCTCTAACAGATGCATTTGCATTTTATTTCATTTATGCAAAGTAGCTCTTTATATATTTTCTGCAATCAGTGTGGTCAACAGGCACTAATATGTTTTATATCTGTCAGTTCACTACCACTTTGTTTGTGGAAATGAAGATCGGTCCAACAAAGTTAAAGTATGATGTGCCACAAGGCTCGGTTTTAGGTCCCTTGTTTTTCATCTCGGATATGCTTTCTTCAGGTGATATCACTAGGACACATTTTAATGTTATGTGTAAAATATATACTCTCAAAACCAAATTTAATTTTACAGTTTTCCAAGTTAGTGGATTGCATTAAAGATAGACTGGAAGCAGAGTAATTTCCTGATAAAACAGAAGTACTAATTCAAATACAATTTATTAAACCCTTATGATGACATTTATATCTATGATTCCACAGGCTGATAATTGATTACACTAAACCTGGAACATGACCAATCCTCATTGATATGGGGTCCAGAGTCCAGACAGTTACATATGTAATGCTATATTGTAGCTGAACTTTAAGAGAGGCCACAATAACCTGAAAAAACTTCTTGGTAATCAATCAGCTTAATAAGGTGCTCCTTGGTTTCCGAAAGAGCTCACCAAGACCGCCACTCAATGTCGGAGAGGCCGGCTTGGCCGGCTTCCTCATTAATCACAAAGTGTGTATGTTCAGCTAGACCAAGAGAGAGAGAGAGAGAGAGAGAGAGAGAGAGAGAGAGAGGAGAGAGAGAGAGAGAGAGAGAGAGAGAGAGAGAGGGAGAGAGGGAGAGAGGGAGAGGGAGAGGGAGAGGGAGAGAGAAATACTGTCCAACTTTCACTCAAGAAATCATACACAAACATACCAAAAGCAATGCCTAGGCAGAAACAGTTGTTCCAGAGTAGGTGTGGATCATGTTTGTGTGTCTGTGTGTCGAATTGGCAGAGCGATGGCGAGAGAGTGCGAAAGAGAAGGACAACGTGTAAAGCATTTCTTTATCACATTTCCTGTAACAACTGGCTAGTGGGTGGACAGCTCTCTTTGACAGTGCATCTCTTACCATACCCACACAAACACACATTTACACGGCCCATCATTAGAGAAAAAGAGAATAGCGGGGGTAGCTGGGAGCAAATGTCACTGGTCTGAACCGACACTGTGAAATGCAAAGAAAAGGGGGGAAAAGCACAATTATCTCACCAGCAGCGTGGTGAGAAATCCTGTGATTTAAGCAATGAATAAGGCTACACATTCACGCAGGGCAGAGAGCGTATGACTCACAACCGAGACAGTCAAGCAAGGCAGCGCTATGCCGTCGACAAGTGACACTGGTGCCCAGCTTTATGGTAACATACATCTACCACATTTCTCATTACAACATAAAAGACAGAATCCTATAAACAACACCTCATGGAACTTGTATTTTTCAAAGACAAGCAAAACCTGGATGATATAAATCCACATCCCTATTCAGATAGGACTAGTTTTCCCTGAGGAGGTCTGGTAAATTTGTGTTTTCTTGGAATTGCCAAACAAATTAGCTAATGTTTTTCAGCTAACTCGAGGCTCCTCTGAGAAATTTAATCTTGTCCAGATAGGAATGTTTGTGATTGAGGTATTTTGTTTTATTTTCACGATGTTTCCTCTCATTTATTTTAACCTTCATTGAACATGTAACTACATATAATTTTTTTGGAGATGTCTTCAACTCCAATTTACAAATTAACATAACATCAAATGGCTTTAAATAACACACACACACACACACACACGCACGCACAAACACGCACACACAAACGCGCACACACACACACACACACACACACGCACACACACACACATACACACTGTGTGTGTTATTTAAAGCCCTTTGACATTCTGAGAAAATGTTCATCTTTTGCAGTTATTAAGGTGTATAATATACTGTGGTATTCAAGGATTTTAAAATCTTAGCAATTTGATTGATTTCATTGCATACCAAAGTAGTCTGGTTACCCTAATAATAGGTCCGAGATTAATTTCCGCTGTTCTCCACAGCTGAAATATTCATGACAGAAATTTAGATATGGAACGAATATCTGAGATTACACCACATTCTGTGTGTGTGAATATTTAACATGAGTTTTAATAATTTAAATGACATAGACAATGAATTAGTCGGAATGTTTGGGCATATATTTTCAGCAAAATACCTTCACTGTTGACAGTTTACTCTGAACAGAACAATGAAAGGATATATTCATTAAATAGGGCGACTGGAACAGCACAAAACCAAAAGCCATAATAATAAAACATTCAAACCATTATGCAAATGCAAGCTGCATGCCACTGATCAAAGGTTAGCTTTCTGAGCCTGTCACATAGATTCTGCTGAAGTTCAAGAGTAAAACTAATCCAAACATCCTTCCGTTTTCTGTAATAACATTAACAATGTGTCATTTCCTGAATAGCTGAGTGTTCATTATAAAAGAGCAATACATTTTCTTGCTCTTCTGAAATAAGAGACTGATGTTCAAAATGCAAAGTTACCTCCTCAGTTCACTAGGGGTGTTGTTAATCATTTCACATTTGCAGAAGCATCATAATAGTGGTCATTTACAACAAATAATGATTAAAGAAGTCATAATGGTCTTTTGTTATTTTTTATTATTTTCACTTAGAATTGTATCCACTTATAATGTCCCCATGGGGACTGTATAGGATACACCTACACACACATAATATATATATATATATATATATATATATATATATATATATATATATATATATATATATATATATACACTGTAAGGAGTTGTAATTTAGTTTTTCCTTACATTTCCCACCTTTTCTCGGATGTGTAGGCCCATAATTAAATGACCCATTCTTCATGATTTCTATTTAAACGGCCTCTTTGCATGTGAAATAAGAAAAACAGTGGGGTATAATATAGTTTTGTGCCATTCCATTCTTTAATACAAAAATTAAAGATTCTTTAATCCAATTCTTAAATTATGGTACAACAGGGCTAAAGGACCACCATGGTAAAAAGGCGCTCCAGGGTAAAATGCGCATTAGATTTTTTTTTACCTCTATATGGCAAAAAAAAACTTGACGCAGCACTTTCCAACGCATCTGCTTTCCTAGATGCACGTGGAAATTTGGCTGATCCTTGACGTGATCGAGGGAAGCAGCGCAAATATTATGTGCTAATTTGATCTAGTATTTTATGTTTTTTAAAATGAGAATTGATAAAATTATTGAATAGATTTGGAGAAAAAAAGTCTTAATGTTTTTTTTCAGTTTTGTTCAAAGTAATTAAAGCAACAGTTTTTCAATAACGGAAAAATATATACTACTTAACATGATTATAAATACTCTAAGTTGGGTGTATTTAAAAATATGATATTAATCATATCATATCATAAAATATCATTTATTTTTACTATGCTGTAAATCTATGTTAAATTATTATAGGATCTCCTTCAATGCTTACAGAATTTTGCATTTTTTAAATATTTTAAAATTTTGTTTCTGTATTTTTTAAATATATTTGTATTAACATATTTTAATGAGAGTATATGTATTGAACAAAAAGGAATAAACTCTTTTATTTATCAAAATAAACAGAAAATAGTTCAAACTTTGCTAAAGTGGTTGTTTTTAACAAGTATCAACTTAGACATTATTAAATCATATTATTTCAGCTAAAGTATTAGTATCAATACTTTTGTGGCCGGAGCAGCTTTTCCCTATTTACGGATATGACGAGACATGCACGGGTGAGTGACGTATGAACGTAATTTCCCACTAAAACCATCCTGCCCAGTTAAAAATATAAACACTTATAGTAGGCATACTATAGTGGATAAGGGTAAGACAAAAACATGTTTTGGAAGAAGAATTGAAAATGTTGTCAATTTTGAACAAAAAAAGTTAGTGTAGCTTTTAAAAAAGAAAAGAAAGGAAAATATAATTCATCATGGCATGATCCCTATAATACACAAAATGTCTATTAGCTTCTGGGGGTGTAAAAAATTGTCATGCAACCATAAGACTAAACGTTTGTTTTTAGTACAAGAACCCTTAAAGGGATAGTTCACCCAAAAATGAAAATTAGCACATGATTTACTCACCCTGAAGCCATCCTAGGTGTATATGGCATTCTTCTTTCAGTCGAATACAATCGGAGTTATACTAAAAAATGTCCTGGCTCTTCCAAGCGTTATAATGGGAGTCAATGGGTTTTTTTTGGGGGGTTTTTTTTGGGAAGTCCATCAAAGCGCATCTATCCGTGATAAAAGTCCTTGAAACGGCTGGACATTTTTTAATATAACTCCGATTGTATTCGAATGAAAGAAGAATGTCATATACACCTAGGATGGCTTCAGGGTGAATAAATCATGGGTTCATTTTCATTTTGGGGTGAACTATCCCTTTAAATAAGATTATAAAAGTGAACATCAGGGAAAAGTATAAAGTGCTGGACATGTGTGGATCCTTTAAGTTGTGTCATTAAGAAAGCAAACTTGAAACCACACAAACATTGTAATTTTTACTGTGTTTCCGATGTCTCTTCTCAAGTCTCTGGGGGGTAGAGGGGCAGCGCGAGAGGCGGGAACATGTCTGTAATTCATGTAAATGTAACCTACTTCTTACTGCAGGTCCACCTGACTCCTTCTCTCCTGTCTGCTGTGCTGCAGTAATGGCCCGGCAGTGGACAGCAAACACATCCATCCATATGACCCCTGAGACGGCGTGATGATAATTCCCAAAACACACTGCACTTACACACACACACACACACACCGAGAGAGAGAGAGAGAGAGAGAGAGAGAGAGAGAGAGAGAGAGAGAGAGAGCAAAGCATGGTGTGCAAGAGAGACATCCCCACACTTCCTTACCAGTACCGTGGCATTTTAAACCAGCACATTCCCTTAAAATAAAAAGAAGACACAGAGGTGAAGTCTATTTCAAAAGCAAACTCCCACACCTGGAGGACCTGTCAAGCACTGTCTGCCATTGAGCTCCAGCACTATATCAAGCTAATGGGGGGAAAAGTGGGTCAACATGACTTATTCATGAGGATCCTCCATTTAAAAGCAGACACTTTGTGTATGTCTTAGAGAAAATAGAAAAAGTCTCAGACAACACGGTGGATAAGATAGATAACTGAATTATAAATCACACAAGTCATTAGTTTAACCTGCTACTACAACTGATGTATATACGATCGATAAGCTAGTGCCGTTTAAAGTTAGACAGAAAACGAGACTAAACTAGAGAGCGATAATAATTCAATGCATGTTTATTCAGTGTTAGCTCTCGCACATCCTTTTGCATGAAAAGATTTTTATGCAACAGAATGGGGGCGGATTAATAACAAATACTGGCTATTCAATAACTAAAATTCAGCCGCTTCAGTTACAAACCACAAGAAGGAAATTCTTTAATATGCAATATGGCCTAAAGACAGTAATGAGATTAAATGGAGAGGACTGGAGACTAAGTTTTATAATTATTCTCTGAGAAAAGACTAATCTTGCATAATTTCATAAGAGACCTGGAAAGGTGCATTCAGTAGTCCGGGGCTACTTTTAGAAGTTCAACACGTTAAGAAACAAATTGTGTTTTTGTCTCAATGTATTTCACCATGTTGAAATGACGTGATCCACAGTGTTTCACTAAGCATCGGAGAGAATCCTCACACTCATTGGCTGCCGGTGCTAGTAGCACAGTGTTGTTTGGTGATGCAAAGGGCAAAAATGAGATAATGCATCACTTATTATCGTGCCTTACCAGCAGAGACAATGGGAGAATTAGTATCTGTGTGAAACAAACAAGACAAAAGACAGAAAGACTGGCAAAGACAATAAGCAAATGTAAACTTTGGTACGGCATAGCCTGTAAGGTGAAGAAATTTGATGACATAAAAATCATTAGTGATGCCCAAATTGCTGCTTTGTTTAAGGGAACTATTGTGTAGACCACTCTCAAAAACTTGTAGTATCAGTGTAATTTACGTTAAACTCGATCCTAATGCTAGCTGTAGTGCTACTACAGTAAATATGCCTTTAAACTGTGCTCATATTAGCCAAAAACCCAAAGTCTGCCATCAAAAGATTTTTCTTTCAATTCTTCCAATATCTGAAGCGTGCCATATACGTTAAGTTTCTATAGGTAATCTGTAAAGACTTCTGAGAAAAAAGTTTATCCATTCCATTTTATGACAATGAAAGAGAACCTTGAGAAATTGACCTAATTGCCAAACTTTCCAAAATGGATTGAAATAAGCTGTCCATAGAAATTATAAGAAATTTCACAATTCTGATTTTGATCGCAATTCTGCTTAACCATCCTGGTTTCTTAACTATTCTTTTAAGAATTCTGAAGAAGAATTAATTGACAATTACAAATTCCCTCAACATTTTTTGAGAATTTCAAAATTATAAAGACAAACCCGTAATAACGAATCAGGAATAAATTGCATTATATAATTCTTGAGAAAAAAAGCTTATTGCATGCTCAGTTGCACCTAGAAACTACTCTCTTTAGTAACTTTATCTCTCAGAAATCTTGTAACAAATATCTTTCCATCCATTGCATGAATCTACACAGACTCTTCAATCATGGTAAACAATGACTCAGACACTCAGACAGTTCCAAATGAAAAGTTCTTATTTCATAATAAAACTATTTTTCAAGGTGGCAATTTTCACACGATGCGATCCATACAAAAATGTACACCCCTAAACCCATTCCTGAATGTAACCATCAGTGGGGCGTAAGCAGATCAAGCTAAAAATGTACAAAGGAGATTGTACAATTTCAAACGAATTAGTCACCAATTCTCCAAAACGTAAAATAGTTACAAATTTGTATCATGAGTGTGTTGAAATAATACATGCTGATCATCATGACAGCATCAGAATTTAAGGCCGCTCTAATGCATATTTTAAATCACATTCTGTCCATAGATTGAAGAATGCAGACGTTGCAGAACTAGCTGCCAAAACCTCCTTAAGAAAAACAAGCAACCTGATCTGACAATACAAGCATAAAATAAGCAGCTTGCCTTATTAGGCTAAATAGGGGGGTCAGGAAAATATCAGACTACAATAAGACTTTTTGCTCTGTGGCTAATCTCTCAGACAGACAGACAGACAGATTAACGGACGCTGTCACCTCAGCGTTCAGGATTAGTCTGTCACCACTGTTGCTCAGGCCGTCAGTGGAGAAAACAGGCCTGTGCAAGAAGTGACATTTAGATCCAGGTTTTCTCCTCTGCTTCGTCTCCTCCTGGTCGTGATGCTGACATTTAATTAGGAGTAGAATGAAGACAGTACTCCAGATTGAGCTTGTACTGACTCTGACCTTTTCAGCCCCTTTGCTCTGATCTGTCATTATAATACCAGGCCACAGAAAAACACTCACATGATAAGAATACCAAATCGCTCGCCGGGAGCAGCTCAATTTAACGTCGGGAAATTAAATCTGCATCCCGAGTGCCTTGCTCCATTCACTCATTCATTCAATGCATTTCGCTCACTTTAAATCATTCTTGTCTGTCTATAACTATCTCTTTACGTCTCACACACACTTGTTGACCATGACACCAAATACACACCTGTCTTACATTATCAAATAGTCAACAAGCAAAATGAATTTATTTTTGTTGATTTGTTTGAATCATTTATTTTTTCCCCATCACAGAATAAGTTTCCTTTTCTTTATCATGGACTCTCCTGTATGTCATTGACCTTTTTAGCTAAACTAAATGAAATAGCAAAAACAATTACTGTTCTCAAACATGTTTTGTGTGCCTGCCACAGGGTTTAAGGCTTGGACTAAGGCAGATCTGAATGAGAGATTGCAGTTAATTGTAAAAATGAAGCGGGTTTAAGTGGACTAATGATTGGAGAAGAGAGAGAGAGAGAGAGAGAGAGAGAGAGAGAGAGAGAGAGAGAGAGAGAGAGAGAGAGAGAGAGAGAGAGAGAGAGAGAGAGAAGAAGATGAAGAGAGAGAGAAGTCTGTCGTTTCACCAGAAGATTGAGTTATGATATATGTTTTTTTTTTTTTTTTTTTAAAGATGAAACATATGAATGAAGGAATGATTCACAATAAGATGCATTTAGAAAAATGACAAGGTGAACTTCCATTTCATGCTGACTTTAAGCTCAGAAAGGAGAATGTTTTTTAACATTCGAATATCAAAGAATCTCTCTCAGGTCATTAATTGTGATCAGATTATTTGTGATGTGATCAAAGAGGCGGTTGATGGTTCTAATAATGAGCAAGTGCACGATTCAAATGATCACGCTTTGCTGACTTACACACCATTACATCATCTATTTTCATCATTTGCTTCAACCGACCAGGATGACAGGGAGTCAAGGTGAATTGGGGTACACTGAGAATATCGTCTGCAAACAAAAGAAAGACTCAACTGAGCTTTGAGCTTGCAAAGACAAAAACATGAGAGCCTTTTTGTTCAGCTGCGCCAAGGAGCACAACCCAACCCCACAAGACTGTTTCTCTCCACGTTCACTCAACATCTCGAAATAGCTTCTCCACACCCAGGTTGCCCATCAGTCTTTAGAAATGTGACCCCAATACTAAGGACCATGGAGACTCGACATAGTCTTGGCAGCCAAAAGTGCCCAGATGTCCGTACGATATTGGGCATGCGTCCAAGCTGTCTGAGTGGCCCGAAATACTTCATGCCACCAGATAGAAAGGGGGGCTGAAAGAAAACAACTCCAAAATGGCAGCCAAAGCAGGGAGAGTATGAGGGGAAGTGAACAGCTTGCAGCCAGAAGGTCAGCCACCCAGAGTTCAGATAATAGAGAGTGGCTCGGAAAGGTGTACAAACGATGACAGTGACTGGCTTTGACAGTCAGACATGAGAGAGAGGTCCAAAAGCAAGTGACAGAGGAGAGTTCCTGAGAGCACATATGGTGAAGGGTGTCGCAGTTCCTGTCTGTAGCTCTCGGAGGAGGCCATATGCCCCCACAGCAGGTCTGGACACCAATGGACTCCCATTATCTGCATAATTTAACAAGAAAGGCCCAGGACCAGAGAACATGGTAAATGAGGCATGTGTTCCTGGACAAATGAAAATGCATGATTGAGAGGGCAATAATAGCCCTGGTACCACACACCAGAAACTTCTGCAATGTTGGAAACATCTTTGTGTTTTGCACATCGGAAAAAAACTGAATGGTTCATGTGGTGTGGAAAATTTATTTTTAAAAGGTATAAGAACAGACTCTTAATTAGTATAAGCTAATACTGGAAATATTTTAATTATGATACAACTTGAAAAATCTGTAAACAAAATGCTGAGTTGAAACACTATAAAGCTACTTTAACACACTGTTTATAACAGTTAAGACTCATAACAACATCCAGACAAATAAGTAAACTTTCTGCTTATTAACTCCAAAAACTGCTCAATTATGTGAAATGTGTCACTGCATAACTGGAGATGTGTACTTGGAAGCAGTTCTACAGAAACATTAATTAATACTAGGAGGATCCTCAAGAGATCTCGATAATTGGTAACCTTTTTTTCACATTTCACAGGTACTATGTAAAGTCATTTTGACAGCAGTGGTTAATTAGGCCTAGATAATGCAAAGTAATAAAATAATTAGTCATTCTATTGCTCATTTTGATATGTTTATGTACGTCAATCAGAGTTCACAATCAGGTTGGTCACACCACAGGATTTCTACATTTCAATTAAAAAAAATAAATAAATAAAAAAACAGATTTTTTTATGCTTGTATAGGCTATGCAAACACAAAATCTGTTCTTTGCTGTCAAACAATGAAAACCTGGACTATGAAAAATGACTAGTCTATAGCCTATAGTAGTCAACCACCCTAACATCATTGAACTTTGATAGCATGATAATAATGGAGTCATATTCATATCACTGTATTGCCATTGTACATGCAAGATCTCAAGATCTACAAAATCTTCTAACGTGGTGGCAGGAAATTTGAATCTGAAATCATTCAGCTGTTTTCTGTATTGTACTCTAGTCTAAATAAAAGCAGAAGGTGCTTAAACCAACGTTATTCTTAAAGTCTTAGTTGCATCTGGAAGCCTGCACAAACAACCCTGCTTATCCAATTTGTGTCGATGTTTTCAACTAGATGCTTTAGAAATTACACACAAATCTGAGAAAAGCATTGAAGAGAACTTGCAGCTACAAAGAAAACAAGAGCTGACAGAGTGTTTTGCATTAATCTTTGCCATTTCATCATAAATCTCCTTCATCATCTGCATTTGTCTACCTGGCACATTTCACAAATGCGCTGCACTTTAGTATCTAGTGTCTTTGTCTACAGTATCAGAGGCACAATTCCTATTTTCGTTGCAAGAACTATAAATATTAAAATGGTGGTTGTCCTGAGACCCACCTCAAAAGTCTTCACCTTCTTTATTGAATCCAGAAATCCATTTAATTGATATTCAATGCATTGTTGTAAAAAATAAAAAAATAAAAAAATAATGTTTTAATCATTAACTTTTTTTACAGAAAGCATGATCTCATTAGTTAACTTGTTAGTTTCTGTGTATTTTTACCCTGTGTTCTCCCTTATTCCCGGTCTGCGCTGTGTATGTTGGATTTACACCTCTGATCTCCTGAGTTTGTCATTAAAGACATTTATATGGATGCTCCTTCATCTTCATACATTTATCGACGCCTGACAGAAGAACGGACCTAAAAGTGTTTATTTTGCATCTGACAGTTTGCTAAATTAATAAATGTAATGTTTTTTTTCTTATAATACTAAAATTTTTATTAGAAATTAATCATTTACTAAAAATATTTTTTAAAAATTTAGTCTAAAACTAGCATCACCTAAATGACAGCTTAATTTAAATATTAGACCAATTTAAAAATACACAAATGAAGGTTAATTTAGATCAATTTAATAGACCGTAGGAAATTAATAGGAAATAAAATATTGTATACTATTTAGTGCAATGATCAACAACAAGCACCTCTTTTCACAAACCAGTTGGAAAAACGTATCTTGCACCGTATTTATGGAAAGTCACACCTCCATCATCCCCTTTCACTAATTGTTTTCCATCACACTTACTCTCTCTCTGTTCAACCTCAAACGTCGCTGCTCGCCCTCTCTCTCTCTCTCTTCCTCCGCACATCCAAATCATGGCACAAGATCTGACAAAAAGAGAAAAGCAGCACCCTCATCATTAAGTTTATCAAAAAAGCAGAGAGATGCTGCTGTACTTGCTCTCTGGTGGGATGATTCTCTGTGCAAAAGTTCCTCTCCCACATCTCACTCAAGCAAAGGAAGGAATTAAAATGGTGGGGGAAAAATATTCCCCTCTCTGTGCTGGAGACTGCCTTTTTCTGGTGTATGTGAAAAAACAAATTGCACATGCTCACCCCTTCTAGCAGGGGCGTAGCACAAGATCCCGGGCCCTATGTATAGGCAGTCTTGATGGGCTCCCATGTTCCAAATAAAATATATTCCAGACTTTTCAAGGGCCCTCTCTCCCCTTGGGGCCCTGGTAATCAGTACTGGTTTTACCCCCAGTCCGACGCCCCTGCCTTCTAGTGTAAATATACACGCTCATTAAGAGAAGAGGGGGGACGTTAAAAAGTTATGGCGATGGGGGAACAGAGAAGAGACATGAACCCTCAAACTAATGAAAGTGAACGAGGAAAAAACTCGAAATACAATTTACGGCTTTGCAAAACTATATGAAGTCTTCTGGGGATTCATATGAAAGAGAGTGAGACCTCATGGAGTTTTATAAGCTTGCTGGAATGCCTCTTATACAAACAAGAGAAAAATGCTGAAGACCATCTTGAGTTGTCAGATGGAAATTTTTTGATTCCTTCAAACGCAGCTTTCCAATTGGAAAAGAAACTCATCCAGCTCCCAAAGTGCCTCCCAAATGTGCATTAAACCAAATACCAAATGTGAAGGGTTGTTCAAGGTGTACAATGGTACTGTAACTGTCAAACAATTAAGTTAATAGTCTGTATGATGTTAACCCTTACGAAAAAAGAAGTTAATTCAAGTGTGCTATTAATTTACTACTTTTATTACTACTTACTACTAATTACTACTAAAATTAAGAAAGTATACTCTCAGTCTACTTTTTATGTAATTCTCAAAAATATACTTAAAATTGCACTTAAGTAGCCTATACTTGACTTATTCTGACTGAAAACAGATATGGTCCTAATTCTGAGTATCTGGATTTTTGTTTAGGCTACCCCACTGGTAGTGCACAAAAGGAATTTACTTCTTTCCCCGCCATTGACTGAATTTTCCAGCTATCTGTGTTTTTACTGTTATACAATAGGGGGCGCGATTACACATATTAAGAGTACAAAAACACAGGTGAAGAAGCAGAAACAAGTGATAGAAGACTGCTTACACAAATGTAAAATGACGCGATCATCAAACATTCAACAGCATAATTAAAAACTGCCAAACGTTACTGAATGAAATGTCAAACCAAGAGGAAACGACTGAAGCTTTGGGGGTGTTGATGGATTCCATCTACTCCATCTGTGTTTTGATCATCGTTCTGAATCCGATTCGCTAGTCTTTGACAAAAATGTGATTTTCTCAGCTTTATGTTCCTTTTTTATGACTTTTCATTTTAAAAACATTTTATTCTAGCTTCATACATGCTTTTGTATCAATACTTGAATGTGGGTGAGTTTGTTGCGCATAACCCGTATTGCAATACAGTAGACTTCCTGTGGGTGTGGCCGGTGAACGTGATTTCACCAAGTACCACATGTTCCTGGATCAACATCTTTGTTGATCCTGGATCAACTTTCCAATCAACCAATCAGATTTGAGGGACAAGTTTACAGTTTATGTCAAGTTAAGGCTTAGAACCAGGGTGAAGTACTTAAACATCAGTGCTATTCACCTTTCATTACCCTCTGATTTTAGGGAAAAGTTATGGGTAGGGTTAGGTTTAGGGGTAGGGATTGGTTAAGGACTACATTTTGGGACAGGAATGTTGATCCAGGATCAACAAAATATGTTGATCCTGGACCATGTCTTACTTGGCAAAATCACGGTGACCGGGTGTGGCCAGTTCAATTCAAAATAGCAATGCATTGCCAATTTTTCAGCACTGAATTTTGAATCCTGAAATATAATACGCAATTAATTATGGATGGATTGAATAAGCATATGATGTAATTAATTCAGTCAAAATTTTATCGACGGTCAGCCCCATTTTAAAACAAAGCCCTGACTGAACCAAACACAACAGAACAGCTGTTGAACTGACCTTGACTGAGAACACCAATAACAAATTTTCACTTCCAACCAGAGAGACAGCATATCGGGACGGGACCTGAGGACACGTTTAAATTGCTCTGGATGTCATTATTTTCAAGAACAAAGGAAGAGAAAACAAGTCTCATTTTCCTTTCCTTTCCTCCAAAATATAGTCTCTCTCACTCTCCGTCTTCTTTACCCAGTGACCCTCAGTGGTTCAGCCAACCCTGAGCTGTAGCAAAGGGCAAGCTCAGAGGAGGGGCGCACATTAAAAATTCATAGCCCGGCTGCATATATCTGTCACATATTAATGTGCGCAAAACGCACAACTCCTGCAAGGGGATTGAGGCTCTGTCCCCACAGGTGGGACTTACTGACAGAAATCAATGGAATCGCTAGTCCAAATCTTAGCCAGGGTACACGGCGGAGAAGAAAAGATAGGAAAAGAGAAGGAGAGAGAGAGACAATCAGTAAAGAATAAATCCGAGTAAGCATATTCCTGCAGTTAAGGTTTAGTTTTCACACAGCAGCAAAAAGATGGTCTGGCCCGGGGCCAAATCCAGGAGACCCAGCCAGAAACGCTCATTCTCCTTTCTGCCCGTGTGCTGATGGTTTTTGGGAGATGTGATTTGGATAGTTTCACAGATCACAACCACATTAATTTTTGAAGACTGGATTGAGAGACTACAACTTCAAAGGATGAATTTAATAAAATTGTATCATCTCTCCACAAGAAAAAAAAATCACCCAAAGGGGCCACTCCAAACCTTGTCTAAAAGAAACAAATTGTGCTGCTCCATAGAAGTTTAAATCCATACTCGATTGAAATGTTTACAGAAATAAAGGATGACTAAAGAGACAGAGCTTGCCTTTTCTGTATGGGGGTGCAAGAAATTGTATAAAGCCAAAACCAAAAATCTGCCAATCGGAAATTAACGGAAAATGGCTCACATTTAAGTTCACATTTATTTGCCTCACACTGTTTGCTACTTTTAAAGTTGTTGTGATAAGTTTCCAAAAGGGATACCAAAAGATAACTTGTGTTAAAATCATTAATGAGAGCATAACATGTGAAGCATACAGAGGCTGAATTCACATATGAAGAGAAGAGGCTTACAATTTTATCTGCATTGAACAATGATGACTGCTTTATAAACAGAAAAACAACAACTGTGTAAAAAAGCGAACCTGGGTCACTTTAGCATTCCTGCATAATTTAGGCGAACTGAAAGCGTGGAACTGAGGTGGTCTGGGTCAATTTGAATCAATTATGCTCTTACAAACAAATACATATTCAAGCATTTTACACAGTGTTATGATTGAATACTCGGTGTTATTAGTGTTATGATTGAATCCACTGGAGGCAAGCTGGTTGAGAACCTAAATGCAGCTTTACAACAAAACACAATCAAATATGAAACAAGGGCATGGCAAGGCATAAAACTCAGAACAAGAACCTGGACAAACATTCAATACTAGACAAAGATAAGGGGCAAACATGAGGGCTTAAATACACAGCCTAATTAAAAGACAAGGAACACCTGTGAACAATGATCAGACGATTAACAAATGACAAGACACATGGCAGGATCAAATGACAATCAGGGAATCACATGACAGGCAAGAACAAGGAACAAGACACAAAACCCACAACGTGACAGTTAGCTTAAACAGCCCGCCCTTTTACAGCAGATTTATCTAACAACAACCGTCATGTATAACCTGAAAATTACTTTAATTTACAATTTAACAAACAAAACTAAAATCCAGCAATGCTTTAAGGCAGAATATCTAGGACTTTTGGATTAAAATATCCAAAAACCACTAATTATGATTTCCATTACACGAGAGCAGATTAAAACAGTTAAAACTTCATGCTGATTTGTACTCGGCTTTCGCTAAGATAAGCAACACTAAGACGTAGCTTTACAGTAAACTATACTTCACCCATTTACGCTTCTTTCCACATGGTGGTGTGACTCCCCTTCTGTCCGGCGTTAACGACTGCAGTGTACTTGGCGTGTCAGCACACACGACGGGTGCAACTACAGTGTGGTCTCCCCAGTGGACCAGCACGACAACCGTCTGGATTGAGCCGAGTAGGGGACATCTATATTGCCATGCGGTGCTGAATTTTGGAGTTGAGAAACTAAGTTGCAAATCTCCAAAATAGGCTTTCACTAAATTTGTTATTGACAAAAAATCAAATGCTGCCCAAAGAAGCTCATGTGGCACTCAACCATATGCATTAGCCAAATTCAGGAATGTCACATAGAGCTCCTTCCTCTCCTTTTTAGCTGACTGAATTTGTTGCCAGATAACATTGTTGTGTTCTAAGCATCCTGAGAACCCTGGAATGCCTGCTTTTTGAACTGTGACAAATGACAAAGTGTCAATGAAGCCATTCTTTAATAGGTAGGTGGACAATCTCTGGGCAATAATGCTGAAGAAAATCTTACCTTCAATGTTTAATAGTGAATTAGGACGAAACTGACTGATGCTTGTAGCATCTTTTTCTTTAGGTATAAAGACTCCACCGAGCACCATGCTCTAGGTACAACCTGTTTTTCCCATGCCACTTTTATCAATTTCCACAGAATTCGCAGAACTCCTGAAGCACTCTTGTACACTCTTTACGGAACTCCATTAGGCCCTGGAGATGATGAAGCCCTTGCCTTTCTCACAGCCTGCTCTACCTCTTTCCACTTAAGTGCACAGACCTCCATTTGGTATTCTGGTGGGTTTATAGGTGATATGTCTGATGGAATTGACATAGGCTCATGCCTTTTTGCATCTGTATGCGTTTCCTCCAAAGATCTCTCTAGCTCAACCCTAGATGCTTTTAAAGTGCCATTCTTCTCCCTGGTGAATAACTTCTTTACAAATTTGAATGGGTCTTTATAGAAATTAGCCCTCGCACGTTCCTTCTTTTTGTAGCGTTTCCGTAGACGCTCAGCTCTGCGTAATGTTGCCAGCTTATCTTTTATGGTCCTTTGTAAGAGATTGAGTCCCTCCTTCTGACTTTGTTCTGCTCTTTTCCATTGCTTCCTCAGCTGTCTCCTTTCTCTAACTAACCCTTCAATTTTCTGCTGCCGTCTAGACATTCCAGGAGTAGTCTGTACTTTTTCTTTCCTTTTGTCCACACCAAACCTCTCACTTCCATATGCGTAAATGATGTCCCCAAATTTGTCCAGCTTCTTTTCAACTGCACCAGTTAATCTTTCCAATGCAAAGCATAGATCTGTGTTTACCGTGTCCCATGCAGTTTTCTCACAAGCTCTTGGCCATCTAACTCCAGGCCTATGTCCGTTGAGGTTATTTTCTCTCTTATGCTGTTTAGTCTGACCGGGTTCACAAGTATGAATATGTTCATCACTAACTGTGCAAGCCCTCCTCTCCTCTATGACAGGGGTGCTGATATCCTGCGAGCTGTGGTTTGCTTCCTGTCGCTGGATTTCATTCGACTGACTTGACTGACTTTGTAAGAAGTACTGATCAATGCGAGGCCCTTGTCCCTTCTCCCTCAAGCATTTAATTTTCCCTTGATGAACCTTCAAACCCCTGACTGTTGTCGCCTTGCTCCAGCCACAGACACAAACTTGGAGTTCAATGACTTTACTAACTGCAGATCTTGGACTAGTCTTACCCTCCATACTCATATCCGTTTCCATTCCTAAGTCGTTAACCATGTTGTCCAACATTGAGTCATCTTCCGCCCGCGCTCTCGCAGACTCTAGGGGTATTTTTCTCTTTAATTTCTCAGAAGCCTTGGGCGGGTGTAAACACGGAGCTGGATACTGCCGACAAGGGTAGCTAACCCTTACCAGCCCCATTGGGGTCTCTTTCCTCCTGTCAGCTGTCTCTCCAGGCTGTCACAAGGTCTTTCCCTTGTGCCAGCAGCACTATTCACCGCAGTCACTGGACGTATCCAGATCTTCATGATTTCCATTACACGAGAGTAGATGTTAAAACTTCATGCTGATTTGTCCTCAGCTTTCGCCAAGATAAGCAACACTAAGACGTAGCTTTACAGTAAACTATGCTTCACCCATTTACGCTTCTTTCCAAATGGTGGTGTGACTCCCCTTCTGTCCGGCATTAACGACTGCAGTGTACTTGGCTCGTCAGCACACACGACGGCTGCAACTACAGTGTGGTCTCCCTAGTGGACCAGCACAACAACCGTCTGGATTGAGCCAAGTGGGGGACATCTCTAGGGTCTTCTAGAACAATGTTATATTTTTTGTTGACTTGGGTACTTACTTCCCAAATGTTTCCAATAATGTTTAAATCCAGAGAAATCAGTATTTTAACCAGTGTATCAGCCCATGTCGTTGCGTCGTCTTCATGTCCTCGCTACCCTTGATTCCGGTTTTACTTCCGTAGAAACCATGGAAACACCAAAGGCGCTTTAATATATTATGTGCTTTATTGGACAGGTAAGCAACTGTTTGGATACCTTTATCGTTAACATTTGGTAACTAAACATAATTTTATTAGGTAATTTTATATATTATTATTATTTATACATTATATTAGAAAGTTCCATCAACGTAATTTTGTGATTCCCATAATCGTCGTGGTGACGTTATAGTGGTATGTCGCAAGACTGTGACGAGTACGTATCAATGACCAAACTGGCATGTTGCGAGGACGTAACATAAAAGGACCATATTAGTCGCAGCGGGCACCAAATAATGTTCCAGTAACTTTGTGATTCTTGTATTCGTCGTGGTGACGTTATAGGGGTACGTCGCTGGAACATGGCAGGTAGGCCTATGTCCTGACGACAAATACCACGTCCACATTTTTTTTATATACTTCTCACCTTTAGTCCTGGGAACAAAGATGTGCTTGATCCATAACCTTGAAATCCACATAGAACTGATAAACTCAAACCTTTCATTCTCTGCTGTAAAACCATATAAATTCTAATAAGGAATTTTGTGTTGTTTTCAGTTAATATTTAGGGATCATAAATATATATATAACGTTTATATTAATGCAAAATTGTTAGGACGTCGTGGTAAAGTTCTATTTTTTAGAATCTTGCGTTCAGAAATGCTGTGGGCACGTCTTTAAAAGTCATCGCTAGTTTATCCCAAGGAGAAAGTTGTAGAGACGTGGTCCACTGGTCTCCTAATAACTTACCGGTAATAAAATATTTGATGAATTAAGTAAATGTCGCATATAATATAAAAATGGCATATATCCCTATAATACTTGTAATGCAATTTTTTTTAAGGTTATCTGGAGACCAGTGGACCACATCTCTACAACGTTCTCCATGGGATAGCGACGTCTTTTGAGGACGTGCCCATGACGTTCCTGGAACGTTAAGATTCTAAAAAAAAAGCACTCTACCTCGTCGTCCTCACAGCGTTGTCATAAAGTAATGTCACGCTGACCAAATGACCACTAACTAAAGACGTCGTCACAACGTACTGTGTTAGCTGGGTGTTTTATTGACCTCTTTCCACAGTTGAAAAAAACTGATTGATCACTATTATCTATGAGGTATATACATTTCGGTAAGTTGTTCTGTATCTTTCAACATACCTAATGTTCATTTGTGTTTATTTACTATAAACTAGTAGTAAAGAGTAACAGATGATCAGTTCAAGTGCTGCTTGAACCGAGGCGCTTCAGCGATCTGCCACGTTACATTTACAAGCGCCAAAACTGTATTTATTGTATGAATTTCGTAATAAAATTGACAGAATCTGAGAGCTGAGAATTTTTTTCATATCAGTAACCTGCTCTGTCTTGTCTGTTGGTGTCAGTGTCCTCTTGCTTCGCGATTTTTCTCTGCGTGATAAAATGGATGTGTCGTGAGAGCAATGGAAAAGTGTCAATTGCGTGACTCTCACGCTGAATACGTGAGAGTTGGCAGCCCTGGTATGAGTAGTAATTCAGCACTTGTGGTTATTTCATTAGAATGAAATTAAATAATGTAAATTCAATTGATCAAACATAACTGTCTGTAACCATGTTCAATTTCAGGGAAGAAGGAGCCGGATGTTAAAGGGTTAGTTCACCCAAAAATTTTAATTAAGTCATTAATTACTCACCCCCATGCTGTACCAACCCCGTAAGGCCTTCGTTCGTCTTCGGAACACAAATGAAGAAATGATATTTATGATTAAATCTGAGAGGTTGATCACTCCTCCATAGGCTGCCTAAGGGAATGAAACCTGACGGCCCAGAAAGTCAATAAAGAAAATGTTTAAATATTCCATGTCGCAACAGTGGCTCTTAGGAGAATTGCGATCTCCTTCAACTACTTCAGTTAAGTTCTCGCGCGTGCGCGTCGTGGAAATCTCTTGAAGTCTCGTTTCAGGCCTACAAGGAAGAAAAGGAATAGTCGAATAAAGTCGTTATTTTTGTTTGTTTTTTTCGCACAAAAAGTATTCTCGTCGCTTGATAAACTTATAGTTGAGCCACTGTTGCGACATGGAATATTTAAACATTTTTTTTAATGACTTTCTGGGCCGTCAAGTTTCATTCCCTTAGGCAGCCTATGGAGGAGTGATCAAACTCTCAGATTTAATCATAAATATCTTCATTTGTGTTCCAAAGACGAACGAAGGCCTTATGGGGTTGGTACAGCATGGGGGTGAGTAATTAATGACTTAATTTTAATTTTTGGGTGAACTAACCCTTTAACTTTAATCGTAAAATAAACAACAAAATTAAAGGAGATGCAACGGCCAACTGTGGCAAAAAAAACAATAATTGTTGAAATAAATAAGCATAATAAAAACAGCAATGTAAAATGTCCCAGGCTCTCGGCCCCGCCCTGCTTCATATTAGCTCACCCATGGATATGATTTCTGTATGAGTCCTGTCGGATTGTTTTCCATCGGCTGTGTAGGCGAATCTGACAACTCCTATGCTTCCACACTCACGGCATCATCAAGCCACACCTTTGTTGTTGTTTTGAATAAGCGACCTCAAACGGTGAAACTTACATTCTGTGCCTTTAATTTTTCACAGTAGTCACTTTAGTCGAATCCTCCACACAATTAATCTCTGGCGACAATATTACCTTTGAATCTTGGATTATTTTGAGGCAGAAATAACCAAATCTGAGAGTTGTTAACGTCTCGGTTACGGATGTAACCCTCGTTCCCTGAGTAGGGAACGGAGATGTTCCGTCGGATGACGACGAATGGGGTTTCGCTTAGAAAGCCTATCCGCTTCGAGTAATACAAAACGAGCCAATGGCAAAGAAATGCCATGGGTCTGCAGAATTTGCATGGAGCAGCTCCGCCCCACCTCGTGGGTATAAAGGGCGGAAATTCCAGCAAAGCAGTATGTTTCCTCGCTGAGGAGCCAAGACTGAGCTCAGGCGATCCCCGCGGTACAGCGGAAAGTGGCAGGAAGACGGAGCGTCTCCGTTCCCTACTCGGGGAACGAGGGTTACATCCGTAACCGAGACGTTACCTTTTGTTGTCACTCCGAGTTCCGTCGGATGACGACGAATGGGGATACCAGTCTAATCACGCCACCTTCTCGGCTGTCTTCCAGTGCCCTGCGTAATCTGAGATCCCTGTTGTGGACAGCACGGACGAAGGACTCCTATTAGCACAGGAATACCAAGGTACACTGGGGAGCATATCCCAAGGTTTTTAAGGGAATATGCAATTACTGCCAACCCAGAGGGGGGGACTTAGAGAATACACATATGACCCGAGGGATGCATATGGGGAATCACTGGGGTGTCCAGCCGCAGGTGGAATATTTCAACCCCAGGGGTGGCAAGGTGGCTTGCCAAGGGAAAGACACATGCTCAACAGAGGCTTACAGCGGAAATACACATTTGGGGGTAGCTCGGAGGAGGTACCATGCACACGGGAGGCACCTAGCCGACACGCAGGCAAAAGACACTGGCGCCAGCATCAGGAGTGCTGGAGGAACTCAGGGCTTTCGGGGAAGCTCACCTGAGGAGAATATCGCACGTATCCAGTCCGTGGAGTGGAATGGCGAGCAAGCGAAGACACCTAACGGGTCCCATGTTAGCTTGAAAAAGTCAGTACATGGGAGGAGACTGGCTCCACTCGGAGATTGTAGAATCTGGCGAATGTGTTAGGTGTCGCCCAGCCTGCAGCTCTGCAGATGTCTGTTAGCGAGGCGCCATGCGCTAGAGCCCAAGACACTCCGGGTGGAGTAGTGGGCAGTCACACCAAGGGGGCATGGTCGACCTTGCTGTTGGTAAGCCAAAGCAATGGCGTCCACTATCCAGTGAGACAACCTTTGCTTGGAGAGAGCCTTTCCCTTCAGTCTCCCACCATAACAGACAAAGAGCTGGTCTGAGGTCCTAAAACACTGCGTTCTGTCTACATAGATGCGGAGAGCACGTACTGGACAGAGCAGTGCCAAGGCTGGGTCTGCCTCCTCCGGGGGCAGCGCTTGCAGGTTCACCACCTGGTCCCGGAAGGGAGTGGTAGGAACCTTGGGCACATATCCAGGCCGGGGTCTCAGGATCACGTGAGAGTAAGTCGGCCCGAATTCCAGGCACGCTTCGTCAACGGAGAATGCGTGCAGGTCCCCTACCCTCTTAATGGAGGCCAATGCAGTCAGAAGCGCTGTCTTCATTGACAGGAAGTTAAGCTCAACCGACTGCAAAGGCTCGGAGGGAGCACTCCGCAGGGCAGTTAGCACCACTGCGAGGTCCCAAGAGGGTACGAGAGGAGGACGAGGAGGATTCAGTCTCCTCGCTCCTCTCAGGTCTGACGATCAGGTCGTGCTTCCCTACGGACTTACCTTCTATAAGGTCGTGCTGTGCGGCAATAGCGGCGACATAGACCTTGAGGGTGAAGGGAGACAGCCTTCGCTCCAACCCATCTTGAAGAAAGGAAAGCACGACACTGATCGAACATCTCCGGGGGTCTTCTCGGTGAGAAGAACACCAGCTGACGAAGAGGTTCCACTTCAACGCGTAGAGGTGTCTCGTGGACGAAGCTCTAGCGGAAGTGATGGTAGCCACCACCGCTGGTGGTAGGGTACTCAAACCTGCCTCGTCCCGTCCAGGAGCCACACGTGGAGGTTCCAAAAATCGGGACGAGGGTGCCATAGGGTGCCCCGTCCCTGAGAAAGGAGGTCCTTCCTCAGAGGAATCAGCCAAGGAGGTGCTGTCGAGAGGAGTACAAGTTCGGGGAACCAGGTCAGGGCAGGGCAGTAAGGCGCGACCAAAATGACCTGCTCCTCGTCCTCCCTGACCTTGCGCAGGGTCTGCGCAAGAAGGCTCACTGGGGGAAACGCATATTTGCGGCCCCGCAGCCAGCTGTGCGCCAGTGCATCCGTGCCGAGCGTGCCCTCGGTCAGGGAATAAAACTGGGCGCAATGGGTCGAGTCGTGAGAGGCAAACAGATCTATCTGTGCGTCCCCGAACTGGTCCCAAATCAGCTGACCCGACTGGGGATGGAGTCGCCATTCTCCAGGGAGGGGCTGAAACCGTGAGAGCTCGTCTGCACAGTTCAGGGCTCCAGGAATATAAATGGCACGAAGCGACCTCAGATGCTTCTGACTCTATAAGAGGAGGTGGCGGGCGAGTTGCGACATACGGCGGAAGCGCAGACCACCCTGATGGTTGATGTACGCTACAGTCGCGGTATTGTCTGAATGGACTAGTACATGCTGGCCCCAGAGCACGGCTCGGAAGCGGCGCAGGGCGAGCTGTCCCCCAGCAACTCGAGGCAATTGACGTGCCATAAGCGGTGGGGTCCTGTCCAGGAGCCCGCGGCAGCACGTCCGTTGCACATGGCGCCCCAGCCCGTGGCAGAGGCATCTGTCGTTACAACAACATGCCGCGAAGCTCGTTCCAGAGGCACTCCGGCCCGTAGAAAACTGAGGTTTGACCACGGGGTGAAGGTCTGACGGCAGGTCGGAGTAACTGGTACTCGGAGGGTGCCGTGATGCCATGCCCACCTCGGGACTCGGTCGCGAAGCCACAGCTGAAGCGGTCTCATATGAAGCAATCCGAGCGGCGTAGTCACGGCTGCAGAAGCCATATGCCCCAGGAGCCTCTGAAAAAGTTTCAGTGGAACCGCACTCTTGCCCTCGAACTGTCTCAAGCAAGCCAGCAGTGACTGCGCGCTCACTCGTAAGCTGCGCGGACATGGCGACCGAGTCGATGTTCATACCGAGAAAAGAGATCCTCTGCACGGGGCAAAGTTACTCTTCTCCCAGTTGACCCGAAGCCCCAGACGGGCTAAGTGCCGGAGCACTAAGTCCCTGTGTTCGCAAACCTGGTCTCGAGAGTGAGCTAGGATCAGCCAGTCGTCGAGATAGTTCAGGATGCGAACCCCGTGTTCCCGAAGGGGAACAAGGGCTGCCTCGACGATCTTCGTGAAGACGCGAGGAGACAGGGCTAGCCCGAATGGGAGAACCGCGTACTGATATGCCTGCCCCTCGAAAGCAAACCGTAGGAACGGTCTGTGTCGAGGGGGAATGGAGACACGAAAGTAGGCGTCCTTCAGGTCGATCGCTGCAAACCAATCCTGGGGCCGCACACATTCGAGAATGCGTTTGGCAGTGAGCATCTTGAACGGCATCCTGTGAAGGTAGCGGTTCAGCACGCGCAGGTCCAGGATTGGCTGTAACCCACCGGTTTTCTTCGGGACAATGAAGTACGGGCTGTAGAAGCCAGACCTCATTTCGGCTGGAGGGACAGTCTCGATCACACCCTTCGCCAGCAGGGTAGTAACCTCCGCTGTCATGATAGGGGCATTGCCACCGACCATAGTGGAGCGGACTCCCCTGCGCGGGGAGGAGACCGCGTGAACTGAATCGCGTAGCCAAGCCTGATCGTTCGTGCGACCCAGCGGGACAGATTGGGAAGCTCTAGCCAGGCTCCCAAGAACTGTACCAGCGGGGTCACGCGAACCACAGACTTCACGCACCGTGTTGTCCGAGAACTCTGTGTGCTCAGAAACGGGAGAGTCAGTTCTTTCTGAATAAGGATTCTTCCCCGGCCCTCCACCAGGGAAAGGAGTGGCCCTGCTACCAGCTCCTGGAAAGAACTGAGTCCCATCTCTGAGGAGCCCATCTCAAGAGTGCCGCTTAACCCGGCGTATAGCGGGGGGCGGGGCTGGAGAGGGATGTGGCGTCCCCCTGCGGCTTCCAGAGCCAGTGAGGCGGTTGCCTGTCCTGTAGCGCTATAGGAATTCGTCACAAGTGTAGACGAAAAACTACAGGCTTAGGACGGGTGCTTAGGATCGCGCTGAGAGGAAGCACTCTGAGGACACAGTAGCATCGCAGCAGAGCGTTCAACGCTGATCCTAGCTCACTCTCGAGACCAGGTTTGCGAACCCCAGTGTACCCATGGGCAGCGGCCCCGTCGAGGGAAGGAAGGGCGAAGGAGATCAACGAGGGATCGCTGGAAGACATGGGGGTCTTCGAGGATTTCGAGATCTCCTGATGCACATCCGGGAAAAAAAGGTATTGGAGTGGACGCTGACAGGAGTCAGCGGCCACACCCAAAAACCAATCGCCCGGGAAAGCATGGCCATCATCTCAGGATTTGACTCGACAAATGCCATATGCACACCCGAAAGTGGCAGCACTGTCAAATCTTCACTTCCTGAAAATTCTAGCCCACCCTGTGATGCTGCGATGGACAACAGATCCGATTCTGGAGCGTCAAGGGAAACCCGCGGGGCATCCGAAAATAGATCCGGGAATCCCCTGAACACTCGCGGGTTGCGTCACTGAAGAGGAGGGCGTGGTCCACGGACAAACAGTCGGCGGATTTGTTCCACACACACACCCTCAGGTCACCCTGGCCACCAGCCGAAGTAGCACCTCACGTGGAGAGTGTTAGATCGGGGTGTGGATGAGGGGACTCTCTCTCTAACGAGATCATTGAGTCTCGACCGTAATGACGCGATGATCACGTTCCCGCGGGGAGAACGTGAGTCATCCACAAACGCTGCTCTAACGTGATGAAGCCCAAGCACGCAGAGCAGAGAATGTGCCCATCAAAATCGGAAATGAGTCGACCGCAACCAGAAATGCACGGGCGAGCCGTCTTTAAAAAGACGTGCCGCGTGCGAGCTCTTTTGTGAGACGAGGAAGAAACTCCGCGATGTTGAAGCGAGCAGGGAGAAACACACTCATTGGCAGATCACTGCACAGATCAGCAGGCAATGTGAACTCGCTGCAGATCGCCGTCACACTAACACCGGAGAGAGTGGCTCGTCTCGTAGAGTGAAGTCAGAAATGGCTGTGGAGTGAAGATATACTCTTGGCTCCGAAACGAAAACATACTGCTTTGCTGGAATTTCCGCCCTTTATACCCACGAGGTGGGGCGGAGCTGCTCCATGCAAATTCTGCAGACCCATGGCATTTCTTTGCCATTGGCTCGTTTTGTATTACTCGAAGCGGATAGGCTTTCTAAGCGAAGCCCCATTCGTCGTCATCCGACGGAACTCGGAGTGACAACGAAAGGTATGAAGGTATTTTTGGTGCAAATCAACTGAACGCCTGTGACAGTGGAATTTGTAGTTGTAGAGAATAGCCACACATGTGTATCAGTAAAATTGAAGTCACAGAGAGAAATGTTTTAAGAGTTGCAAACTTGTAGACTTTTTTTATCTTCCACAAACACAACACAACAGTTACACCTTCTCAAATTCTTCATTGCAGGTGCACAAATCCTATTCTACAAATCACAAATTAAGAAACTCGTACGCTCACATTTTTGCTACAGTTGCTGCTGTGAATATGGTGCAAAACGCATTCACACACCCGCATCAAAACATGTGAAGTCACAGAGAAATTTTGCTCATCCGCAAATCAGTATGCGAATTCATCCAATGAGAGTTCCACACTTGTAGAATATTTTCTCACAAATGTCTTGTATATTTATCTGGCACAAACACAAGTACATAACTACAACTGCTTGAATCTGCTGCTGCGAATCTCAAACACTGTTTTTTCGCTTTCAAGTGACAAGTTTCGCGCGCTCTCCCTTTTGCACCAAGTGCACCGTGACATGTGGAGCAAAAGTGAGTTGCGCATCTGTAGAGGCAGTGGGCGGAGCCTACATTAATATTCATGAGTTTCCCGGGCATGCGAGAACTGCTCATTAGTTCACGCGATCGTTTCTCAGCAGGTTTAATGGATTATTTCAAAAAAGGTAAATATAGTTTCAGCGCGAACTTAAACTACAATTGTGAATGGTTTCGTTAAGTTCATAATATTTTTATTAGTTTGCACGTTTTGTGCATTCGTTAATGACTAAATGATCGCTGGCATTCACTTGTGTAGCCTATATAAAGCACAGCAAACGTCAACTCGTTCATTTCGTTGTGCTTTTCCTTTGTACATTGCAATGCTTTAAACTGTCTTTTGTTATCATTTGTTGAATGTCACTGCAATAAAAAAAATTTTTTTTTACAAACAAAATATCAATTTACAAAAAAATATCACAAGGTTTAAGGCTCCACTTTTACCGTAAAACCAAAAATTCCAGAACACATGAATGATTACAGCAACACATATTTCCAACAGAAGAGCAGGTAAAATATTCCTATAGGCTACATGAACCATTACCATTTAATTTATTTATTGCTATACCCAGATAGCACAAGTCTACACTGTTAACAATTTTCTTGTATTTTTACAGTACAGTACTGGCAGCAAGGTTGCCAGCATGGTACTGTATTTCGATTTACAGTAACTGTACTGTAATTCAATTTACAGTACACACGAACAGTACTGTAAACTACAAAACAGTATTGTACTGTATTTTTACTGTATTTTGTCATTTTTGTCTGCTTCTGTTGTAATTAATTATACGGTATTGTACTGTAATATCTATATTGATACATTATTGCAAAACGTAATTTTCAAATTACTAATGATATTATAACTATAATATGTAGTTATTACAGTATATAAATCTATAGGTAATATGCAACTTCAGAATAACTGCAAATCAAAAGACAATCCAAACAATGTTCTGGTCAAAAAAAATTTTTATTGATCAATTACACTATTAAAACCATGTATGGTGAACGCATTTAAAGGGATAGTTCACTTTGAAATTAATTTTTGGTATGTTTTAGCTTACCTCAAGGGCATCTAAGATGTAGGTGTCTTTGTTTCCGCAGTAGTTTCAATTTTGATATTTTTAGGTCAGTCATATAATATAATGCAGGTCGCCCGCGCCCTCAGATCACTTGGATGTGGCTGTGATTACAAGAGGTAAAAACGATATAAATACTGCTCGTTTTCTCATACAAACCGCTCGTTTCGTGTCTTAGGCCATCAATGTGTACTTACATTTACGAGTCATTAAATCATGTTTAATTTGGACTTCTCTGTGCATGCTCTTTGAGGAAGTGACCATAGACCTGCATTATATGACTGACAGACAAGAACGGTTTGACCTAAAAATATCAAAATTGAAACTAATGCGGAAACAAAGACACCTGCATCTTGGATGCCCTTGAGGTAAGCTAAAACATACCAAAAATTAATTTCAAAGTGAACTAACCCTTTAAGTAGAGGTTGAGAAACTGCATGACTTGCAGCTATAGCTGGACATACTTAAAGGGATAGTTCGGCCAAAAATGATATTTAACCCATGCATTACTCACCCTCAAGCCGTTCGAGATGCATATGTCAATCTTGTTTCAGATGAACACATTTTCAGTTATTTTAGAAAATGTCTTAGACCCTTCAGTGGATATAATGTGAGGCAATGGGGTCCACCTCCTTCAAGTCCCAAAATGTGCATACATCCTTCACAAAAGTAATACATCCGGCTCCAGGGGGATAAACGAAGGCCTTCTGAGGGTAATCCGTGCGGTTTTGTCGAAAAAATATACATATTTAAAACTTTATAAATGAAAATATCTGACTTCCGGCAACGATCGATGCGCGTTCACACGCTTTCGTGTTTTGTTTTGCTCTGCTCTCTGGCTGCGCTGGCGCGTTCGTTCTACGTCACGACGGTTCCTACGCTACGTCCTACCTCGTACGCCGACTTCCATCACCCGTGAACGCGCGTCGATCGTTGCCGGAAGTCAGATATTTTCATTTATAAAGTTTTAAATATGTATATTTTTACGACAAAATCGCACGGATTACCCTCAGAAGGCCTTCGTTTATCCCCCTGGAGCCGGATGGATTACTTTTGTGAAGGATGTATGCACATTTTGGGACTTGAAGGAGGTGGACCCCAATGCTTCACATTATATCCACTGAAGGGTCTAAGACATTTTCTAAAATAACTGAAAATGTGTTCGTCTGAAACAAGATTGACATATGCATCTCGAACGGCTTGAGGGTGAGTAATGCATGGGTTAAATATCATTTTTGGCCGAACTAGCCCTTTAAAAACTTGGCTGGGATTTTGAGGTGGTACTGGAACCTTGGACCGATGACCAAAACTGAAAAAGACATGACACACAAAAACACATATGACAAAATCTGTTAGCCACAGCACCAAAGGTGAGCAGACAGACAGTGGAAGAGAGAGAATTCTGTTGAAATAACAAAAACAGCCACAAAAAAAAAAGTTTTAAAACTTTAAGTTTAAAACATTGTATTAACATGGCTAATACTTACATAAAACTCCTTCCCAGGCTGCAAATTGTCCCACACTGTAGAGCTGTAAGAAATCAAAATAAATATTATTCAGTTAACGGTTATGTGTTTCTTGTTGAGGAAATATCTCATAAATCTGCTTACAATACATCTAAGTTAGGTTAATAAAACATAAGCTTCACTTGACCTCTCTAAATATTCTAACTTGATTTTTTGGCATGCATTTGACTTGTCTTTATTGGCTAATATATCATTAACTCTGATAGTCTGAAGTTTTTCAACAATTTACACCTTTATTTATATTTTTAATTATTATAATAATCATTATAAATGGGTCTCCAGCCTAAAAAGAAATGAAGTAAAAGACTAAACTGGTACCAATAGCCAATCTCTCTAAGCACAAATAAATCACCCATTTTGCGTTGCAAAGGAAAGTGCAGTGTTTTTAAGCCTTGCACGCGTCTTATTTTGTGTCTAAACGACTTATTCAATTTGGTCCAGTATTGATCATAAAATCATCAAGTTCGCCATTCGGGAAACGGACTGCAAATATAGCAGTTTGAGCAAAATGTATATAACGTTATGTCTATTATAAGTGCTTGTTTTTACCACTGACAGGCTCGGGTGTTCCCTACAGAGATAGGCCCAACAGTTAGACTAACATGATGTCAAATGCAGTAATTTTATCTCGCAGACCATCGTAAAACACATTTAATTAAAACTCGACAGAAACAAAATAAAACTCACAAAAGACCATCTCGATTTGTCTTTCCACCGTTCCCGCAATCACCAAATCTTTTTTGTTCGAAATAAAACGTAAGGTAGCCTATTGTTAATTCACTGAGTTATAACGTTAGATTTGAAAATGTCAGGACAAGCAGCAGGGTGAAAGAGCAGATAACGTTAACAAACTTAACAGTGTTTTTGCAACCGTCGCTGGCAAAACTTCCACTGTCATTTCACATTAAAAGCTATGTAGGCTACACACTATAGCGTAAAATCCTAAAACCTTATTATAAAATTCAAAATGAACTTACCAAATTTCCAGATATCCGCAGAGTGAGATATCCGCGCAGAGTGAGTGAACTGCCGCAGTTGTGCTCTGACGTCAGTCAGGCGGCGCGCGCGCTCTCTGTTTACAGCAACCCTGTATTTTTGCCTGGCATATTACAGCCAGGTTACAGCTAGGTTACAGCAACACTAAAATGTACTGTAAAATGTTCCCGCTCAAACAAAATTACCCAGAATGCAATGCAAATTACGGTATTTTACTGTAATATAGAAATGCAGTAATGTACTGTAGGTTTTTACAGTACTGTGCTGCTAAATCTACAGCGAAAGTTAACAGTGTATTTGATGTGATATTTACATCTGGAAGACGTATTTTAAAGAGTGTTTGCTCATCTGCAAGACGTCTATTGGACGTTTCCTGTCAGATGTCAAATAGACGTTTAGAAGATGTCAGTTTAACATGCATTCTAAATCATTACATCTTAAAGACATCTTCTAAACGTCTATTTGACATCTGACAGGAAACGTCCAATAGACGTCTTGCAGATGAGCAAACACTCTTTAAAATACGTCTTCCAGATGTAAATATCAAATCAAATAGACTTGTGCTATCTGGGTAAGCTCTTCTGATACCTTACCTTATGAAGTTTTACAACTGTGTCGTCTCTGGCAATAATCTCTGGGAAATAACTCCACAAACATATCAGTGTCCAAATAAATATTTTGCACCTATACTGACGTTTCTCTTTGTCATGTTCTTTCTTTGACCTTGTGTGTTGCTCTGTGTGCCTGGATGATACACAATGATGACCATTGATACAAATGCATGATCTATTTTTATAGAAGACAAAGTCAATTTCCCCACTTCATTAAGCAGCACAACCATTTTCAAATGTGATCATAATCAGAAATGTTTCTTGAGCAGCAAATCAGTATTAGAATGATTTCTGTAGGGTCGTGTGACACTGAAATCTAAATGAGCTCTGCCATCACAATAAATTTTTTAAAACATTAAAATAGAAAACAGTTGATAAACATATTTCACAATATTACTGTTTTTAGATAAATGTAGTCTTGGTACCTTTAGAGGTAGCCTACCTTACCTTAGAACCTAACTAATACCAAACTTTTGAACAGTATATTATTATATCAAAACCAGCACAAGCACACCTTGCAATCAGAACATTAAAAATAACATTGTTACATTATTTTGCCAGTATGTATGTTTGTAAATATCTTTTTTCGAAAATCAAATTGGTGGCTTATTATATTCCATAAAATACTGTTGTTTCAGTATTTTATGAATACTGAAACATTCATAAAATGCCCCCCCTCCCCTCCCCTCATTTACAGTAACCTAGTTGTATCAAATGTAATTTATCCACTTTTGTCCATGCAATTTTGTTTAATCCAAATTGTATGTAGCCTAATAAAGCAACACATTGATGCTTGAGTTTGGTCTCAAAAGATTTGGCTTATTTAAATGAACAAGAATTTAAGAACAATCACACCAGGATATATTATATATATATATATATATATATATATATATATATATATATAGGCCTACTGTATATATTTTTAAAAAGTATTAGCCCACATATACATTTATGAGGGTTTATTTAATTTATTGCATCAACAAATGATAACAATTAGTAAAAGACAGTTTTGAAGCTTCGCAAGGAGCAATTTATACCACGAGTTGAAGTTTGCTGTAGCCTACTTTATATAGGCCAACACGAAGTGAATGCCAGCAATCATTCAGTCAGGGACGAATTAATAAAAACATTATGAACTTAACGAAACGATACACAATTGTAGTTTAAGTTCACGCTGAAACTATATTTACCTTTTTTGAAATAATCCATTAAACCTGCTGAGAAACGATCGCGTGAACTAATGAGCAGTTCTCGCATGCCCGGGAAACTCATGAATATTAATGTAGGCCCCGCCCACTGCCTCTACAGATGCGCAACTCACTTTTGCTCCACATGTCACGGTGCACTTGGTGCAAAAGGGAGAGCGCGCGAAACTTGTCACTTGAAAGCGAAAAAACAGTGTTTGAGATTCGCAGCAGCAGATTCAAGCAGTTGTAGTTATGTACTTGTGTTTGTGCCAGATAAATATACAAGACATTTGTGAGAAAATATTCTACAAGTGTGCAACTCTCATTGGATGAATTCGCATACTGATTTGCGGATGAGCAAAATTTCTCTGTGACTTCACATGTTTTGATGCAGGTGTGTGAATGCGTTTTGCACCATATTCACAGCAGCAACTGTAGCAAAAATGTGAGCGTACGAGTTTCTTAATTTGTGATTTGTAGAATAGGATTTGTGCGCCTGCAATGAAGAATTTGAGAAGGTGTAACTGTTGTGTTGTGTTTGTGGAAGATAAAAAAAGTCTACAAGTTTGCAACTCTTAAAACATTTCTCTCTGTGACTTCAATTTTACTGATACACATGTGTGGCTATTCTCTACAACTACAAATTCCACTGTCACAGGCGTTCAGTTGATTTGCACCAAAAATACCTTCATAGAAAGGGTACTGAATATTCGCTCTGACCGGGTTACTGAGCAGTGAGTCTTTGAGAACAGATGTAAGTGATTTATTCCAATTCGTACAATAAACAAATAATGTTATGTGATTTGTGAAGACTGGTCAGATTTGAGAATCGAACATTGCTAACGCGTAGCAGTTTCTTCACTTCTAATTAGCTCTGATATGTTTTCATTAAATATAGAGCAGTAAAGTCAGATATTGTGTTATGGGATGTATAGTGAATTTACTTTTATTTCAAATAAATTCTGATCATTTGAACTTTCTATTCATCAAAGACTCCTGGGGAAAAGTTATCACGGTTTCCACATATTAAGCAGCACAACATTGTTTTCAACATTTTAATAAAAAGAAATGTTTCTTGAGCACCAAATCAGCATATTAGAATGATTTCTGAAGGATCATGTGACACTGAAGACTGGAGTAATGATGCTGAAATTGCAGCTTTGCATCACAGCAGAGCCGGATTAACGCAAAGGCAAACTAGGCACGTGCCTAGGGCCCGGTTGGCGGGATGGGGCCCAGACAGAGGGACAAAAATAAAAAATTTACAAATGTCCTATCTCGTTCAGGCGGCGATAATACACTCGCGTTTCGGAGTCGGGATAGACGGAATTGTCATTTGCATGGGCCAGCATTGCATCATGAGTATCAACAGTTTACCATTTGCACGTCTTAAGTCTTACCAGTTTAAACATTCACGCGATCTTGAACTATTCGGTAGGCTATACTTGCGCGCTGTCTGAGAGATGTTTTTTTCTGCACACATACAAGCCGCCTCACAAGCTCGCGGGTAACAACAGTTATTTTCCGTGGATTATATCGCTTTAACAGTCAAAAACATGCGAAAATGATGTCAATTTCGATCTTGGTGAGTATCCTCTAAACACAGTCGGTTATGTCTTCAATAAGCATACATCGCACGTGACCGTATAATGTTAGTGGCTACAGGATCTGTGCATGAGCTCTTACAGTGACAGCAGCCGTGGTCTGTCATTCATTTGGTTGTCAAACCAACAAAACATAGCTTTCATTTGAAGGAATCAGGAATAATATCCTATATGTATTTAATTTAGTTCTCAGGACTAAAACACTACCCAGTGTTATTTTGCATTTGATTAGGCCTACTTTATTCAGTCTGTGTAGCACTATTTCTGAATACTGATGTCAGACCTAAGCAAAATCTTTTCTCTTTATAGGTATCTTTATTCTATTGTACTTTTGTGCTACTTTTTTCAATTTAATTCAAAGATTGAAATCAAGCTTCCTTGTGTTGCGTAAATTCTTAAGAACAAAATTACCGCATTGTAAAAATGCAATGAGTGAGCATACATTTTAGGAGATAAATGTAATAAAAAAAATTAAAAATCTAAACTCCCCCCTCAAATGAAAGAATCACCGAAGGGATCCCCCAACCCCCATTTTCCAAAACGAAATGCAGGCCCTGCTGACAAACAGTTTATGACATCCTTCCAGAACTTCTGTATATCAGAACATTCCCATAGACAGTGAATTAGAGTTCCTTTATAATTTTGGCATTTTGTACATATATCAGGAATATTGCTAGACATATGATTGAGTTTTTCAGGTGTTATATAAAACCTTGGCAACCATTTATACTGTAATAATTTAAGCTGCGTGTTTATGATTTGTTTTTGCGCCTTTAAACATGCTTCAGTCCATTCAAATTCCTCTATTTATTCTTGAATGTCTTTCCTCCATGCGTTTAATTTGTCTACAGCAGACTCTTTAGAGTTAGACATTATTAAATTATAATATTTTGACAATTGGCCCTTTTCACCTCTTTTTCCAATTATTTCCTCTATTAATGACAGTTTGGGAATGTACATAATATCTGTAGACCTGGAAGAAATACAACTTTTAAGCTGTGAATATTTAAATAAAAAAAAACTGTTTTGAGGGAATCTGGAGTTTATCACACAATTCTTGAAATGTAAGAAGTATTCCATTCATATACAAGTCTTTAATAGTCTGAATACCTTTAGTTTTCCATAGTTAGTCCTCCATCCTTATATTTATTATTATTTATTGTTAGACAGTTTCTAAATGGTCTTGATGAATGTGAAGGGGTCATGTTTGCCTTCTTGTTCTTAATTACAACATTTATAAATGTTGTAAGCTATTGCATTTTGCAGAAAATCTTAATTGAATGTGTTGATTAAATGTAAACAGAGCAAATAAGATAAACTTATTTGCTCTGTTTACATAGTTTACTGACACCTATTGGTTATTTACTGGTAGGCCTACTACTGCCTTAACAATGACACTCCCAATGGACAAGATGAGGATAATTTAATAGCATTTAATAGAGCCGTGTAATGACGTATAAATAATGAATATCAAAAAATAGTCTGATAGACTGTTTAATATACAACACATGACTTATTTTGGCATACAAACAACCAATTTGCAACCAAAGACTAGGCTATGTAAAATGTGAATTAGTAACTTTGGTAAGTTTCAGATTTCAATTCATAAATAACATGGGTGGAGGGCGGCCCAAAAAATGCAGCTTGCCTAGTGTAGTCCATTTATTTAATCCGGCTCTGCATCACAGGAATGAATTTGATTTTAAAATATATTGAAATACAAAACAGGTATTTAGTTTTTAACAAATATCAAGTTCAAGGTGTTGACACTTGCTTACAGATTGACCACAGGATCAGCTCCCCCCTACTTCCATTCACTACTACAAGTCTACATCCCTACCAGAAGCCTACGATCAGTCAATGAGCGACGGCTCGTGATACCATCACTGAGAGCCTCAAAATCACTCTCCAGAACATTCTCATTCACGGTACCATGCTGGTGGAATGATCTGCCCACCCACATCCGGAATGCAGTATCCCTGACAGCATTCAAAAGACAACTGAAAACTCATCTCTTCCGTTAACATAAAAAAAAAAAAAATTCTCTCCTTTTCCTTTAAATCCCTGCTTATCTGGCTTATGCTACGCCGAGCAATGTCTGAACTTTGTATTTTGAGCACTTCTTGCGTTGTTTTTGTCTCTTCACGATGACTCGCTTGGTTTAGTCCTCAGTTGTAAGTCGCTTTGAATAAAAGCGTCTGCCAAATGACTAAATGTAAATGTAAATATTTTACTGCATTTTTGATAAATGCAGCCTTTGGTGAACACGAGACTCTTACCAACATCAAACTTTTCAAAGATAGAGTACTTAAGTATAGTAATAAAGGGGAAAAATACTTGTTACTGTCTACCACTATTTTTTATCGCTTAATGTAATTGTGCTGCCTTTTCAATGTCAAAATACCTATATAAAACATATAAAAGTACGGTGAAAATCAATATATTTTGATAATAAAGTATGTGAAAGTATTAAATGCATTTCTTACGTGATATATAGTGGCTGATTATATACTGCAGATTTTGATAAGCCTCGTTATTAGTCACAGTTCATCCCTACAAGATTGATCACGATCAGGCACAGTGACCACAGTTGACTGCATGACTTCATCACAAAGGGTGTGTTAAATTGTCATTGACCAGGAAGTCCTAAGGGGTGACTTGAACCATAAATTCAGATCTTCTCATTTAGTTTCAGCTCACTGGCCTGCTGAAAGGAAACCAGACCACGGGCTGTTAGTGTCACCCGTTCCAACCAGAGGATGGGGAGCTCAAGGGGTGATATTATAAGGGTGAGAGTGAGTCATGTGACACGAGTGATAGAGAGCGTATTCAATGCAAGGCAGCGACTTGACTGGGGCTGTAGTAGTGGGGATGTCGAGATATAAGAGCACAGAGGCCGATGCAGGCGTGTGTACGAGTTAATATGGCCTGTGGGGATGATGAAACAGCTCAGACGTGTATTGTGCTTATGTGAGAGTGAGGATGGGCTCACTCGACTGCATAATTGAGTGGGATCTCAGCCAGCCCCTTAGTGCAGCCATTCCCTTTTAGCTTCACTTCATTTTCTGCATTTCTTTGATATCTAAAACTGTGACTTTTGCTCGCATGGAAAGCCTGAGTGGAGATGACTGACACTATGCCATAGAGTTCATAAGTCCTCCTCCCCTTTTGGTGTCAAAAGAATAGGTTGTCCTAACGTTGCTCCAAATCTGTATGAATTATTCCAAGTAACTCAACAGGAGAAATACTGCACAATATCCAAGCTGCTCTTTTCTATGAAAGCAAACAATGACCATAGGCTGTAATGTAAAAAAAAAAAAAAAAAACTCATAAAAAGGGAAACATGATCATAAAATGATAAATCGCATGCTATGGCACAATAACAGTGATAACCGGTGTCTCAGCGAGGCTCCGTTTGCAGTAAATACTTCACACATATTCATCTGCTCTGAGTTTTGGTTGCTTATAACATGCAGATATGGGTATGCAACATGTCCCACACATTTCATCAGATTGGTAATGAAAAGCATTTATAAACCTGTTGCCAACTAAGTTAAAGCTTTAAGTTCTTAGCTTTTCAGACAAAATTAAAGCTTATGTATTTACCGTTTAAAAATGGAGAAATTATGACATAGTATTTCAATACACTGAATATTAGCAATATTACTGTGATATCGTTGCTGACAATAGAAAATGTGTGAATCGTGTATGTTGCGATAACATTAAAAGTTTTACTTATGAAGACAGTAAGCCAGTTTTACTCTAAAACTGGCGATTCCCGCCACTTTTGGTCTAATGACTATGAGTGCTGTTAAAGGGTTCATGACATGAGAAATCTAAATCTTTTAACATTAGGTCTTTGTTCCATTAAAACATCCTGCAAGTGTCAAGTTTTTTTGTTGTTTTTTTGTCCTTTTATAAACAAAACATTTATGTAATCCAGTTTCAAAAACGGTTCGTTTGGATATTGGGAGATCTGTGATGTCAATATATTTGCATATGAATGCCTCCAGAGCAAGACATCAATGATTAGCCTAGTTGTCGACAGAGGTGTAAAGAGTTAGCCTGGTTAAAACCAGACCATTCTCAGTTGTAACTGAGTTAGGGTCTGGCAAAGCTTCATAGACAAATCATTTCCAAAGGGCCGTCACCAACGGACGTAGCTCAAATGCCTCTGGGTGTAATTGGATAGACCTAAAACCAATCAGAGCGATGAAGAAGATGACGTATGCAGAGCGACGTTCGTCTGTTATAGAACAACTTGCAGACACTGATTAGCTACTTGCTCTACGTTTATTTAAAATGAACAGCAAGACAACTGGAAGTGAATGTGCTTTCCATTAAATAAATCACACACAGTAAACAAAACCTTAACAAAAAAGAACTTTGCAATTTAGACGCGCGAACTGGGTGCCGGTGCTGTGAGACATACGGCTCGGGCAGATTCGGCTTGAAGTCGTACATCCTCGGATGCGGCGCCGCGCTCGCTGTTACAAAAAACCTGTGCACAAGTGAAATGGGCAGTGTTGTATAAAGTACTAGAAAGCAATACTTGAGTAAAAGTACAAGTATCGTCCTAGAAAAAGACTTTGGTAGATATGAAAGTTACCTTTTAGAATATTACTTAAGTAAAAGTCTTAAAGTATCTGATATATACTGTACTTAAGTATCAAAAGTAATTTTCTGATATTTAATGTACTTAAGTATTTGAAGTAAAAGTAAAAAGTTTTTTTTTTTTAAAGCAAGCGGTTAGAACTTTGATTGTGAACTTTTATTGTGGCCGTTCGAAACGAGAGCAGGAACGAGTATTGCGTAGCCGGCCGCACTAACCTGGCGAGTTGTCGCTTCAGTCGTTAAACCCATAGGTTAAACCTGCTATAATGGCGAATTCAGGGGACTATTATAGGCTAAGGCCACGCCCCCTTAGCAGGCTCTGACGTGTAATGACGTGGGGCTAGCTCATTGGTCACACGTCAGAGGCGCCCGCGCCATTGGATATGCAGTTGCCGCAGCACAGCCGATGAGCGAGCTAGACGCTCAATGTGCTAGCTGTGCAGCTGCAAATGCGTTTCACACATAGGCTTCAGTAAATCAAGGAAAAGGAGTTTCCCCCCGGTCCTCGAGTAGGTGCTTCCATGGCGGTTTCAGTTGTGCTTCCTCCTCCTTTGGCAACAAACGAGCATTACGCTGAAATAGAGCGTGCAGAGCGTGCGTAATGCAATCTAGGAGCAGTGATTCGCCAAACCTCCCTTATTGCAGTCGCACACATTTCTTCTTATTTTTATTGTATAGTAACGAGTAACGAAGATTCTTCGTGGAAATATAACGGAGTAAAAGTATACATTTTATCTAGGAAATGTAGTGGAGTAAAAGTGAAAGTTGACATAAATTTAAATAGCGAAGTATAGTACAGATACGTGAAATTTCTACTTAAGTACAGTAACGAAGTATTTGTACTCCGTTACATTACAACACTGGAAATGGGGTCTTGCCGGTCTTGCGCACCGAACGCGTCATTTTTGCCCCGCACACCTTCGCGCTCGTGCGGACGCGTCGAGTATAAACAAGGCTTTACTCCGTGTCAGCGCGCGCTCTGATCGGTAAAGGGGCACAGACCTCTCCCGAATCATCTCCAGCAGTAGCATCCTCCGATCGCACCACTAACTCCGCCTCCGTTTCCCTCGTAAGCTGATATTAGTATTTAAACATTCTCTATGATAAATGTTTGTGAAAAAAATATTTTAATAACGTAATGGTTTTGGCGGTTATAGAGTTCTAATGACGGTGTTCAACTATAACCGTCACACATAGTTCCACGGCGGCATCCATCTTTGTAAATGTAAAAAATCTGCTTCATCGTCGCTGTGCTGTCGTCATCGTGTAAAGCCCGCCCCAACGTTTCTGATTGGTGCCGCGATTTCGACGGATTGGAAATGGACTTCAATGAGCTCTTTGCCAGACTAACTTTCAGAGCAAATCTAAATTTGCCGGAAGTTGTCTGGGTTTTCCCAGGCTAGTAAAGAGTAGGCTACTTGAAAAATACCATACTTGAGTAAAAGTACTCTTTCGTTGCCTCCTTGCAGTGCATTTAAAGAATTGAGAGGTCCTTCAAGATGGCTTTCTTTGATTGGTTTCCGGGTCACAGGCTAGAGGACGAAGGAGTGAGGAAACGGGGAAGCATTAATTTGAGTATTGAGAAGCACCCAAAGAGTCGTTGCATTACTCATCACAAATGTATTGGAGTAAAAAGTACATATACACTTATTGAAAAAAGTAGAGAGTAAAAGTTGCTAATATCTTTGATACTCATAAAACTACAAAGTAGCCAAAAAGATACTTAAGTAACAGTAACTAATTACATTTACTCAAATACTTTACACCACTGGTTGTCATGCATCATTGCACCAAAGGCCCAACTCACTGGCACTCAGTCAAAAGTAAATAGTACCCATTTTATATTGTTAAAAGGAGAAGCATGCCAAGAATTTGTGCAAAAACAACTTTATTAACAATATAAGTGAACCTCAAGAGATGAATTAAAATGAAAAAATGTATATCATGATCCCACTAATAAGTGCTATCTGTTTGATAATGAGAAACCCTATTCTATACATATATATATATATATATATATATATACAAATGTTTGATGTCACACATTATCTGTGCATAGGAAATAGAAAAAAAAATAATTTAATTTTAATTTTGACCACAATATGCTTCTATAGACTCACACATGTTGTCTGTCTGGTCTCTGGAATGAACTGCATTCATCATCTATTCATCATCCAGTACAATATTTACATTAAATAATAATAAACCTGAATCATGCTGCCAAGTTTCTGTTATTGGATCTGTTAAAGTTATCTGTTCATAACTTTTCAGCCTATTATCTCTGATCCAAATACTGGGGGGCGGGATGTATTTAATGGTATTTTTGTCAAAACTTTTAGATGGATGAAACTTCAGTACATCCCTACTCTGAATTTCCATGTAAAAAAATAAAAGTTGCATTCCAAAGTTACAGTAAGTATTATCCGTCCATCTAGTCAGTGACAGAATCTGTCAACACACAAACTCTCACAATAGCAGTGAGATAAGTGAAATAAAATAAAATGCAACCAAATAAGCCACCATTACTGACATACAGATTTTCAAAACAAATGAGTTTCAAACTCACAACCTCTTGGAAACTAAGCAAAAAAAACTTTCTCTGAGACACACTACAGCGTCACTACTCACATGCAACCTGATGTCATACCAACGATATACTTTTAGCTTTTGTTTGTATTTGTTTTATTTTTTTATACTTAATTAAAACCCATTTTTCTGCAATTGAGTCCTCGCTTCATCTCCTCAACCCCACACCTGACAGAACGAACCAGCCAAAAGAGGACTCAGCAGAAAAAATCTTCCTTTTCCCATTTCCCTGCCCCTCCTCTAAGCAGATGAATCAACGCAGCGAACTCCTTTCTCTTCGACAAGGGGGAGCCAGTGTGAAGGAGTTTGCTCACCAGTTTGTGTTTGTAGCGCTCAACATCAGCGACGCAGTGCTCAAGGACATTTTTAACAACAGCCTTAATGAGCCTGTCCGTGCCTGGGAGATAGGAATGCTGGGGATACTGGCGATGACCCCTTCGGGGAGAGGGAGGAGGAAGAACAGGTCCGTCTCATCTGCTTCCTATTCAGTGGTGGCCGAAGAGGCTCCAGCACCCCCAGAGGCGACCGAAGAGGCTGCAGTGCTCCCAGAGGCAGTAAGCTCCTTCCCAAAGCCTCCCCTCGCAAGCGCAGGAAGAGGAGGGCTCCTGTCGCTCCCCTTAGTCCGATGGTCCAGGAGGACCCGACTTCGGTGCTCACAGGTCCGGTGGTCCAGGAGGACTCTACTTAGGTGGTCCCAAGCCCACTGGTCCCAGAGCCGTCCACTCTCCCTGTCGCGCCCCTAGTGTTGGCCGAAGAGGCTGCAGCGCCCCCAGTGTTGGCCAAAATAGCTGCAGCGCCACCTCGCTCACGGAAACGGAGGAGGAGGAGTAAGGCTTCCTGCTTACCACAGGGCCTGGAGGTCGTTCCAAAGCCTGCTGTCAGCCCAGAGGCTGTCCCCAGGATCATTGCCCTTTCGGCTTGCCTGGCCTGTCCCTCCGGCACCGCCCTGGCCCTATCCCAGGACTCCTGACCCTCTGGAGCCCACCTGGTCCGATCCTCTGGCTCCGCCTTGGCCCTCAGCCGGGAATCCTGAACCGCTGGAGCCCGCCTGGTCTGTCCCTCCGGCACTGCCCTGGCCTCCTGCTGGAACTCCTGATACTCTGGAGCCTGCCTGGTCTGTCCCTCCAGTCCCGCCTTGGCCCTCTGCTGGGACTCCAGACCCGCCTGAGCCTCCCTGGCTCAACCCTCCCGTCCTGCCTGAGCCTCCTTCCCTCCCTCCCTCCTAGAGACTTTCTGGGCTGTCATGCTGGCTCTGTCTTGCCTCCCCTCCCTGTCTCTGTGTTTTGATCTGCTCGTCTTGTGTTTTCTGTTAGTGAGTTGTCATGTTCCTGTCTTGTTTTTTGGTGTTCCTCCTTGGGGACGCCAGGTGGCATCCCTTTAGAAGAGGGATAGTGTCAGGGTTCTGTAACTTCTGTCTAGTCTAGTGGTCTCAAACTCGCGGCCCAAAAGGCCCGTGGGGTGAAATTTTGTGGCCCCCTACTTGATATTAAAGTTTAATGTTAGTGTGGCCGTCGTTGCGTGTGCCGCGTTAAAAAAAAAAAAGATCCCTTATGGGCTACCATAGATAGTCTCGTGACAGCCATAGGTGACAGCTTACGGTGGGTTTGTTGTCAATAGTTGTCATAGACAACCGCAAACTGCACCTGGAATAAATGAGCGCGTCGCTTCAATTATGAGCGCGCTTGCCGCGCGCCTACATTTGAAATAACGAACTTGAGCGCGCAAAATATGTGAGTGCGATATGTGAACAGGTCCCTTGGCGAGCTACCACCAATCAGGCCACGAGCTACTGGCCACGAGCTACAGGCCACGAGCTACTGTTGGAGACCCCTGCTCTAAAACAATGTGAGAATAATCATTTTGAGCTTGTAATATGTGTTCAACAGGTTGATAAGAAGGTTTGCTTTGATTTGTGCAAAGTCAGTAATTTGCCTGAGACACTATACATGTGTAGAAAGATTCAATAAGACGGGCAGACATGACCGCAAATATTTGTATTTCAAAAGCAATAATTGTTTTTCTAAGTATAATAAAAGGAAATGTGCCTTCCAAAAAACATTCAATATCATATTGAAAATAAAAAGGACATGAGCAAATATAAGAATCACAAAGATGTGTTATTAGGAAAAGAAAAGGAATGTTTGTAAAATGAAGTATAACAAAGATGTTGTGTATAAGGAAAAGACAAAGAAATTTTGTAAAATGAACTTCAACTGTCAGAAGGAAAGCTCATGAAGAACCAATCATGTACAGAAAGGAATGTTCAAATTCAGAGGAACAGTTCAGAAGAAACGTTAATAATAAAGATTAGGAAGATTGGATCAGTTGTGCTCCTTTTTTGGAATACTTGAATACTATTTGTTTGTGGAATACTTGATGCGGCCCAGCCTGACCCAGACTCTACCTCCAGCGACCCCCAGTTAAGTTGAGTTTGAGTCCCTGGTCTAATCTATTTCTTGGTTTTGTGACAGAGCCCTGACACTACTGTTTTGTCTTGTCTGTGTGCCTTGTTTCATGTACTTTCATGTCATGTTTTGTCTTGTGCTGTGTAGCACGCAGCTTGTGTTTTCACTAGCTGTGTGCTTTCACGTTGTCATGTTTTGTGTGAACACGTGGCTTACGAGTGTTCTCATTGGCTGCGTGTTCATGTCTCGTTTTGTGTGAGCACATGGCTTGTTATGTTTCCTTGTGCCATGTGCTCTCCTGTTGATTGTCTAGCCCCTCCCTTCTTGGTCCCTGTTTATTAATTAATTTGCCCCACCTGTCCTCCATTACCTGATTTATTAATTTGCCCAAGGGGGTAATCCATCAGCCGGAAGTTGAAGCCTCGCGGGAGCCGCCATTGTAGCAGAACTTCACCTGCTTTTAGCATTCCATTGACTCCCATTCATTTTGGCGTCACTTTGACAGCGAATAACTTTACATCTGAGGCGTCCAAAGACTTAATTTGTCCATTATTTATTTCTAAAGAAACATGACAATGTATAAAATGCTCCATTACTTTGTATCTTACGTTACGGCCCTGTAGAAGCCGTTTTTGTAAAAATAGGCTAATGATTGCGTCATAACCACGCAACTTTCTGTCGCACAATAGAGACATTACCGTATAGACAGGAGGAGAAGCTTGCAGGCAATCTTTTACTGTCTATGAGGCAATCGGCAGGACCTGGAGGCATAAAGTCAAGGGAGAAGCCCATAGCCAACCAGCAGCCATATCACCCTGTAGCCCAAGATTGGTTGCCCACTGAAGCTAAGCAGGGCTGAGCCTGGTTAGTACCTGGATGGGAGACCTGAGAAAACCAGGTTGCTGTTGGATGAGGTGTTACTGAGGCCAGCAGGGGGCGCTCACCCTGTGGTCTGTGTGGGTCCTAACGCCCCAGTATGGTGACGGGGACACTATACTGTCAAAGAGCACCGTCCTTCGGATGAGACGTTAAACCGAGGCCCTGACTCTCTGTGGTCATTAAAAATCCCATGGCACTTCTCGTAAAGAGTAGGGGTGTAACCCCGGTGTCCTGGCCACATTCCACCCATTGGCCCCTGCCAATCATGGCCTCCTAATAATCTCCATCCACTGAATTGGCTCTATCACTTTCTCTCCTCTCCAACTATAGCTGGTGTGTGGTGAGCGCACTGGCGCCGTTGTACTGTGGCTGCCGTCGCAATATCCAAATGGATGCTGCACACTGGTACTGGTTGAGGAGAGAACCCCTGATATGATTGTAAAGCGCTTTGGGTGTACAGAAGTACATATGAAAGCGCTATATAAATGCCTCGTTCATTCATTCATTCATAGATAGAGAGTCCATAAAAGCAACGGGACAAAATATTTCAACAACATTTTTGAGGATTTAGGTGATTCAGATTTGTCTTGGCACATACTAGAAGATTTACAAATGTCAGACTGTCGTCAAGCTCAGTTTGAGCCTGCGCAGTCGCTCAGACATCAGGCAGGAAGTGCAATAATCGGGCTTCAGTCTTCTCCGTTGAAATCAATGGGGTCGCGCTGTTCATTTCTTTTACTGTCTATGAATTTGCCCCACCTGTCCTTCCTCGTTACCTGCTTTGTTTGCTCTCCCTATTTATTCTCCTTTTGTTTTCAGTCCTGTGCTGGTTCGTTGTCGTATGTACACTGTGTGTTTCCCTGCTGTGTACTTCAGTCAAGTCAAGTCAAGTCAAGTCAAGTCTAGGTTAGTTATTCAAATCTGTCTTGTTTTCCCCCTCGGGGTAGTTTTTGTTTGTATTTGTTTTATTTTTTATACTTAATAAAAACCCATTTTCCTGCAATTGAGTCCTCGCTTCATCTCCTCAACCCCACACCTGACAGGCGGAGCCTCCGCGCACAAATACCTATTATGTAATCGCCATGGACCAATGGGAGTATGGCCCCTATCTTGTACCCAGCGCAATTGACTTTGTACACCGACGCATGTTTCATTCGTATTTTGCACCCGTGCAAAGCGGACTTTCCCTCCACAGGCGCACGCCGGCAAACTAGGGAATGAACTTGCGCTCCCTGGGCGGTTCAGTGCAAAAAAGGAGGCGTGTTCCGACCAAGCGGCAACATTCTAATCTGAAAAATGAAGCCTACCCGAAAGTGCGAAAAACTGCAATGCATCGAAAATCCGCTAGAGGGAGGTCCCAAAAGGGAGCAAATATCCATAGACCCCATGTTAAAATGTCCGTTTTCACAGCATAAATTCATGTTTTTACAGGTTGGTCCCATGGACTTTTATTGTATTTTTCGATAGGTTCCGAGTGCCTGACAACTGTGAGGGGGGTGAATTTCTTACCAACTCGTTAGTTTAGATCATATTTAGATATAAAATGTATGACAAACAAGGGCGTGGTTAACTTTGATTGACAGCTTGATTGAAAGCTGATAACGAGCTGCGTCGAGTGGAATTCCTGAAATTTGACGTCTCGGCCATGATCTCACACAACACATCATACCACCTCTGTATCCTTTCTGAACATTTGTATTGAAATATCGTACATAACATGGGTTGCTCTGCTATAAACTGCACTAACCGACACTGCAGGACTAGGAGTACTTCGCTCCTTTTTTTACGGTAAGTGACATTCCACTATTTCACGTAGTTAGCATAATTTAGCATCAATGTTTGTGGGCAGTGGCACTGCAACAGTTAGTATTAAATCGCCTCAGATAAGTTAGCGTCCGAGGTACTTTACCTATGGTTATAACTGACGTTTGAAACACTGTAAATGCGTCTGCCAAATGAATAAATGTAACATAAGAATAGACTGATCTGCGAGCTAGTTGGTCGCACGTCAGAGGCGCCCGCGCCATTGGATGTGCAGTTGCCGCAGCACAGCCTATGAGCGAGCTATCCAGCTGCAAATGCGTTTTACATATAGGCTTCAGTAAATCGAGGAAAAGGAGTTTCAGCATAAGAATGATACTGGCTGTAAAAAGTAGCCTAGTCTGCCAGTCGATCTTGTAACGTTACAGATAGCTGAGGCTACTTGGCTGAAGAGGCGCGTCCACCGGCCGGCTCAGTCTCACACAAGCCCACCCTTTTACCCATATATGGATTGGCCAGAAGGTGGGCGGGGTTAGGATTTCCCAAGATTTTCAAAAGATGGCGCCGCCCATACCCCCCCATAAACGGCCTCAAAACCGTTCTTCAGAAAGTCTATGGGTGACGTCACAGACGCTTTGTCCATATTTTTTACAGTCTATGGTTCCGACGCAAACAATCCCTGGTGCCCTGATCCCCTTTTGCAGTTCCAGAAAACAATTGCGCAACTGACCAGAAAAAACCTAGTCTAGAGTCAGTGGCGCGTTGCGCGTACATTCAGATGCTATTTTAAGCGCGCATCCTTGGCCATAATACAGAGTGTGAACAACGCGCATACACTGTAGATTCTCTCATCTACACAGGTGCATTTTACTTTTTGCAAATGATACATTATTATAAGGAAAAATAATAAAACACGAGGGAAATCATTGTTGTGTCCATGACGATGGGAAAAATAGGCATAAAGCTTACACATTTATCCAAATTATTATATGCATGTTTAAGCGAAGCTAATTTGGGTGGGTTTGTCCCATCCCCAATGTCACTTCTCTTTCTTTTACGGCCCTGACGAGAACATCGATCTCCTCGGCTGTGAACCGATTCTGAAGTGCGCCTGGTAAATGCGCCGTTATAATAGTATTGCGCCATGGAACAAGCGCACCTTGTTCAACATGCTCTTAAAGGGAATGTGATATGACGCTCTTATTGGTTTGTTTCCCGTTACGCCCAAACCACACCTATGAATAATGAAGCTACTTCAGACCAACCCCTTTTAGATTTGCGTCGAGCGCAAGAGTCATTTATCCCGCCGGTTAAATAGCAACAGCGCCGAGATCTGGCCACAAAGTTACTTGTGCTTTGCGCTTGACACTTGCGTTTTAAATCATTAAAATAGGGTCCTATGTGTTTACCAGGCATAGCAAACTTTTTCTAACTCCCAAAATGAACTTCGTCTTGGCCTGATTTTGTTCAAAATTACGTCACTCCAGTTTGTTCTTCGATTTTGCTTGAAGTATGTCGGGGGCTTAACCCTTGTGATTTTGGGGGTGATCATGTGAGTATCGAGAATCGTGAGATTTCACTGGTACTACTGGAGTTTTGTTATTGTGACCCCTACTTCCACGTTTAACCACAATTACAGCACTTGGCAAAGTAAACATTTGCAAGTACCTGTACACAAAATACTTTTATGAGTCCTGTGATCTTATAATCAATCACTGCTGTGGTGGAGGGACCAGTCTCGAGCTGTCGGCCGAGATGGTTTGCCTTCAGGGAGGGTGTGAAGCGAAACTGTGACATAGTGATTGATGCTCCCAATCTGTCTTCATCACGCACAGTTCGACATGACTGTCACTCTGCTGTGGTCTCGCTCCCATTAGCTCTGGATGCTGTGATGTGGACAAGGAGATGGGATAGATGAGGAAGAGGACAAAAAGAGTGATGCAAAGAGGATAGTTAATGTGTAACTGAAACAAAAAGTTGGGGCGGGACTTACCAAGGGAACTGTTTAAATAGTCAGTAGACTTTAGTTTGTGTTACAGCCCGGCAAAACCATTGTTTGCTACCCGCTATTGCTAGTTAGAGGCAGGTAGTATTTATAATTTACTGGGAGGAGACATTATTCTAAAGAGAATTTTATTGGAGAAAAAAAAAAGATGCACACGCACCTGCAGACAAGATGAGTCATGAGTACTTTGGTTTATTTTCCTGAAAGAGAAACACTGCATTTTGAAGGGATACCACCACCCCAAGTTTGTATCTTGTAAATTACCCCACTAATTACCACACGCTACGCTTAATTTCTGTCAGGACTACTATCGTCAAATACGATTGACAATTAGCATACAGTTAGGATTGGCGGTATGGTTCGTTCTGTTCTGGGCAATAACTCCCTGTGCATCCATGCAGCCTATTATTGATAAGAGCAGGGAGAGCAGCAATAACCCCTAAAAACAAAACCATATGCCAATATCCCTCAAACACAAACTGACAGTGAAAATAGTCAAAAAATAAGCCGATGAGACTTCGCTCCCCTTCTGACGTAGGAGGGGGATCTTATTATAATATTACCGCCCCTTAATTTGCACGTTTCCACCCACGACACCGCCATAGGTTTTCGCAAGCGACAACAAACCAGTTCTAACCCAATGACAAAAGTTCAAGCAATGCAAACTGTTCTTTCGTTGGCTGCACAGACGAGCACAGAACACTATTAGACCAAAAAAATGTCACAGCTGTCTTATAAAGACCTCAGGGATCTGTCAACTTGTGTAAAAGTTAAACATGACGGAAGATGAGATGAATCAATGTAACTCCACAACAACTACATAAATGTCTCCACTAACCATTCAGAAACGTGTAGGTGCAGTCTAAAAGTTGCAACCTCTTCCTGAGTCTCTCCATAAGGCTGCACTCTGCTACTGGTTATTTCTGGGATTTTGGATGAGTGAGTTTTGCTATTTCTGTGTTTTGTTTTTGCCAGAGTATCCGAGGCTCGGAACTATCTTCTGAAAGGGGGAGGGGAGCAGCAGCTCATTTGCATTTAAAGGGACACACAAAAATGGCTTGTTTTTGTCACATCCAAAAAGAGGCAAATTTGCCAAGCTATAATAAATGATATGGGGGGTATTTTGAGCTGAAATTTAACAGACACATTCTGGGGACACCATAGATTTATATTACATCTTGTGAAAAGGGGCATAATATGTCACCTTTAATTTAAATGGCTCCAAAGTCAATCGATATGGACTAAAATCCACAAAACTTTGATTCTAAATTCAGGATGCTTTAAACTTCTGACTAGCAGTAAGAGATAGGCCACACGTAAGAAGCTTGTTTTATCTCTATTAAAAAGCCCTGTGTCCTGTCAGACATCTATTCACTATTCACATCTATTCACAGTTTCTTGCATTTTGAAAATAACGCTAAACTGACAGAAGACTGTTGCATTACCAGAAAAACAGAAGTTGTTCTGAATGTTGGCTCGACAACACAGTCTGAGTCGCTCCGCCAGAGTTTTCATCTACGTGTCCCCCTGAAGAGAGAATTAGTCATACTGTCTACCTCTCTCTGTTACAGTCTTGTTTTTCAAGGAAAGAAAGCTTCAACCGCATACCTTGCCTCTGTCAGAGAAGAATCAGCAACTAAACAAAACAACAACAGCAACTTGAAAAGGTCAGTGCTCACATAAAAATAAAGACCTTGTCCCTTTCTCCTATCGCTCTGGTTTCCCATCATGCATTACACAAAACACATCACTAAAGGTTAGGCTGAGTGCCAATTCGTTTCCTTGAATGAGCAGAGACAAAGGTTGGAATGAGTCCTCCCACATGCAGGTTGTTAATGTATGCAGCAGCACATAATGAATGTTTATCTGAATCCACCAGTCCAGCTGCTGTCATTTAGCTTACGGCAAGTCAACCCGGAAGTTCAAGTTTCTTGCATACAACCAAACTATGATCAATAAACATCTGCTTATAGTTTCTTCTTCTTTGAAGACTTTTGTATCTTCTGTGGAAGTGAGACCGCGAGGGGTCATAGGTCACGGGATTATCCTTCTGACCTTTCAGTAGTGTCATTACGTGTCAAATCAACCAAATTTCAGAAACTTCCCCAGCTCAAATTTTTTATTTTACTCATATTTTTTCTGAAGAAAGGCAAACATAAATAGTGATGAAAGCCAAAATATTAAATGTAATGGCTTAACAAAAACGTTTTTTATGGTTTTAGTTTTAGTTAAAGATAATAACCCTGGCCTACATTCATATGTATTCACGCTGTATAAGAAAATGTTACTTTTTATTAGATGGTTACACTACGTGACATTTTTAGAGACATTAAATGTTATTCAGTATCAATTGAAACCAAATATGAAACCAAAATGCATACAAAGAGTAGTTTACAAGAGTAGCATACAAATTTACAACCTCGAATTTGACACATTTTAAAATGTTTTTTTTTAATCGTCGACACTCTTGTGGGTCATTGACCTATACTGTCAGCTATTTCACAGCGGCTCATCCAATCATATTTCAGTGTCTGAACTATATAGCACATTTGTTAGTTTTTCTCTCTTTTTTTGTGTGTGTGCTATTGCATTATGTGATTGATTTCTGTTTACTGGGCTGAATTTTCAGCATCATTACTGCAGTCTTCAGGATCACATGATCCTTTGAAGAAATGCATTATTTGTACTGTAAATCTCTCATTTATCAATGTATTGCATTGCATTATGTCCCCCTTTTTTTCTAAGAAATATAAAATAATAAAAGATTATGCCAAAAAGAATTGAAACCTTTTTAAAGAGGCCTTTTTTCTTTATTATGATATCAAAAAGGTTGTAACACCATTTTTAACTTAATTCCCCCATAAATATCTAAATTATTTTTAATTCAGAAATCAGCAACATGCTCATCATAGTAGAATTATATTCAAGTCATTGTATGTGAATTTTTGAATAACTATACTTACATGTCAATGTCATTGACCCCTATTCTATTCTATTCATTCTATTCTATTCTATTCTCTTTCCAATCCATATTTAAGTGCACATACAAACATCAAAGTGTACAACTGAGCAGGTTTTAATTCCTACCCTTCACGTTACATTTCCCCAGTGCCGCGACACAGCCGAGCGTGCTAAACTTGAAATTGCATCCTCACTCGGGTGAGGTCAGAGGTCACCACCTCACCGATTTTCTTTGCATTTCAGAAGCGAGATGAAGGGAGAAGTGTAGCAGAGTCGTCAGGATTGTCCCCAGCCTGCTTCTCTCCCATTAACCCAAGAGACCCTGGACAACCAACACTTCAACCTCCTGGTATTTTCGCTTCTTCGGACATCGAACTCCTTCAGTGACAGTGCATCATCTATGATGTGATGATTCACGACCGCCCACCTCTGCGTTAACACCTCACGATCATTGCCGCATGTAAATGCACACATTTAGTAAACGTCTCCCCTACAATTAAAAGAGACGAGAGGAGGATATATTCAACATGTTGAATACTGTACCTGTCAAGACTCTGAAATTACACTCACCCCCTGAAGCAAACCGGAAAGCCTGACAGATGGAGCTGTCTGCCTCTCTGCATATATAGCCACAGCTAATGAGCAAATGAGCCGTACAGAAAAAAAAAAAAAAACAGTTCTGTGCAGAGGAGGACCATCATAATGGACAATCTGAAGTGAACTCTAAACTTTAGTTGAACAAAATTCCAATATGCCCTCAAACTGTTTTGCGGCTTGTGTTGATTTTAGCCACTATATGCAAGTAATAAATCTCTGTCATCTGAAACGGTGTCTTTGTTTTTGCTTCCTGCATATGGTCATGACTTCCCTTGTTTGACGTTATAAAGGAATGAATTGAGAAGCAAAGAAAAAAAGAAGTGTTGCAGGTAGGGGAGACAGGGGAATATAGTAATACATCTTGTTTCAACTCTGTAGCTGTTATTTTTGTCCACTTAGGAATCTTAGATTCCCATATTTCTGAGCTGCAAATTAGTTTAGAAAAGAAATCACCTTTCGCCCTAAATGATGTTTCATTAACAAAGTTCGGGACTTGCATGTTCAGATAATTAACCTAATTAACACGAGAGAAGCGCATTCAGTTAAATCAACTCAATTAACGATAAGAGCTATTATTCAGCAGACTTACTTCTGTGTGTTGACAGTTTACCACCTCATCTCCTCCCTTCTAACTATTCCCATCACATCCGGGGGGAGTACTCTGGGTTCGGGCCAAATTCCGAGCTCAGAGCCCTGCCCCCGGACAGCACGCCAAATACGCATAACCTTTACTCTATCTAATTATATGTAAGAGTGAACTCGTGAATTAATGTCAATACCAACAGTGCTGTAGGGCACAACACTAATGGTTTTAATTATGTAAATTGGTTTAAACAGTAAATCAAATGTATCATTTAGAATAATTATTATGCCATCAATATATTGGTAACAAATACAGAACAAACACATAAAGCAAATTTACTGCACTATACTGTCCTATAATACACTTTATAAATCTTTATGAGTTACAGTACATTACAGTGTTACAGTGTTTCAACCCTCTTACTCTGATCAGCATGACACACACACACACACACACACACACATGCTTGATGAGGCATAAGAGACTTCTTTTTTTTTTTTAAACAATGTCAGCCAAAAGTTTGGAAACATTACTATTTCCAAACATAAACTATTTCCATACAGAAACATTCCTAAATATTACTACAGTTTAAAATAATGGTTTTCTATTTTTACATAGGCTACTTTACAATTTGTTTCTGTGATGCAAAGCTGATTATATATATACATATATATATATATATATATATATACACACTGGTATATAAATATGACTAAAATAACATAAGTGCTGTTGATTCAGATTTAAAATCCATTATTAACATGACTGCAAATTTATAAAGACTCATAAAAACAAGCACATCAGAAGGGTGGTCATGTATGATCGAGATTTCATCCAGTAGTTAATTTCTAAATGGTTAAAAGGATAGTGTTACTCTCTCCAGACTCCCCTAACACAGAATACAGAACCATTTAATAATATTGTTGCATAGACATATTTAAGATCCCAAAATTTCATATGCAATTTGCAGCATTAGCAAATATGACATGAACCAAAACATTTTGTGATACTAAACATTGTGGCACATAAAATTTATAGTACAACAGAGTTACTAAAGGATCAAATACATGAAATAAAGAGTGAAAAGGTTAGGCATCCATGCATAGATATTGGGAAATTATTCTCTTTTATTTGAAGTACTGTTGAGAGATAGGACTGTGTTGAGGACGGCCTGATGTCTTTCATTAAAATGCTAAACAGGTGCAAAGGTGGAGTAGGAAAACAACGTGTTTGATCAATGCGCCCTTGCTATTTCATCTCTACCAGAATGGGACTTTATAAAGAACACGATCTGGCTAAATCTACAGAATGTGATATGTCGCACAGAACCGTAAAATACAACAACATTTGGTGGCAAATTTACAACAGAGCAACTATTTCAGCACACTTTTCTATTAATGTTGGTTTCATGGCTTTGAAAACCTATAAGCTTTCAACAAGAGTCTACGAATGTGATGTGGTGGGGTCAACAAGAAAAAGTAAATGTCAAATTATTTGATTTAAAAAAAAAAGTTTTACTGACCTTTATGTACACTCATGAGTGCATGGGTCCTTTCTTTGATGTCATTTCCTATTGTATGATTTTGGTCACACTGACTGACTGACTCACTGACTGACTCCTTATTTAACGGACAAAGGTTTTTCAAACATTAATAAGTGTAACGGGTGTTATATTTATTTATTAATTTCACTCAAAATCTCTCCCTTTTGTTATAATTTCTTTCATTATTTTGTATTTTGGAATTTATTCTTCTAATTTTGATCCCTATTAATTAAGATGTCATATTTCTATGGTTACGTGGTCATTTTGCAGTATTGTTAAATACGGTGCGTGGTTCCTTTAAGACTCATGTTCCGGTTCCGGTTGCTCTCCTTCAGTTCGCGGTAAATGCGACTGAAGAGAGGTGAGTTGTGTTAATGCTCCGTCTAAAAGTTTGATAAGAGTTTTGTTTATTGTAATACAACATGTAATTTTGTTCTAAAATGCACTTTAATCTTATTCAAACATGTTTGAAGTTTGTGTGAATGATGTGAAGAGTTATAAATGTATTTTCGGAGAGAATTCATTAAGCATGAGTGTGCAAGCTCTGTTGGCTAAAATAATGCCTTTCACTGACAGGCTGAATTGTGAGAGAAGGCCACAGACTCGAGCTTGTTCTGACATTTCCTTTTATTCATGCAGGTATATTCTCTTTCATGCTTTTTTTAATATTGTTTTGAGTTTGTAAAATGCTTTATTTTTTTTATGAAATCTGTTGAACAAATACGATTTGAGCACATGAGAAACTGAAATACATGTTTATAAGTATGTCAAAAGAGTAAAATGTGCTTCAGTTCGCGGTAAATGCGACTGAAGAGAGGCTGAATTGTGAGAGAAGGCCACAGACTCGAGTTTGTTCTGACATTTCCTTTTATTCATGCAGAATAAAATTCGTCCTGAGTACTTCTACTTTCTGTTGCCCAGTCTCGTGCATCTACAAACACAACGCAGAGCCAAACGAAGACCGGTCACATAAGCAGTGAAGCACATTGGTTAAAATATTTACAAAAAAAAAAAAATTATGCCAAAGTGTTCTGCATCCTCCACAACCTAACACTCAGAACCGACCCCCAAGATGGGTAAACACGGCATGCAAATTGCGTTCAGTACAGATTTTTTTTTGCGCTGTTACCTGATTTGCATAATTCCTTTAGTGAATCAGTTACAACAATGCAGACAGTGTATGCAAATTAGCTGTGCTATGAGCGGCCGCAATTCATTTATTTCATTTATACATATATTTTCCACAGAAGAGTTTGAAATGGAACAGCTAGCCCATTAAATCAACAGAATGTTTTGTTTTTATTTGTGTAAGGGAGAAGGAAAGTGCTGCTATGGGATTCGATTAACATTATTTGCATAACATATTCAGATAGCCTACAGAATGTGTCTCTTCAGACATTCTCAAGGCAGTGAAAGAGATTCAGATGCCCCAAAAAAGCTGAAAGTGGGATCGCACTTTGGTGCCAAACGCTCTTTATTTATTGTTTGAAAGGCTTCAGAACCAACCACCAAGTGTGTTCGACAATCAAAAGCGTCTTCATCCACATTGCAACAACATTCACACAAACATTGCACATAGCCCTACCAATATTTCATGAGAACTTGACGCAATTCTAAAACATGTCAGAGAAAGTATGTTTTAAAACCTCTGCTATAAATAGCATATCTCGAAGGAATAACCGGCGTGTTGGAAAAGGAATATTTTTATCAAAGGATTTGGGGACATATTGAGGTCAGTCTGATGTGGCAGAGTCCATAGATAGAGATGGCGGGAATTAAACAGTGCTCGGTTTCTCTTTAATATCGTGTCATTTGCATATAGTCACATCTGTAAACACCAAATCACTCGAGCAACATTTTCTGGAGTGCTTTTTACTTTTGGCAAGTGAATCAGAGAGCTGTTATCTGTATATATGTAGCAATGCCCCCTAACTGAGAAGGGCCAGGCTAATGCATTCCCTTTGAACACCCTGGGCTAGATGGAGGTGTCAATCAGACTGCATCCAGCCTCCCTCGCTCCCCTCTCGCTTTTTACATGCATTCTCGCTTGTTCATCCAGCGCTAGGCTTGACAAAGGTGGTCAAATAGGGGTGACTGCAGCGAAACAGCACTGAAAACACAACCAGTCCCACGAGAAACTGTACAACCCGCTACCAACCCAAACATACTCCTGCACTGTTTTACTGCTGTCTGTCCAATTATTTGATACAAATCAGGAGGTTAATTCTATTTTATGTGCAGCTCACACACTGTCCTTTTGGATGCTGGAAACAAAGTAGGCCTATCCAATTATCTAAAGTGATTTCCTGTTAATTATATCTACATTGGAAGAATTTACCTAACCAGAAGGGGATGTGAATGTATAAAAAAAAAAAATTATATATATATATTTTGTTTACAATTAAAGGATTAGTTCACTTCAGAATTAAAATGTCCTGATAATTTACTCACCCCAACGTCACAAAAGATGTTCATGACTTTCTTTCTTCTGTCGAAAAGAAATTAAGGTTTTTGAGGAAATATTCCAGGATTTTTGAAGGTCCAAATTGCAGTTTCAATGCAGCTTAAAAGGGCTCTACAAGATCCCAACCGAGGAACCTTAAGGGTCTGAGGGTCTTAAACGATCAGTCATTTTCTAAAAAAACAAAACAAAAAAACATTTAAATACTTATTAAACAAAAAAATGCTCGTCATACACTAGCACTGCGATGGGCATTACGTAATGGCACAGTTCACCCAAATAATAAATGCACATTTTATATGTTACTATAGTGACCTCCCCTTTTTGCTGCAAATAATGGGAAAAACAGCTCTATTATTCCAGTGTCATAAAAACACACAAATGTATTTTTTATTCAAATTATTCAAAATACAGTTTCACCTGGTAAATTCACCACAATATAGACTTTGTATACATAAAGTAATTACAGCAATACATTTATAAAGACAAAATAAAGACTTCCAAATTCTTGTATTGCTACTGAGTAACACTGGGTGTGACTTTGCAAACTGCTTTTAGATCACAGCACAAGTGCTTTTTGTCTACAGTCAGGTTAAATAATGTGAAAGGACTGAGCTCTATAAACTCTCTCTAAACAGCACACAGTAACACTGTTACTCTCTTGACAAATAAAATCTAACCCTTGATTATGAAGTGAACTGAAACAGCATCAGCCATTTAAATTAAATTAAATAAACCTGCTGCCTTAAAACAAGTCATGTATCAATCAGACACCAAATAAATACATTTCAGCCTAGACCAGGGTCCAAAATAATTTTTTTCTTTCACTTGGCATATATGAACTGATGGGTGGTTCAGGAAAACCCTACGTAATGGGGACAAAATGTCCTCACAAAGATGGCAATATCTGAAATCCTTTTCCTTTAAATCCTACCAAGTGAAGTTTTTTGAAAATGTAAAAATGCAGAAAGTTGTCTGTGATTGTTAGAGTTAGGGGAATAAATATACAGTTTGTCCAGCATAAAAATCATTATGTCTATGGAAATTTCCCGTAAAACATGAAAACTAAAGCTGCCACACTTAGAAAAATACATCTTTCATGAAAAATACATTTAAAGTTTCTGAAGAACTGATGGTTATTAAGACATCTCTGAGTCAAATCGTGGCATTAATGCGTTCATTTTGGACCCTGAAACAAACTATTCTGACCAAACAATCCATTTCTGATGTCTTATCAATGAGGAAGTTCTTATTTGATGGATACAGTTTTTCTCCAAATAGCATAAAAACAGCTGAAAGGCAACACACAGACATTTGAAGACCTCGATCTGACAGAATGATGCCAATCAACACCACACTCCAATCTCACTGAGCCGAGCCAAATTTAAAGATAGACGGAGGAAGAAAAGAAGAAAGTATGACCTCTCTCTGCAACTTCACCTATTTCTCTCTTACTTCCTATCTCCCGCTTTTCGCCTGGAAAACTCTTTCGCACTATTGCAGTTGTCATAGACAGTTGATCTACCACCTTCTAGTGACGCCACACTCAGCCAAAAGCTTTCCCATCATGCTCTGGTGAAAAGGCATCAATAACCAGGAAGGGGTGGGGAACCAGAGCAAGTAAACATTCTGAATCATAAACAAAGATGAATAGTGCTATGAGTCTTATTCCACTCCGACTGCAGACGGACCCTGCATCCTCTCTGACTCGGGTGTTATTGCATTAGGATGGATTGGGAAGTGAAGCCGACACACAAATGGGGAATATTCAAGAGGGATTGAATTTTCTTTTCTCTCACTCCATCAACTACAGCTTTTTAGACCAAAGTGAGCTCTGTTGGAAATGGGGTGAAATTTCCGGGCTACAAATGGGCTATGGATATTTGGCTGCAGGATTCTGCAGTTCATTCACTTTTTTTGATATATTTTTTCCAACTCAAACTCAATTTTCTCCCACTCTTCAAAGAAACAACCCTGTAGTTCTTCATTAAATCATTTCTCTATTCATAGACAGGAGAAACTCTATGTTTTATTGAGTGAATTAATGTTTTAGAGAATAACAACATGATCAATGACCCTATTGAAACATGAAGCATGTTATTTTTCTTTATTTTGAAATTCCTTGCTCTAGAAATTGATTGGTTTGCTTTCTAAGGATCAAACCAAACCAAATTCACTATAGTATGAGGAAATACAGAAAAAAAGAAAACTTTTTTTGGCCTGTGGTTAGATTTGTAGCCAAGCTGGTTAACCAAATAAACCAGCTTAGCCAGGTTAAAGACCAGCAGGCGTCTTAAAAACACGAGACGCGGCACAACGGCAAAAACCGTCTGTTCATTACACAAAACAATGCTAAAGTAATCATGCCTAATTGCATCCTAATCTCTCCCTTTCCATCTTAATTCTTTAATTGGCTGCTGCCATTAAGATGGGCACTGTTTCTAGGTCACTAATCAAATAAGCAAATTTATGACATTGAGCATGTGAACTTTTTTCTTCAAAAGGTCAGATGTTGGTGCATTGCTACAAGAATCGTACATATCATCGAATCATTCATGCTATGTGGTCAAACTACTACAGATCAGTTGGGTGGCTTAGATTCAGCCAATGTCAATTTGACAATGCTTTAGAATTTCTAGTGAAAACTGAAAGCTTACATTTACACTTAGCAATGTGACTTATATTTGCAGGGACATTAGGTGATTTCACTGAATCAGATGACAATAGGTGGCTTTAATGCTCAGTTCACTGTTGTTCATTCCCCCTCCAGGGTCAGTAAACTGCAGCATATGTTTCTGTGACTGCTGCACTGTTACATAAACACTGAGCAAATGACCGTGGTGTATTTAAAAGTCATTAAACATAAACAACATTTCAATATGCAAATTAGTCAAAAAAATGTATTTGTGATCCAAAACAATGAATCTAAAAAAATATATAATAACTGTGCAAATGACTGAATGACACGGTTAAAAAAGGATTACAAAAAGACTTACATCAACAAATATGTTGATCCAGGACAGTCCACAGTTTCTGGGGTAAGACAGCTCACAATTCTGAATGTTTTTATAACTGTGAGTTTACCAGTTTACCTCTCACAGATCAGATTTTTTTTTTTTTTAGATTTGCGAGTTCGGACTTCAGACCATATCGCAATAATTAACTTGGAGTTATTAACTTGGAGAGAAAAAAGTCAAAATTGTGAGATTTAAACTCACAATTGCGAGTTATAAAGTCAGAATTGTGAGATATAAGCTCGCAATTGGGAGAAAAAAAGTCTGAATTATGAGATAAAAAGTCACAGACTGTGGAATGGACCTGCTCACTGCAATGGACTGAGAGCAATTATTACTGGGGGGGAAATTGCTGTAGTCAGATGTGAGAGTGCTGTGATGGACAACTAAAAAAAGTCAAGAAAAGTAAAACAGAACAGAGCCCTACAACTCAAATGCTTCCTTCTGTCCTTGTATTGGGTGATATAGACTGCAGGCGAAAAGATCTGGGTTGTTAACCAAATGGTTGTAGGACCCTTTCAGGTGTGATCTATGAGCCATCACCGTTGTGCCCTTGAACAAGCCACTTAACTTCTGGTCACTCCAGGGAATTATATTTGTCTGTAATAAATGTACTGTCAAAAGTCAAAGTGTCGTTTGGTTTGGTTTAGTACTTAATATATAACTTTGCTAGTGTCTGCTGAAATACTTTTCGCTAAACTTTCTTGTATTATATTTGTAGTATGTAGGCATTTGCCAAGCATAAAATGGAAATGAAAATGTTAATGTACTTGACTATGTAGTCACTTTTAAGGCCAACTTTTGTCTTAGTTTGTTTTGTACATGGTGTTTGTTTTCATTTGGTTGACCCATCTTGCTCATGACAGAGTGAGCAGTCAAGCAAACACAAATGATGAAAAATGCATTAGAAGCAATGTGTGTTAGCTTTCCGCCTGGCCGCACCAAACCCCAGAACTTTTCGTTGAGGACTTTCATATGAGGACGCCGGGGGCGTCTCTCTTACTGTCCAAAACAGATGGGCACACAGAGGCAGCAGACCCCGTGAAAGACCAACAAAACAAAACAGACAGAGAGAGATTTTACAAATGCAACTGACCCCATGATGGATTAGAAATCCACATCTTGACATAATTGTTACATAAGACCTCTAAAATTGTTACTTAAGAGGAAATAGTAGGAGGATTGATGCAGATATGAAACATTGATCTCCCCAAGCAAATATGAGTCAACTGGTGATTATGTGTGGATTTATGCAAGCACAGAAAGAGAGCCATCAAAAAGCGAATTCAAGGTCTTTGAATAATATAGCTGGATTTTGAATAATATAGCTGGATTATGCCATCTGTCACAAAGCAAAGCAGTCTCAACACAAATGGACATTGTCCCACAGTGAAGATAGATGTGAAAAGCAGAGATGGGGACTACTATCCAATGATAAGTTAAAGATAGAGTTGTTTGATGTTTTATATCTTATTCTTTGGTGTCTTTATTATGTTCTTCATTTTAGAAGGCTTGATTCCTTCTTTTGTCCAAACAGGAAATAATCCAATCTGCCGTTCTTCTAGCCAAAACAAAATGCGGATACTTAATATTCAGTACTGGAAAATGATGGAAGAAGTTTAATCTAAATCAAACAGGCCTACCCTATAGAGTGTGTGCTGTGTATTTTTATGCTTAGGCCTATTAGAGTTTCACATTTTTATCTCAGCAACATTCTAACATCTAGCCCTATTTTAATATATTGTAAGTCCAGTGCTCAAGATGCACTGTGTTGCATGAGTTTCTGCAGGCTCTAAATTTCAGTTAGGATGCTGTGTATGTCTATGTAGGCTGTAAACATCAAGACAGGCTTTGGCATACAGCTAGAGACATCACTGTCACCAGAATCAGGCCTGGAGGGAGACATGAGAACTCCACACCAAAGCTGACTTCATTACGCTACATCTGTCACTGTGGACACAGGGGGTTGTTGCCAGCAGTGATGAAGTAAGGACTTGAGAAAGGCAGTTTAAATACTTCAGTACACATGTCATAGTACCACCCCAACAAAGTGGAAACAGCAAACCAAGGGAACACATGAAGTCCATTATCACATGCACTCTCCTGCTCTCTGGTACAGGGTGCTAAACATGTCTAGAGAAACGTTCTCAAGATCACAGCCCAGTAAGACTCTCACTGAGTAAAACATTTAACAACACAATCATTTGGCTTTTTATAAATAATGTCATGGTCCATTTTCTCCCGAATCATTTCAGTCCTATAAGCCAACAGTGCTGTAAAATTCACACTCCCACTAGATAGCAGTTTTGAAATGCGTGAAATACACTAAAAAAAGAGCTACAGCTATAAATGATTGAGACAATGACACAATGAAAATAAGTGTTGCCCAAATTTAAAATGATAGATCAGCAAAAAAAGAAAGAGAGAAAGAGAGAAAGAAAGAAAGAAAGAAAGAAAGAAAATTCTTACCCTCGTGTTGTTCCAAATTAGTATGACATTTCTTCCTTGTAAAAATTGCAGAATTTTTATACTGCTCGTGTCCATAAAATGAAAATAAAAAGACATAATTGGTTTATGTATGATACTCTGGCATACACAGTGTCTTGCCATGCCATTAAACATGAATATTTACATTTTGTGATACAAAGATAATAATACTGAGATAGAAAATCATAAGTATGATACAAATGTCATAACTTTGTTAATTACGACTTAATGTAATAATGAATTCATATCATAATTATGACTTTCTCATTATTTGAGGTAATTTCGTAATTCAACATTTTTAACTCATAACTATCACTCAGTATTTCATATTTTTTTACATTTTATGCCACAAATATGATTTACCAAAGCATTTTTTTCCTTATGTGGCTGAATGTCATTTCAGACCTGTATGACTTTTTTTATTCTGTGGAAAACAAAGGAGATACTTTTTTTAAAATGTCTCTTTTTTATCAAGTCCAACATTTTTCATTCTTTAATGAAAAATAATGGGGGGGAGGGGGGGGGGGGTGCCTTGGAATGAGGTGAAATTTGGTTCTCTATGGAGTTCAAAAGATCCAATCGTTACAATTTAAAGAAATAAAACCACATCGTTTCGGAACAAATGAGGGTAAGAAAATAAAATAAATTTTATTTCTGGATTAACTGTCACTTTAAAGTCTTTCTTAAGAAATAAACAGCCTTTTCATTTACATTATAAAGACTCCTTCTAATACCTGAATCAGTCCAGCTGGAACACAATATGACAGCAGCCAGTGAATTATCTCATTACTGGTGTGTCCTTAGTGGGATGGAGGTCTTTCTTTGAGAGTGTATAGCATAATGGCTGGACTCAATCAAGTGCCTATATACTCAGGTGCACCGTGTCAGCACTTCACAAGGAGAGCTCTTCACGATGGAGATAGCTCAGCGGCTGGCTCCTTTTGATACCGCAGCGCTAGATGTGTGATAACTGCTCAGGTGGAGAGTTTAAAAGATGGTCCTTTAAGTAGGCAGGAAATAATTATCCAATCTGGAGAGGTAGAACGTGAAAGGGGACCATGGGCTGCATGTTTCCTGTATATTGAATGTGTGGATTGCTTTTATAAACATGGTATACCTTCATGAAGTCTCATCAGTCTACATTACATGGTCTGATTATGTGCGAAAGGAATTAAGCTGGATAAAAGCTCTCAAAATCAAATAGCACCTGAAAGAAGTGCACTGACCCTAATCTCATCTGTTATAACATCCACTTACTGTTCAGTATGCACAGTCACACTACATGGATTCTGTAACACAATGATCACGCATAAGAGATTTTCAAAAGAATAGGTTAGAAATGTTACGGCAATCTGCATAATGATAAAATTACCATTATTCTCTGCATGAGACTTTAATGCGGCTGCTGAAAGACTGATTTCAAATGTGCAAATAGTGGAGTCACAGTAAAGGCCTAAAGGCACCACACACTAAGATAATCAGGCCGATTTTGGGCCCAATTTTCCCCTTTCGACAATCCTAGGCAAAGTCCAATATCTTGATGGTTCAACAGATTATCAGATTTTCTTGTGGTGTGATTGTGTTAAGAGTGATTGAATCTGCTCGGAAGAACTTTGGGGCCGCACGATTGTCACGTTGAATGAATCAGCAAGAGAGCTAATGGAAGATGGAAGCATAACAATCATAAAATAACAATTAGTACAGGAGTACTTTAGTTCCTAAATCAGTCAGAGGCTGCATTCGAATGCGGCCTACAAATGCGTCCTTTTTTTTCTGGACCCCGAAGGATAGAACGAGTGAATCCTTCACAGCCTAGCTTCTCTCAAGATTCATTGCGCACCAATGACGTTTGGATTTTTGAGGTTGAGAACCCTGTTTTGTTTTCAGGCAGTTATAGACGGTATAACTTTCAAAAGTCCAAAACAAACGTTACTGCCGCTTATCAATGGCATCGGTCACAGTTGCTTGGTGACAAGAACAATCCTCCGTAGACTAGACCGTCCCAATTAACAATGCTCGGTCTGACGTTCACGGATTTCTAAGCAATGGCCTTTGAAGTCTGCAAGGATTTCAGATAAAGCAACCTCTGAATCAACATCAACAGCACCAATGCAAAATTCTCTATATATCCTAATCAATTGTTAGCTAAATGTTTTTATTACTTCAATGAGCTCATTGTTTTCTGCCTTTAATACATTGTTAGCTAATTGTTTGATTTGTAAATGCACCTTTCAGAAATGCATACCTTACACAGTCACCTCTGATAGCAGATCTCTCTAAATTGTAATGTAGACATGCATTTTCTGTAAAGCTGCTTTGAAACGATATGTATTGTGAAAAGCGCTATTCAAATAAATGTGAATTGAATTGAAGTCTGCCTCCTTTGAAGGATGAAGCCTCTGAATTGGGATGCAGCTAGTGTTTTTTTTTTGTGTTTTTTTCAATGAATCGGTTGAGTCAGTGATTCAATGTGGTGTCTTTATCAACACAATAATTGAATTATTTATTCTACTGATTCGTTCAAAAACAATAAGGCTGCAGACAAAATCACATACTTAACTATATCTCTATCATGTCCGAATTCACAGTTCTTGTAAAAGTGTGCATTCGATGACACTTTACTATCTCATGAGGCCTCGGGAAAGGATTTGTGAATGGCAGTGAAGTAACTGACCCTGGTAGGTCACATGACAATGATATGATGACGAATGTACATCCAGATTACAGTCATACTATGTACATTCACACTATGAAGAACATACTTTAGCATTAGCAATGTAATTATCCATAGTGAAAAATAAATATACTAAAATGTATTTGAAATACATTTATTTTATGCTAAGTATACTACAAACACATTTACATTTTTATGTACATAATATAAATACCCTGCAATTGTACTTTTAGTATACTAAATTGGTATAAATTAAAAGTAAATTAAGTCTGCTAAATTGGAACAACTAATTTTGTATTTAATGTACTTTAGTTATCTGGAAATAGTGCTGAGGTCACACTAAAGATATACTTAATATTGTGCTAAAGTGGAACCATTGCAATAATACTTTAGGTACACTTTAAATATGTTGCATTTAAAGTATTATACAGAGATCATACTATCCTTACTTATAGTGATATTAAAACACATTTTAGGCTTAAGATTAAGAAATGTGCATTGTGCACTAAATAAGTACTCCAAATAAAGTTTAATTATAATATTCATATCAGTAAATCTCAAGCGATATGTCAGTAAATATGTTAATGGATTTGTAGTATACTTAGTATGAAATACATGTATTTTAAATACATTGTGGTATAGTTTTTTTTGTTGTTTTTTTCACTATAGGGTACTTATTGATAAAACAACCTACTCCGAGAGTGTGCCATTTTGGAATCAGGATGAAAGTTCCTTTCAGAGATTTTGAGTGAATTGTTGAATCATTCTCTCAACCGATTCATTTAAAAAAACACTGATTCCTTCACAAATCGGTTGTGCTTAAGACAATTTATTGAACCATTCACTCAATGGATTCACTTTAAAAAACACTTGGTAACACTTCATTTTACAGTATCCCTGTTACACATTCTTACATGTGTAATAACAGTAAATTTTCAAGCCTGAAAATTTCATGAAACACAAATGACTCTCAGCTGGAGACCACTATAGTGCTCGTCAGAACTTTCACAATGACGATCCCTTTGGTTTGTTTTTACACAGCATCACCTCTTTTATCCATACTCCATGATGTTTGTGCATCTACCATGACTTGTAACTTTTAAAATATCATGGTTCTCCTCACAGGTACTCTACGCTCAATCAGCAGAGCAAATATACCGTGATATTTATTGGGCTAAAACTAACCCTATCGCTGTCACTGATGATTCGGTAACAAAAGCATGTACTGGTGAAAAGCAGGTTTTCACATAATGCATATATATGTGAATACACCATGAGGGGTGAAGTGGGTAAGCATTGGCAATGCTTAATTTTAAGCAGAGAAGGTCAACAGGCTACAAACAAAAGGAAGAGTATTCCAAAGTGTTTGTGTGACTCAGCATATTGAGAGGTAGAAGAGAAAAATCAAATAAACTAGGCACTTTTTCCCCCTATCCTCTCTCTTTCATTCTAGTTCTTTCTTGGCATTTCTCTCTGCTTGCACAAACACAGGTGTTACTTAAATAAAAATGCAGAGAGCAAATGTCATTTACAGGATTCTCAGCTGTTAACGAAGAATAATGTGCAGCATGTTTCTATGAACGATGCAATAAATAAACAGGAAAATTACCACAATTATAATGTTTTGCGAAATGGTATTTTCACCTGCCTGGAAAGGTCTCTCACTCAGTTGTTGCTCAGTTTAAAGCGATAATTCACCCAAAAATGGTCGCTAGGTCAATTATGTGATGCACATTTTTTCTGCGTCTATCAATTTATTTTTAAAAAGAAAAACATTAAAAATGATTTGAAAAAATTTTTTTTATGACAAGGTTCAGATTTTCTAATGTCGTGTGGTGTGACTCCCCAAAAACTTAAATATATATGAATTATATAGCTATATTTCCATCAAGACAACTCTCTGAATAGGTTAGCATGTTATTGAATATGGCAATGTTAAAGGTGGGGTAAGCTATATTTCAAAAACGCTGTTGGACATTGTTGATATTTGAACAAACACACTGTCAGGAATCAATCAGGCTCATTCACATCCACAACACAAAGATCACACTCACCTGAATACCAATCACCTGCACCTGTCATCAATCCAGCAATCACTAGCACTACTAAAGAACACACCTCACCTCCAGTCTCTGTCGAACCTTGAACTAGGAAAGACCCACTAATCAGCTCTATGCTTTTCAGACCTTTTGTTCCAGTCTGTTTCCACAGTTCATCCAGGTGATATTTCCCTGTTTTCCTCGTCCGGAGATCCCACTCACTCCCACTGTTCATGCTCTGCATTCCTTGGATTGTGTTTCATGTCACCTTCTATCCTGCTGTTATCTACAAGTGAAAAGACGGTCATTCTCCAGGATTATTCTCACAGTACTGTTCGTGCATTTGAATTTAATGGGTAAGCAGGGGGTGAAGATGGATGAAGGAAAGGTCACAGCAGTCACCTTGTGGCCCACTCCGCAAACAGTAAAATAACTCCTCTATCGCAGGTTCATTAACAATTACGGTACCATAACCTCTGCACTTACCTCTCTCCTGAAAGGAAAACCAAAATCCCTGTCCTGGAACCCTGAAGCGGATTATGCCTTCCAGACGTTGAAAAACGAGTTCATCTCTGCCCCTCTACTATGTCATCCTAACCCAGACCTCGTCTTCATCGCTGAAGTTGATGCCTCCACAACTGGAGTAGGTGCCATACTCTCTCAACACCAGGAGGATGTCTATAAACCTTTTCCCTGTGCCTTCTTTTCAAGGAAATTGTCTCTAGCTGAACAGAACTATGATGTGGGTAATCGGGAACTCCTCGCCATCAAACTGCCTTTGGAAGAATGGAGACATTGGCTCAAAGGGGCACAACATCCATTCACGGTACTTCCTGATCATAAGAATCTTCAGTATCTCAAAGAAGCCAAGTGACTAAACCCACGTCAAGCCCGTTGGGCTTTATTATATACTCCATGCCCTTCCAGACACCGTTGACGAACCCGAACCAATCCTACCCACTACAGTTTCGTTAACCCTATTCAATGGGGCATTAAAGGTGCCCTAGAGTGTTTTTTTTATATTATTTTATAATGTTTCCTGGGTTGCCCTTATAATGTTAGTATGTTTTTTAGATCAAAAATAGTCATAATTTAGAAATAAAAGGCATTTTTCCCACCCGGATTTTAGCCTCTGATTTGAACGCTCTGTTTGAAGGGGCGTGTCTGCTGTGTGGAACTGGCCTCTGCTGTGATTGGCTGACAGGCTTGCATATGAAATAGCTATGTATTACATGTGAAACTCTCTCGAATACTTTTACTACAGCTATTATACGTTTGTACTATTACAGCTATCGAAATTAATGAATCGTGAGATGTTTTTAAAGTATTTAGATCTATTCCCATCACATACAATGTTGCTGTGATGACTGAGCATTGAGCAAGCAGAGGACAGTCTGTTGGTCGTGAGAATGAAGATCTTATCATTGCAATGCAGTTTCTGTTCTCTAATGCTTTCCCCAACGCAAACACGATCATGTAAATACAGTAAGAGCTTCGCTGTGCAGTGTAACGTGCGTCATTGAATTCATAACGAGTTTGGCAAGTGTCCAGAAACTCGCGCTGTGGAAAGATTGTTCTTTGATCGCTTTCTGTATATAATTTATTCACAATTTAAATACGTTTTTTTTTTTCATCCTACTAAAAGAAACGATGTGAAGTTGATATTTTAGTCACTGGCTTGACTTACTGATGCATAAACAGTATTGAACGATTTTGAGAGAAAGGTTACCTGTCTGAACTTGAACAATTACACATCAGAAAGTGTTGCTTGGTAGCTGATCCGAGGCCAGCTCTGTATTGGCCCAAGTTGAGGAAACAGTCGTCGGTGAAATGTTTGGAAATTTCCAGAGAAAATAAAAGTAAGCCATTGTTTCTTCAGAGGCTCGGATGAAGGAACTAAAAAATACTTTTGTGTTCATTTGTACATCCAAACACTGAGCAACTGCTATGCTTCGGCTGCGCAGTTTCGCCTGTCATTGAACATGGGCTGGCATATGCAAATTTGTGGAGGCATACATATTAATGATCCCGACTATTGCATCACAGTCGGTATTGTGTGGAGAACCGACCGTTTTTCAGGGGTGTTTTTCATAAACGTGAATTAAATGAGAACGCGAAAACAGTCCAGTTTGAGATTCACTCTATGTCATGTCAATGCACTGAACTCTTGTTATTTGGCTATACCAAGGTAAATTCAATTTTGAATTATAGGTCACCTTTAATGATCAGATCCAAGATGCCTCGAGACAAGAACCTACTCCACCAGAATGCCCTGACACCCTCACGTATGTCCCAGACGAATATCACCTACCTCTTATCGAATCCGCTCATTCGTCAGTTGGTACAGGTCATCCCGGAGCAACACAAACATACACTCTCCTACAACAACGATATTGGTGGCCAGGCATGAGAAAGGAAGTACAACGTTTCGTCCAGGGGTGTCAAGTTTGCGCAGTATCAAACTCAACGTCACTTACCTTCTGGGAAACTATTACCTCTACCTATTCCTCAACGGCCATGGTCACATCCGGGCATCGATTTCATTACTGATTTACCTCCATCAGGAGGCAACACCTGCATTCTCATTATAGTTGACGATTCTCCAAAGCCTGTAAACTGATCCCCTTGCCAGGCCTTCCTACAGCTCTTGAGACAGCTAAGAGCCTCTTCTACCAGGTTTTTCGTCATTTTGGCATCCCTGAGGACATTCTGTCTGATCGAGGACCCAAATTCATCTAACAGGTTCGGAAAGCTTTCTTTTCACTTCTCGGGGTAACAATAAGCTTGACATCGGGGTATCATCCTCAGGCTAATGGGCAGACTGAGAGGAAGGTTCAAGAAATGAATCGTTTCCTCCGCATGTTCTGTCAAAATCATCAAGACACATGGTAATCAATTCCTTGCCTGTGCAGAATATGCCCAAAACTCCTTGCATCAGACCACCACAGGACTAACGCCTTTCCAATGTTTCTTAGGTTTCCAGCCGCCACCGTTTCCATGGTCCTGTGAGCCATCTGAGGTCCCTTCAGTTAATTACTGGTTTTGAGAAAGTGAAAGAGTGTGGAATTATGCCCATCATCATCTCCAGCGGGCCATACACAAACAGAAGAGATTCGCAGATGCACGTTGAAATGACACCACCACGTTTGAACCTGGTCAACTTGTCTAGCTCTCGACTCGAGACATCCGTCTACGTCAGCCCTGTCGTAAATTGAGCCTACAATATATCAATGTCAGGAATCAATCAGGCTCATTCACATCCACAACACAAAGATCACACTCACCTGAATACTAATCACCTGCACCTGTCATCAATCCAGCAATCACTAGCACTACTAAAGAACACACCTCACCTCCAGTCTCTGTCGAACCTTGAACTAGGAAAGACCCACTAATCAGCTCTCTGCATTTCAGACCTTTTGTTCCCAAACTGTTCCAGTCTGTTTCCACAGTTCATCCAGGTGATATTTCCCTGTTTTCCTCGTCCGGAGATCCCACTCACTCCTTGATGTTCATGCTCTGCATTCCTTGGATTGTGTTTCATGTCACCTTCTATCCTGCTGTTATCTACAAGTGAAAAGACGGTCATTCTCCAGGATTATTCTCACAGTACTGTTCGTGCATTTGAATTTATCTGCTGTCCTTCTAAAAACTTCATTAAAAGTTACTCTGAATCCTTCTAACCTTATTGTCCGAGTGTATATCCTGACACACACCCCTCTTCAATGCTCCGCCTCCAATCCTAACTGCCCTGATCCCCCCGCATGAGAGGTGAGTGCACTAACAATGACACTAAACACCGCATTCTCTGGCAATCGTCAGCGCGACTCTCACTTGCTGGCCTCCATCATGCACGCAATCCAAGAGTGGATGTCTGTTTATCATAGCAGAAGCACAACAAAATAACACATCAAAATAATGCAAAAATAAAGCGCAGATGATGAACGAATGACAAGAAAGCACAAAGAAATGTATGTACAGTACACAATAGTAATTACAAACAAGAGTCCGTTGTTAGTTGCCAACAGCACAGCAGCTCCAGATAAATAATGACACTCAAACCCAGTGTAACTCACGTGTGGAGCGGAATCAAAGCAACGTCCATGTCTGTTTTCAGGCCTTCCCGCTTAGCTCTCTCCAGCGCTGGAAAGCTTTTCTAATATTACCGTGCCGTGGGTCCTAAAGCTCTTTCCTGATCATAACCCTTCATTTTCCAGTGTTATTCTTATGAGCTTTTCTCTTTTGTATTGTCTCATCTCTATTGCTGCCGTCTTTCTTCAAATATCTCTCTAGCTCAATCTCTCTGCTCCACCGTCATATGCCCCCCTACTGCTGATTGGCTACACACGTTTTTGTTTGTTCTTCGTGTGTCGAAGCAAACAGCATTTTCAAATAACGTTTACCCCACCTTTAATGTATTTGGTCTTAGCGGACTAGCTACCCTGCTGCAAAGAGTATGACTTGCTACAGCTAATAGATACACAGACATGCTGCTGTGAGCATGCAAGATATGCTGCTACTGCATAAATAAACATACATTAATCCAGTAGCTATAGCAGATCTAGGCAGGTGGAGCTGGGGGAGGTGGAGGATTTCAGAGGAACACGTGCTGCAGGACTTAAAGCAAACAATGAACCAGACTATTTAAATGTTGTAATGTTGAGTAAGCAAATCAATCAACTTGTGTCATGCGGTATGAGATTGCTTGCAGATTTTGGGGAGTCATATTTTAGATATGCAAAAAAGGATTACCTTGAAAAGAATATTTAAATGTTCTGTTGTATAAAAAAAGCAGACAAAAAAAGGGTGAGTAAATGATGAAAATTTTATTTTCGGGTGAACTGAATTGTCCTTTTAAGGACAAGGAGAAGAGAGTCTCAAAGTGGTCTTATTACAGTGACTAAAATGAGTGCTCTACAAATCCTGAATTTAATTAATTTATTAAGTCCATTAGAGTTTATGGGGCTGTAGAATGTAACTTATGCTTTATTACTTTCCAATCCCGTATAATAAAAGTGCCATATTCGGTT